>NC_069429.1:1023409-1239314 GCF_026875155.1 Cherax quadricarinatus | reverse complement strand
AAAAGTGGGGTTTGAAAGACTGAGTGTGTTTATAAACTGTAGTGTACTTGTAAGCTGTAGTGTGCCTTGTAAGACTGTAGTGTCCTTGTAAGACTGTAGTGTGTTTGTAAGTGTGGTGGTTAAGACTGTAGTGGTTTCAAAGGGCTGTAGTGTGTCTTGAAGACTACAGTGTGTCTTGTAAGATACAGTGTGTCTTGTAAGCCCTGTTAGTATGTCTTGTAAGACTGTAGTGTGTCTTGTAAGACTGTAGTGTGTCTTGTAAGACTGTAGTGTGTCTTGTACGACTGTAGTGTGTCTTGTAAGACTGAAGTGTGTCTTGTAAGACTGTAGTGTGTCTTGTAAAACTGTAGTGTGTCTTCTAAGGCTGTAGTGTGTCTTGTAAGACTACAGTGTGTCTTGTAAGACTACAGTGTGTCTTGTATGACTGTAGTGTGTCTTGTAAGACTGTAGTGTGTCTTTTAAGACTGTAGTGTGTCTTGTAAGACTGTAGTGTGTCTTGTACGACTGTAGTGTGTCTTGTAAGACTGTAGTGTGTCTTGTAAGACTGTAGTGTGTTTTGTAAGACTGTAGTGTGTCTTGTACGACTGTAGTGTGTCTTGTAAGGGACTGTAGTGTGTCTTGTAAGACTGTCGAGTGTCTTGTAAGACTGCAGTGTGTCTTGTAAGACTGTAGTGTGTCTTGTAAGACTGTAGTGTGTCTTGTAAGACTGTAGTGTGTCTTGTAAGACTGTAGTGTGTTTTGTAAGACTGTAGTGTGTCTTGTACGACTGTAGTGTGTCTTGTAAGACTAAAGTTTGTCTTGTAGACTTTTAGTGTGTCTTGTAAGACTGTAGTGTGTCTTGTAAGACTGTAGTGTGTTTTGTAAGACTGTAGTGTGTCTTGTACGACTGTAGTGTGTCTTGTAAGACTGTAGTGTGTCTTGTAAGACTGTCGAGTGTCTTGTAAGACTGCAGTGTGTCTTGTAAGACTGTAGTGTGTCTTGTAAGACTGTAGTGTGTCTTGAAAGACTGTAGTGTGTCTTGTAAGACTGTAGTGTGTTTTGTAAGACTGTAGTGTGTTTTGTACGACTGTAGTGTGTCTTGTAAGACTGAAGTGTGTCTTGTAAGACTGTAGTGTGTCTTGTAAGACTGTAGTGTGTCTTGTAAGACTCTAGTTTGCCTTCTAAGGCTGTAGTGTTTCTTGTAAGACTACAGTGTGTCTTGTAAGACTACAGTGTGTCTTGTAAGACTGCAGTGTGTCTTGTAAGACTGTAGAGTGTCTTGTAAGACACATAACACACTACAGTCTTGTAACACATAACCAAAAAAGTATCCAAAACGGTTGGGATCCTCTCCAAGAACCGATACTACGTGCCGCAAAATGCCCTTCTCACACTATACCACTCACTTATTTATCCATACCTCACCTATGCTATGTGTGCTTTGGGGAAACAACTGCAGCAACACACCCCAAAGCCAATAATAACCAACAAAAAGCTGCAGTAAGAAAAATCACTAAATCCCATCCCTGGCAACACACCCCCCCCACTCTTCATAGATCTAAACTTACTCCCTGTTCAGTACTCCCACACCCTTTCTACTCTGCAATCTACATCTACGGGACTTTTAAACTCCAATATCAACCTTGACCTAAAACGCTTTCTTGATAGTTGTGACAGAACCCACAGGCATAACACCAGACACAAACATCTCTACGACATTCCCCGTGTCCGACTAAACCTTTTCAAAAATTCAATGTATGTCAAAGGCCCTTTAAAAACTGGAAACCCTACCTGAGAACTCTAGAACTGCAGACACATTCATCACCTTCAAATCTACCATTAGAGAACTCTTATCTCCCTGATACACCCCGTCAACTAACTACACAATACCCCCTGGTGGTTCACTCTTACACTCATACCCTTTTCCCCATAAACAGAAATATTAATCTCATCTTAAAAAAATGAATCCTTGTATTCAATACTGAAACTATGTACTGTGCCAAAACAAAAGCTTTCACTTTGCTAAACTCACAAACTAGTATTTAGTCACTTAGCCATAATACCAACTTGCCTCATAATTTGTAATATTTTAAAATTAAGAATTAAACTAAGTCTGCCCGAAATGCCTAGCCATGCTAGGTGTTCTAGTGGTACACTCTGTAATCATTATTTAACTACATGTAACACACAACAACCAAATTCTGTAAATTCAACATTGTAATCTTTATAGAGAATAAACTTTGAATTTGAATTTGAATTTGAGAATGAGGAAAAACAAGGCAGGAAGATAGCCAGGCTGAGAAGTGAGGAGACAGCCAAACTGTGTTAGTGAAGATTTCAGTGTTTTTAGCAGTCAGTTAACGAAACTTAACATAGTTCAGGGCTACGGGTTCATGTTCAGGTAGGTTTGCCAGGACGGGTCCTGACCTGGGTCTTTTGTGGTGACCGGCGGTGACCGCGAGTGGCATCCGAAGGAGTGTTGCAGTGTATACAAGGGTACAGTAAATCTTCTCCAGGTTAAGGGGAGTACCGTTTGTAGCCCTATGACAGGGACAGCCCTAAGACAAGGGCACGGTGAATCTTCTCCAGGTTAAGGGGAGTTACGTTTGCAGCCCTATGACAGGGACAGCCCTATGATAAGGGCACGGTGAATCTTCTCCAGGTTAAGGGGAGTACCGTTTACAGCCCTATGACAGGGACAGCCCTATGACAGGGACAGCCCTATGACAGGGACAGCCCTAAGACAAGGGCACGGTGAATCTTCTCCAGTTTAAGGGGAGTACCGTTTACAGCCCTATGACAGGGACAGCCCTAAGATAAAGGCACGGTGAATCTTCTCCAGGTTAAGGGGAGTACCGTTTACAGCCCTATGACAGGAACAGCCCTAAGACAAGGGCACGGTGAATCTCCTCCAGGTTAACCTGGGGAAGATTCACCATGCCCTTGTCTTAGGGCTGTCCCTGTCATAGGGACAGCCCTAAGACAAGGGCACGGTGAATCTTCCCCAGGTTAAGGGGAGTACCGTTTACAGCCCTATGACAGGGACAGCCCTAAGACAAGGGCACAGTGAATGTTCTCCAGGTCAGGTTCCGGTCTACATAGTGTTGCTAGTAGTCACCACAACTTAACGTTCATTACTACTTCAAGCCATAACAATCTTGAGATTTCTGGTAATGTGTTCTCCAGATTGATTAGACATACCAACTTATCACTGTTACAGAACAGTGTCGCAACGTAACGAAATTTTGAGACATACAACATTAGTCAGTGATGAACATTGTAGTCTATCTTGTTAGTAACATTGTAGTCTATCTTGTTAGTAACATTGTAGTCTATCTTGTTAGTAACATTGTAGTCTATCTTGTTAGTAACATTGTAGTCTATCTTGTTAGTAACATTGTAGCCTATCTTGTTAGTAACATTGTAGTCTATCTTGTTAGTAACATTGTAGTCTATCTTGTTAGTAACATTGTAGTCTATCTTGTTAGTAACATTGTAGTCTATCTTGTTAGTAACATTGTAGTCTATCTTGTTAGTAACATTGTAGTCTATCTTGTTAGTAACATTGTAGTCTATCTTGTTAGTAACATTGTAGTCTATCTTGTTAGTAACATTGTAGTCTATCTTGTTAGTAACATTGTAGTCTATCTTGTTAGTAACATTGTAGTCTATCTTGTTAGTAACATTGTAGTCTATCTTGTTAGTAACATTGTAGCCTATCTTGTAGTAACATTGTAGTCTATCTTGTTAGTAACATTGTAGTCTATCTTGTTGTAACATTGTAGTCTATCTTGTTAGTAACATTGTAGTCTATCTTGTTAGTAACATTGTAGTCTATCTTGTTAGTAACATTGTAGTCTATCTTGTTAGTAACATTGTAGTCTATCTTGTTAGTAACATTGTAGTCTATCTTGTTAGTAACATTGTAGTCTATCTTGTTAGTAACATTGTAGTCTATCTTGTTAGAAACATTGTAGTCTATCTTGTTAGTAACATTGTAGTCTATCTTGTTAGTAACATTGTAGTCTATCTTGTTAGTAACATTGTAGTCTTTTCTTGTTAGTAACATTGTAGTCTATCTTGTTAGTAACATTGTAGTCTATCTTGTTAGTACATTGTAGTCTATCTTGTTAGTAACATTTGTAGTCTATCTTGTTAGTAACATTGTAGTCTATCTTGTTAGTAACATTGTAGTCTATCTTGTTAGTAACATTGTAGTTATCTTGTTAGTAACATTGTAGCCTATCTTGTTAGTAACATTGTAGTCTATTTTGTTAGTAACATTGTAGCCTATCTTGTTAGTAAAATTGTAGTCTATCTTGTTAGTAAAAATTGTAGTCTATCTTGTTAGTAACATTGTAGTCTATCTTGTTAGTAACATTGTAGTCTATCTTGTTAGTAACATTGTAGTCTATCTTGTTAGTAACATTGTAGTCTATCTTGTTAGTAACATTGTAGTCTATCTTGTTAGTAACATTGTAGTCTATCTTGTTAGTAACATTGTAGTCTATCTTGTTAGTAACATTGTAGTCTATCTTGTTAGTAACATTGTAGTCTATCTTGTTAGTAACATTGTAGTCTATCTTGTTAGTAAATTTTTAGTCTATCTTGTTAGTAACATTGTAGTCTATCTTGTTAGTAACATTGTAGTCTATCTTGTTAGTAACATTGTAGTCTATCTTGTTAGTAAAATTGTAGTCTATCTTGTTAGTAAATTGTAGTCTATTTGTTAGTAACATTGTAGTCTATCTTGTTAGTAACATTGTAGTCTATCTTGTTAGTAACATTGTAGTCTATCTTGTTAGTAAACATTGTAGTCTATCTTGTTAGTAACATTGTAGTCTATCTTGTTAGTAACATTGTAGTCTATCTTGTTAGTAACATTGTAGTCTATTTTGTTAGTAACATTGTAGTCTATCTTGTTAGTAACATTGTAGTCTATCTTGTTAGTAACATTTGTAGTCTATCTTGTTAGTAACATTGTAGTCTATTTGTTAGTAACATTGTAGTCTATCTTGTTAGTAACATTGTAGTCTATCTTGTTGTAAATTGTTTACTAAATTGTGTCTATCTTGTTAGTACATTGTAGTCTATCTTGTTATTTAACATTGTAGTCCATCTTGTTAGTAACATTGTAGTCCATCTTGTTAGTAACATTGTAGTCCATCTTGTTAGTAACATTGTAGTCTATCTTGTTAGTAACATTGTAGTCTTTTCTTGTTAGTAACATTGTAGTCTATCTTGTTAGAAAACTTTTGTAGTCTATCTTGTTCGTAACATTGTAGTCTATCTTGTTAGTAACATTGTAGTCTATCTTGTTAGTAACATTGTAGTCTATCTTGTTAGTAACATTGTAGTCTATCTTGTTAGTAACATTGTAGTCCATCTTGTTAGTAACATTGTAGTCATCTTGTTAGTAACATTGTAGTCTATCTGTTAGTAACATTGTAGTCTATCTTGTTAGTAACATTGTAGTCTATCTTGTTAGTAACATTGTAGTCTATCTTGTTAGAAAACATTGTAGCCTATCTTGTTAGTAATTGTAGTCTATCTTGTTAGTAACATTGTAGTCTATCTTGTTAGTAACATTGTAGTCTATCTTGTTAGTAACATTGTAGTCTATCTTGTTAGTAACATTGTAGTCTATCTTGTTAGTAACATTGTAGTCTATCTTGTTAGTAACATTGTAGTCTATCTTGTTAGTAACATTGTAGTCTATCTTGTTAGTAACATTGTAGTCTATCTTGTTAGTAACATTGTAGTCTATCTTGTTAGTAACATTGTAGTCTATCTTGTTAGTAACATTGTAGTCTATTCTTGTTAGTACATTGTAGTCTATCTTGTTAGTAACATTGTAGTCTATCTTGTTAGTAACATTGTAGTCTATCTTGTTAGTAACATTGTAGTCTATCTTGTTAGTAACATTGTAGTCTATCTTGTTAGTAACATTGTAGTCTATCTTGTTAGTAACATTGTAGTTATCTTGTTAGTAACATTGAAACCCTATCTTGTTAGTAACATTGTAGTCTATTTGTTAGTAACATTGTAGCCTATCTTGTTAGTAACATTGTAGTCTATCTTGTTAGTAACATTGTATTTCTATCTTGTTAGTAACATTGTAGTCTATCTTGTAGTAACATTGTAGTCTATCTTGTTAGTAACATTGTAGTCTATCTTGTTAGTAACATTGTAGTCTATCTTGTTAGTAACATTGTAGTCTATCTTGTTAGTAACATTGTAGTCTATCTTGTTAGTAACATTGTAGTCTATCTTGTTAGTAACATTGTAGTCTATCTTGTTAGTAACATTGTAGTCTATCTTGTTAGTAACATTGTAGTCTATCTTGTTAGTAACATTGTAGTCTATTTGTTAGTAACATTGTAGTCTATCTTGTTAGTAACATTGTAGTCTATCTTGTTAGTAACATTGTAGTCTATCTTGTTAGTAACATTGTAGTCTATCTTGTTAGTAACATTGTAGTCTATCTTGTTAGTAACATTGTAGTCTATCTTGTTAGTAACATTGTAGTCTATCTTGTTAGTAACATTGTAGTCTATCTTGTTAGTAACATTGTAGTCTATCTTGTTAGTAACATTGTAGTCTATCTTGTTAGTAACATTGTAGTCTATCTTGTTAGTACATTGTAGTCTATCTTGTTAGTAACTTTTGTAGTCTATCTTGTTAGTAACATTGTAGTCTATCTTGTTAGTAACATTGTAGTCTATCTTGTTAGTAACATTGTAGTCCATCTTGTTAGTAACATTGTAGTCCATCTTGTTAGTAACATTGTAGTCTATCTTGTTAGTAACATTGTAGTCTATCTTGTTAGTAACATTGTAGTCTATCTTGTTAGTAACATTGTAGTCTATCTTGTTAGTAACATTGTAGTCTATCTTGTTAGTAACATTGTAGTCTATTTGTTAGTAACATTGTAGTCTATCTTGTTAGTAACATTGTAGTCTATCTTGTTAGTAACATTTGTAGTCCATCTTGTTAGTAACATTGTAGTCCATCTTGTTAGTAACATTGTAGTCCATCTTGTTAGTAACATTGTAGTCTATCTTGTTAGTAACATTGTAGTCTATCTTGTTAGTAACATTGTAGTCTATCTTGTTAGTAACATTGTAGTCTATCTTGTTAGTAACATTGTAGTCTATCTTGTTAGTAACATTGTAGTCTATCTTGTTAGTAACATTGTAGTCTATCTTGTTAGTAACATTGTAGTCTATCTTTTTTAGTAACATTGTAGTCTATCTTGTTAGTAACATTGTAGTCTATCTTGTTAGTAACATTGTAGTCTATCTTGTTAGTAACATTGTAGTCTATCTTGTTAGTAACATTGTAGTCTATCTTGTTAGTAACATTGTAGTCTATCTTGTTAGTAACATTGTAGTCTATCTTGTTAGTAACATTGTAGTCTATCTTGTTAGTAACATTGTAGTCTATCTTGTTAGTAACATTGTAGTCTATCTTGTTAGTAACATTGTAGTCTATCTTGTTAGTAACATTGTAGTCTATCTTGTTAGTAACATTGTAGTCTATCTTGTTAGTAACATTGTAGTCTATCTTGTTAGTAACATTGTAGTCTATCTTGTTAGTAACATTGTAGTCTATCTTGTTAGTAACATTGTATGCTATCTTGTTAGTAACATTGTAGTCTATCTTGTTAGTAACATTGTAGTTATCTTGTTAGTAACATTGTAGTCTATCTTGTTAGTAACATTGTAGTCTATCTTGTTAGTAACATTGTAGTCTATCTTGTTAGTAAATTGTAGTCTATCTTGTTAGTAACATTGTAGTCTATCTTGTTAGTAACATTGTAGTCTATCTTGTTAGTAACATTGTAGTCTATCTTGTTAGTAACATTGTAGTCTATCTTGTTAGTAACATTGTAGTCTATCTTGTTAGTAACATTGTAGTCTATCTTGTTAGTAACATTGTAGTCTATCTTGTTAGTAACATTGTAGTCTATCTTGTTAGTAACATTTGTAGTCTATCTTGTTTAGTAACATTGTAGTCTATCTTGTTTAGTACATTGTAGTCTATCTTGTTAGTAACATTGTAGTCTATCTTGTTAGTAACATTGTAGTCTATCTTGTTAGTAACATTGTAGTCTATCTTGTTAGTAACATTGTAGTCTATCTTGTTAGTAAAATTGTAGTCTATCTTGTTAGAAAACATTGTAGTCTATCTTGTTAGTAACTTGTAGTCTATCTTGTTAGTAACATTGTAGTCTATCTTGTTAGTAACATTGTAGTCTATCTTGTTAGTAACATTGTAGTCTATCTTGTTAGTAACATTGTGGTCTATCTTGTTAGTAACATTGTAGTCTATCTTGTTAGTAACATTGTAGTCTATCTTGTTAGTAACATTGTAGTCTATCTTGTTAGTAACATTGTAGTCTATCTTGTTAGTAACATTGTAGTCTATCTTGTTAGTAACATTGTAGTCTATCTTGTTAGTAACATTGTTACAGGCGACGGAAAAGAATAACAGAGCGGCTAAAAGAGGTCAATATATCTGAAATGCGCAGGGAGACACTGGTCAGAGAAATAGCAAGCATCGAACTTAAGCTAAAAGAATCCTTTAGGAGTCAGGAATCGCGGGAAGAACTAAAAGCCATAAATGAAATCGAAAGAAACCCAAAGTATTTCTTCTCCTATGCCAAATCAAAATCGAGAACAACGTCCAGTATTGGGCCCCTACTTAACAAGATGGGTCCTACACAGATGACAGCAAGGAAATGAGTGAGCTACTCAAGCCCCAATATGACTCAGTTTTTAGCAAGCCGCTAACCAGACTGAGAGTCGAAGATCAAAATGAATTTTTTATGAGAGAGCCACAAAATTTGATTAAACAAGCCTATCCGATGTTATCCTGACGCCAAATGACTTCGAACAGGCGATAAATGACATGCCCATGCACTCTGCCCCAGGGCCAGACTCATGGAACTCTGTGTTCATCAAGAACTGCAAGAAGCCCCTATCACGAGCCTTTTCCATCTATGGAGAGGGAGCATGGACACGGGGGTCGTCCAACAGTTACTAAAAACAACAGACATAGCCCACTCACAAAGGGGGCAGTAAAGCAACAGCAAAGAACTACAGACCAATAGCACTAACATCCATATCATAAAAAAAATCTTTGAAAGGGTCCTAAGAAGCAAGATCACCACGCATCTAGAAACCCATCAGTTACACAACCAGGGCAAAAATGGGTTTAGAACAGGTCGCTCCTGTCTGTCTCAACTATTGGACCACTACGACAAGGTCCTAATGCACTAGAAGACAAAAAGAATGCAGATGTAATATATACAGACTTTGCAAAAGCCTTCGACAAGTGTGACCATGGCGTAATAGCGCACAAAATGCGTGCTAAAGGAATAACAGGAAAAGTCGGTCGATGGATCTATAATTTCCTCACTAACAGAACACAGAGAGTAGTCGTCAACAGAGTAAAGTCCGAGGCAGCTACGGTGAAAAGCTCTGTTCCACAAGGCACAGTACTCGCTCCCCTCTTGTTCCTCATCCTTATATCCGACATAGACAAGGATGTCAGCACAGCACCGTGTCTTCCTTTGCAGATGACACCCCAATCTGCATGACAGTGTCTTCCATTGCAGACACTGCAAAGCTCCAGGCAGACATCAACCAAATCTTTCAGTGGGCTGCAGAAAACAATATGAAGTTCAACGATGAGAAATTTCAATTACTCAGATATGGTAAACATGAGGAAATTAAATCGTCATCAGAGTACAAAACAAATTTTTGGCCACAAAATAGAGCGAAAACACCAACGTCAAAGACCTGGGAGTGATCATGTCGGTGGATCTCACCTTCAAGGACCATAACATTGTATCAATCGCATCTGCTAGAAAAATGACAGGATGGATAATGAGAACCTTCAAAACTAGGGAGGCCAAGCCCATGATGACACTCTTCAGGTCACTTGTTCTATCTAGGCTGGAATATTGCTGCACACTTACAGCACCTTTCAAGGCAGGTGAAATTGCCGACCTAGAAAATGTACAGAGAATTTCACGGCGGCATAACGGAGATAAAACACCTCAATTATTGGGAGCGCTTGAGGTTCCTAAACCCGTATTCCCTGGAACGCAGGAGGGAGAGATACATGATTATATACACCTGGAAAATCCTAGAGGGACTAGTACCGAACTTGCACACGAAAATCACTCATTACGAAAGCAAAAGACTTGGCAGACGATGCACCATCCCCCAATGAAAAGCAGGGGTGTCACTAGCAGTTAAGAGACCATACAATAAGTGTCAGGGGCCCGAGACTGTTCAACTGCCTCCCGCACACATAAGGGGGATTACCAACAGACCCCTGGCAGTCTTCAAGCTGGCACTGGACAAGCACCTAAAGTCAGTTCCGGATCAGCCGGGCTGTAGCTCGTATGTTGGTTTGCGTGCAGCCAGCAGCAACAGCCTGGTTGATCAGGCTCTGATCCACCAGGAGGCCTGGTCTCAGACCGGGCCGCGGGGGCGTTGACCCCCGGAACTCTCTCCAGGTAAACTCCAGGTAGTCTATCTTGTTTGTAACACTGAAGACTAACAGGTAATAACAGTATCTTAGACCTGTCTAGGAAACTCTAGTAGCTCTCTCACCTGTCTAGGAAACTCTAGTAGGCTCTCTCACCTGTCTAGGAAAACTCTAGTAGGCTCTCTCACCTCTCTAGGAAACTTAGTAGGGCTCTCTCACCTGTCTAGGAAAACTTAGTAGGCTCTCTCACTGTCTAGGAAACTCTGTAGGCTCTCTCACCTGTCTAGGAAACTCTAGTAGGCTCTCTCACCTGTCTAGGAAACTCTAGTAGGCTCTCTCACCTGTCTAGGAAACTCTAGTAGGCTCTCTCACCTCTTAGGAAAACTCTAGTAGGCTCTCTCACTGTCTAAGAAACTCTAGTAGGCTCTCTCACCTGTCTAGGAAACTCTAGTAGGCTCTCTCACCTGTTAGGAAACTCTAGTAGGCTCTCTCACCTGTCTAGGAACTCTAGTAGGCTCTCTCACCTGTCTAGGAAACTCTAGTAGGCTCTCTCACCTGTCTAAGAAACTCTAGTAGGCTCTCTCACCTGTCTAGGAAACTCTAGTAGGCTCTCTCACCTGTCTAGGAAACTTTAGTAGGCTCTCTCACCTGTCTAAGAAATCTAGTAGGCTCTCTCACCTCTCTAGGAAACTCTAGTAGGCTCTCTCACCTGTCTAGGAAACTCTAGTAGGCTCTCTCACTGTCTAGGAAACTCTAGTAGGCTCTCTCACTGTCTAGGAAACTCTAGTAGGCTCTCTCACCTGTCTAGGAAACTTAGTAGGCTCTCTCACCTGTCTAGGAAACTCTAGTAGGCTCTCTCACCTGTCTAAGAAACTCTAGTAGGCTCTTCACCTCTCTAGGAAACTCTAGTAGGCTCTCTCACCTGTCTAGGAAACTCTAGTAGGCTCTTCACCTCTCTAGGAAACTCTAGTAGGCTCTCTCACCTCTCTAGGAAACTCTAGTAGGCTCTCTCACCTCTCAGGGAAACTCTAGTAGGCTCTTCACTGTCTAAGAAACTCTAGTAGGCTCTCTCACCTCTCTAGGAAACTCTAGTAGGCTCTCTCACATGTCTAGGAAACTCTAGTAGGCTCTCACCTGTCTATGAAACTCTAGTAGGCTCTCTCACCTGTCTAGGAAACTCTAGTAGGCTCTCTCACTGTCTCAGAAATCTAGTAGGCTCTCTCACCCGTTAGGAAACTCTAGTAGGCTCTCTCACCTGTCTAGAAACTCTAGTAGGCTCTCTCACCTCTCTAGGAAACTCTAGTAGGCTATCTCACCTGTCTAAGAAACTCTAGTAGGCTCTTTACCTGTCTAGGAAACTCTAGTAGGCTCTCTCACCTCTCTAGGAAACTCTAGTAGGCTCTCTCACCTCTCTAGGAAACTCTAGTAGGCTCTCTCACTTGTCTAGGAAACACTAGTAGGCTCTCTTCCCTGTCTAGGAAACTCTAGTAGGCTCTCTCACCTGTCTAGGAAACTCTAGTAGGCTCTCTCACCTGTCTAGGAAACACTAGTAGGCTCTCTCACCTGTCTAGGAAACTCTAGTAGGCTATCTCACTTGTCTAGGAGACACTAGTAGGCTCTCTCCCCTGTCTAGGAAACTCTAGTAGGCTCTCTCCACTGTCTAGGAAACTCTAGTAGGCTCTTCACCTGTCTAGGAAACACTAGTAGGCTCTTTCACCTGTCTAGGAAACTCTAGTAGGCTCTCTCACTTGTCTAGGAGACACTAGTAGGCTCTCTCCCCTGTCTAGGAAACTCTAGTAGGCTCTCTCACCTGTCTAGGAAACTCTAGTAGGCTCTCTCACCTGTCTAGGAAACACTAGTAGGCTCTTTCACCTGTCTAGGAAACTCTAGTAGGCTCTCTCACTTGTCTAGGAGACACTAGTAGGCTCTCTCCCTGTCTAGGAAACTTGTAGGGGTCTCTCACCTGTTAGGAAACTTTAGTAGGCTCTCTCACTTGTCTAGGAAACTCTAGTAGGCTCTCTCATCTGTCTAGGAAACTCTAGTTGGCTCTCTCACTTGTCTTGGAAACTCTAGCAGGCTCTCTCACCTCTAGGAAACTCTTGTAGGCTCTCTCACCTGTTTAGGAAACTCTAGTAGGCTCTCTCACCTGTCTAGGAAACTCTAGTAGGCTCTCTCACCTGTCTAGGAAACTCTAGTAGGCTCTCTCACCTGTCTAGGAAACTCTAGTAGGCTCTTCACCTGTTAGGAAACTCTAGTAGGCTCTCTCACCTCTCTAGGAAACTCTAGTAGGCTATCTCACCTGTCTAAGAAACTCTAGTAGGCTCTCTTACCTGTCTAGGAAACTCTAGCAGGCTCTCTCACCTCTAGGAAACTCTTGTAGGCTCTCTCACCTGTTTAGGAAACTCTAGTAGGCTCTCTCACTGTACTAGGAAAAATCTAGTAGGCTCTCTCACCTGTCTAGGAAAACTTAGTAGGCTCTCTCACCTGTCTAGGAAACTCTAGTAGGCTCTCTCACCTCTCTAGGAACTCTAGTAGGCTCTTCACCTCTCTAGGAAACTCTAGTAGGCTCTCTCACCTGTCTAGGAAACTCTAGTAGGCTCTCTACCTCTCTAGGAAACTCTAGTAGGCTCTTCACCTGTCTAGGAAACTCTAGCAGGCTCTCTCACTTAGGAAACTCTTGTAGGCTCTCTCACCTGTCTAGGAAACTCTAGTAGGCTCTCTCACCTGTCTAGGAAACTCTAGTAGGCTCTCTCACCTCTCTAGGAAACTCTAGTAGGCTCTCTCACCTCTCTAGGAAACACTAGAAGGCTCTCTCACCTGTCTAGGAAACTCTAGCAGGCTCTCTCACCTCTAGGAAACTCTAGTAGGCTCTCTCACCTCTCTAGGAAACTCTTGTAGGCTCTCTCACCTCTCTAGGAAACTCTAGCAGGCTCTCTCACCTCTAGGAAACACTAGAAGGCTCTCTCACCTGTCTAGGAAACTCTAGTAGGCTCTCTCACCTGTCTAGGAAACTCTAGTAGGCTCTCTCACCTCTCTAGGAAACTCTTGTAGGCTCTCTCACCTCTCTAGGAAACTCTAGTAGGCTCTCTCACCTGTCTAGGAAACACTAGAAGGCTCTCTCACCTCTAGGAAACACTAGAAGGCTCTCTCACCTGTCTAGGAAACTCTAGTAGGCTCTCTCACCTCTCTAGGAACTCTAGTAGGGTCTCTCACCCGTTAGGAAACTCTAGCAGGCTCTCTCACCTCTAGGAAACACTAGAAGGCTCTCTCACCTGTCTAGGAAACTCTAGTAGGCTCTCTCACCTGTCTAGGAAACTCTAGTAGGCTCTCTCACCTCTCTAGGAAACTCTTGTAGGCTCTCTCACCTCTCTAGGAAACTCTAGTAGGCTCTTCACCTGTCTAGGAAAACTAGAAGGCTCTCTCACCTCTAGGAACACTAGAAGGCTCTCTCACCTGTCTAGGAAACTTAGTAGGCTTCTCACTGTCTAGGAAACTCTAGTAGGCTCTCTCACCTGTCTAGGAAACTCTAGCAGGCTCTCTCACCTCTAGGAAACACTAGAAGGCTCTCTCACCTGTCTAGGAAACTCTAGTAGGCTCTCTCACCTGTCTAGGAAACTCTAGTAGGCTCTCTCACCTCTCTAGGAAACTCTTGTAGGCTCTTTACCTGTCTAGGAAACATAGAAGGCTCTCTCACCTCTCTAGGAAACTCTTGTAGGCTCTCTCACCTGTCTAGGAAACACTAGAAGGCTCTCTCACCTCTCTAGGAAACTCTAGTAGGCTCTCTCACCTGTCTAGGAAACACTAGAAGGCTCTCTCACCTCTCTAGGAAACTCTATGTAGGCTCTCTCACCTGTCTAGGAAACTCTGTAGGCTCTCTCACCTGTCTTAGGAAACTCTAGTAGGCTCTCTCACCTCTCTAGGAAACTCTTGTAGGCTCTCTCACCTGTCTAGGAAACACTAGAAGGCTCTCTCACCTCTCTAGGAAACTCTTGTAGGCTCTCTCACCTGTCTAGGAAACACTAGAAGGCTCTCTCACCTCTCTAGGAAACTCTAGTAGGCTCTCTCACCTGTCTAGGAAACACTAGAAGGCTCTCTCACCTGTCTAGGAAACTCTAGTAGGCTCTCTCACCTGTCTAGGAAACACTAGAAGGCTCTCTCACCTGTCTAGGAAACTCTAGTAGGCTCTCTCACCTCTCTAGGAAACTCTAGTAGGCTCTCTCACCTCTCTAGGAAACACTAGAAGGCTCTCTCACCTGTCTAGGAAACTCTTGTAGGCTCTCTCACCTCTCTAGGAAACTCTAGTAGGCTCTCTTACCTCTCTAGGAAACTCTAGTAGGCTCTCTCACCTCTCTAGGAAACACTAGAAGGCAGATCTAGATGTTACTTGGACAATAGATGGCGAAATGCATCTATTGGAGAATTTGTGAAATACAAATAGATTAAATCTTCTAGTGAACGACTTTTCGCACTCTGTGAGGACTGATCAAAACCCCTACAGTGTGCGAAACGTCTTTCAGTTAAGTGCTGACTGTTTCTGTCTGGTTAGCTGGGTTTGAAACTTATCGACTACATCAGTATTATTCTGGTCAGGAATACTCTAATACCTAAAATATGGATTAATATAATCTTACAGTGTATATACACTGCGATACATCTGTCAGTGAATATATACTGAGGTATATACATCTCTCAGGGTATATACATTGAGACAAAATACCTTAGTTATTTATATATATATATATATATATATATATATATATTATATATATATATATATATATATATATAATTATATATAATATATATATATATATATATATATATATATATATATGCGGGGCCAGGAGCTGTGTCTCGACCCTGCAACCACAATTAGGTGAGTACACTGACATATATACAACTCTCAGTGTATATACAGTGAGACAAAGCACAGTGTATATACCTGAGGTATATACACCTCTCAAGTGTATATACACACTTATCTCAGTATATAAATCAACTATATCTTCTCCTTGCATCATATAAACTACTGATGGCACACATTATACAAATAGTATTTGTATAATGTATATTTCAGTCAATTAGATTACATAAAAAGTATATAATTAATATGATTAATATAATTAATTACCTTCAACATCTGTCGTCAACTCGATCACTTGGTAGAAATTGATGTTAATGTTACACTATTGGTGTTACAGTTGTTAATTTACACTTGTTACAGTGATTAAGGTGTATTACTTGTGTTTCAGGTATGTGTGTGTGTATGATGGTGTATATATGGGACATTAAGCCGGGAGAAGAGTATGTATTTTTTCTACAAGTGTTTTGTAAGACTACAGTGTGTCTTGTAAGACTGTAGAGTGTCTTGTAAGACTGTAGTGTGTCTTGTAAGACTGTAGTGTGTCTTGTAAGACTGTAGTGTGCCTTTTAAGGCTGTAGTGTTTCTTGTAAGACTACAGTGTGTCTTGTAAGACTGTAGTGTGTCTTGTAAGACTACAGTGTGTCTTGTAAGACTGAAGTGTGTCTTTTAAGACTGTAGGGTGTCTTGTAAGACTGTAGTGTGTCTTGTAAGACTGTAGTGTGTCTTGTAAGACTGTAGTGTGTCTTGTAAGACTACATTTTGTCTTGTAAGACTGTAGTGTGCCTTGTAAGACTACAGTGTGTCTTGTAAGACTGAAGTGTGTCTTGTAAGACTATAGTGTGTCTTGTGAGACTGTAGTGTGTCTTGCAAGACTATAGTGTGTCTTGTAAGACTGTAGTGTGTCTTATAAGACTGTAGTGTGTCTTGTAAGACTGTAGTGTGTCTTGCAAGACTATAGTGTGTCTTGTAAGACTGTAGTGTGTCTTGTAAGACTGTAGTGTGTCTTGTAAGACTGTAGTGTGTCTTGTAAGACTACATTGTGTCTTATAAGACTGCAGTGTGTCTTGTAAGACTATTGTGTGTCTTGTAAGACTGTAGTGTGTCTTGTAAGATTGTAGTGTGTCTTGTAAGACTGTAGTGTGTCTTGTAAGACTGTAGCTTGTCTTGTAAGACTGTAGTGTGTCTGGTAAGACTGTAGTGTGTCTTGTAAGACTGTAGTTGTCTTGCAAGACTATAGTGTGTCTTGTAAGACTGTAGTGTGTCTTGTAAGACTGTAGTGTGTCTTGTAAGACTGTAGTGTGTCTTGTAAAACTGCAGTGTGTCTTGTAAGACTGTAGTGTGTCTTGTAAGACTGTAGTGTGTCTTGTAAGATGTTAGTGTGTCTTGTAAGACTGTAGTGTGTCTTGTAAGACTGTAGTGTGTCTTGTAAGACTGTAGTGTGTCTTGTAAGACTGTAGTGTGTCTTGTAAGACTGTAGTGTGTCTTGTAAGGCTGTAGTGTGTCTTGTAAGACTGTAGTGTGTCTTGTAAGACTGTAGTGTGTCTTGTAAGACTGTAGTGTGTCTTGAAAGACTGTAGTGTGTCTTATAAGACTGAAGTGTGTCTTGTAAGACTGTAGTGTGTCTTGTAAGACTGTAGTGTGCCTTGTAAGACTGTAGTGTGTCTTGTAAGACTGTAGTGTGTCTATTAAGACTGTAGTGTGTCTTCTAAGGCTGTAGTGTGTTTTGTAAGACTACAGTGTGTCTTGTAAGACTACAGTGTGTCTTGTAAGACTGTAGAGTGTCTTGTAAGACTGTAGTGTGTCTTGTAGGACTGTAGTATGTCTTGTAAGACTGTAGTGTGTCTTGTAAGACTGTAGTGTGTCTTGTAAGACTGTAGTGTGTCTTGTAAGACTGTAGTGTGTCTTGTAAGACTGAAGCGTGTCTTGTAAGACTGTAGTGTGTCTTGTAAGACTGTAGTGTGTCTTGTAAGACTATAGTGTGTCTTGTAAGACTGTCGAGTGTCTTGTAAGACTGTAGTGTGTCTTGTAAGACTGCAGTTTGTCTTGTAAGACTGTAGTGTGTCTTGTAAGACTGTAGTGTGTCTTGTAAGACTGCAGTGTGTATTGTAAGACTATAGTGTGTCTTGTAAGACTGCAGTGTGTCTTGTAAGACTGTAGTGTGTCTTGTAAGACTGTAGTGTGTCTTGTAAGACTGTAGTGTGTCTTGTAAGACTGTAGTGTGTCTATTAAGACTGTAGTGTGTCTTCTAAGGCTGTAGTGTGTCTTGTAAGACTACAGTGTGTCTTGTAAGACTACAGTGTGTCTTGTAAGACTGTAGTGTGTCTTGTAAGACTGTAGTGTGTCTTTTAAGACTGTAGTGTGTCTTGTAAGACTGTAGTGTGTCTTGTACGACTGTAGTGTGTCTTGTAAGACTGTAGTGTGTTTTGTAAGACTGTAGTGTGTCTTTTACGACTGTAGTGTGTCTTGTAAGACTGTAGTGTGTCTTGTAAGACTTTAGAGTGTCTTGTAAGACTGTAGTGTGTCTTGTAAGACTGTAGTGTGTCTTGTAAGATTGTAGTTTGTCTTGTAAGACTGTAGTGTGTCTTGTAAGACTGTAGTGTGTTTTGTAAGACTGTAGTGTGTCTTGTACGACTGTAGTGTGTCTTGTAAGACTGAAGTGTGTCTTGTAAGACTGTAGTGTGTCTTGTAAGACTGTAGTGTGTCTTGTAAGACTCTAGTTTGCCTTCTGAGGCTGTAGTGTTTCTTGTAAGACTACAGTGTGTCTTGTAAGACTACAGTGTGTCTTGTAAGACTGCAGTGTGTCTTGTAAGACTGTAGAGTGTCTTGTAAGACACATAACACACTACAGTCTTGTAACACATAACCAAAAAAGTATCCAAAACGGTTGGGATCCTCTCCAAGAACCGATACTACGTGCCGCAAAATGCCCTTCTCACACTATACCACTCACTTATTTATCCATACCTCACCTATGCTATTTGTGCTTGGGGATCAACTGCAGCAACACACCTAAAGCCAATAATAACCCAACAAAAAGCTGCAGTAAGAATAATCACTAAATCCCATCCCTGGCAACACACCCCCCCACTCTTCATAGATCTAAACTTACTCCCTGTTCAGTACATCCACACTTACTACTGTGCAATCTACATCTACGGGACGTTAAACTCCAATATCAACCTTGACCTAAAACGCTTTCTTGATAGTTGTGACAGAACCCACAGGCATAACGCCAGACACAAACATCTCTACGACATTCCCCGTGTCCGACTAAACCTTTACAAAAATTCAATGTATGTCAAAGGCCCTAAAATCTGGAACACCCTACCTGAGAACTCTAGAACTGCAGACACATTCATCACCTTCAAAACTACCATTAGAAAACATCTTATCTCCCTGATACACCCCGTCAACTAACTACACGAATACCACCTGGTGGTTCACACTTACACTCACTCACCCATTTGACCATAAACAGAAATATTAATCTCAATCTTAAAATAATGAATCCTATGATACTCCAATACTGAAACTATGTACTGTGCCAAAACAAAAGCATTCACATTGCTAAACTCACAAACTAGTATTTAGTCACTTAGCCATAATACCAACTTACCTCATAATTTGTAATATTTTAAAATTAAGAATTAAACTAAGTCTGCCCGAAATGCCTAGCCATGCTAGGTGTTCTAGTGGTACACTCTGTAATCATTATTTAACTACATGTAAACCACACAACAACCAAATTCTGTAAATTCAACATTATAATCTTTATAGAGAATAAACTTTGAATTTGAATTTGAATTTGAGAATGAGGAAAAACAAGGCAGGAAGATAGCCAGGCTGAGAAGTGAGGAGACAGCCAAACTGTGTTAGTGAAGATTTCAGTGTTTTTAGCAGTCAGTTAACGAAACTTAACATAGTTCAGGGCTACGGGTTCATGTTCAGGTAGGTTTGCCAGGACGGGTCCTGACCTGGGTCTTCTTGTGGTGACCCGGCGGTGACCCGGCAGTGGCATCCGAAGGAGTGTTGCAGTGTATACAAGGGTACAGTGAATCTTCTCCAGGTTAAGGGGAGTACCGTTTGTAGCCCTATGACAGGGACAGCCCTAAGACAAGGGCACGGTGAATCTTCTCCAGGTTAAGGGGAGTACCGTTTACAGCCCTATGACAGGGACAGCCCTAAGACAAGGGCACGGTGAATCTTCTCCAGGTTAAGGGGAGTTACGTTTGCAGCCCTATGACAGGGACAGCCCTATGATAAGGGCACGGTGAATCTTCTCCAGGTTAAGGGGAGTACCGTTTACAGCCCTATGACAGGGACAGCCCTAAGACAAGGGCACGGTGAATCTTCTCCAGGTTAAGGGGAGTACCGTTTACAGCCCTATGACAGGGACAGCCCTAAGATAAAGGCACGGTGAATCTTCTCCAGGTTATGGGGAGTACCGTTTACAGCCCTATGACAGGAACAGCCTAAGACAAGGGCACGGGGAATCTCCTCCAGGGTTTTAAACCCGGGGAAGATTCACCATGCCCTTGTCTTAGGGCTGTCCTGTCATAGGGACAGCCCTAAGACAAGGGCACGGTGAATCTTCTCCAGGTTAAGGGGAGTACCGTTTACAGCCCTATGACAGGGACAGCCCTAAGACAAGGGCACGGTGAATCTTCTCCAGGTTAAGGGGAGTACCGTTTACAGCCCTATGACAGGGACAGCCCTAAGACAAGGGCACAGTGAATGTTCTCCAGGTCAGGTTCCGGTCTACATAGTGTTGCTAGTAGTCACCACAACTTAACGTTCATTACTACTTCAAGCCATAACAATCTTGAGATTTCTGGTAATGTGTTCTCCAGATTGATTAGACATACCAAACTTATCACTGTTACAGAACAGTGTCGCAACGTAACGAAATTTTGAGACAACATTAGTCAGTGATGAACATTGTAGTCTATCTTGTTAGTAACATTGTAGTCTATCTTGTTATATAACATTGTAGTCTATCTTGTTAGTAACATTGTAGTCTATCTTGTTAGTAACATTGTAGTCTATCTTGTTAGTAACATTGTAGTCTATCTTGTTAGTAACATTGTAGTCTATCTTGTTAGTAACATTGTAGTCTATCTTGTTAGTAACATTGTAGTCTATCTTGTTAGTAACATTGTAGTCTATCTTGTTAGTAACATTGTAGTCTATCTTGTTAGTAACATTGTAGTCTATCTTGTTAGTAACATTGTAGTCTATCTTGTTAGTAACATTGTAGTCTATCTTGTTTGTAACACTGAAGACTAACAGGTAATAACAGTATCTTAGACCTGTCTAGGAAACTCTAGTAGGCTCTCTCACCTGTCTAGGAAACTCTAGTAGGCTCTCTCACCTGTCTAGGAAACTCTAGTAGGCTCTCTCACCTGTCTAGGAAACTCTAGTAGGCTCACCTGTCTAGGAAACTCTAGTAGGCTCTCTCACCTGTCTAGGAAACTCTAGTAGGCTCTCTCACCTGTCTAGGAAACTCTAGTAGGCTCTCTCACCTGTCTAGGAAACTCTAGTAGGCTCTCTCACCTGTCTAGGAAACTCTAGTAGGCTCTCTCACCTGTCTAGGAAACTCTAGTAGGCTCTCTCACCTGTCTAGGAAACTCTAGTAGGCTCTCTCACCTCTCTAGGAAACTCTAGTAGGCTCTCTCACCTGTCTAGGAAACTCTAGTAGGCTCTCTCACCTGTCTAGGAAAACTCTAGTAGGCTCTCTCACCTGTCTAGGAAACTCTAGTAGGCTCTCTCACCTGTCTAGGAAACTCTAGTAGGCTCTCTCACCTGTCTAGGAAAACTCTAGTAGGCTCTCTCACCTGTCTAGGAAACTCTAGTAGGCTCTCTCACCTGTCTAGGAAACTCTAGTAGGCTCTCTCACCTGTCTAGGAAACTCTAGTAGGCTCTCTCACCTGTCTAGGAAACTCTAGTAGGCTCTCTCACCTGTCTAGGAAACTCTAGTAGGCTCTCTCACCTGTCTAGGAAACTCTAGTAGGCTCTCTCACCTGTCTAGGAAACTCTAGTAGGCTCTCTCACCTGTCTAGGAAACTCTAGTAGGCTCTCTCACCTGTCTAGGAAACTCTAGTAGGCTCTCTCACCTGTCTAGGAAACTCTAGTAGGCTCTCTCACCTGTCTAGGAAACTCTAGTAGGCTCTCTCACCTGTCTAGGAAACTCTAGTAGGCTCTCTCACCTGTCTAGGAAACTCTAATAGGCTCTCTCACCTGTCTAGGAAACTCTAGTAGGCTCTCTCACCTGTCTAGGAAACTCTAGTAGGCTCTCTCACCTGTCTAGGAAACTCTAGTAGGCTCTCTCATCTGTCTAAGAAACTCTAGTAGGCTCTCTCACCTGTCTAGGAAACTAGTAGGCTCTCTCACCTGTCTAGGAAACTCTAGTAGGGTCTCTCACCTGTCTAGGAAACTCTAGTAGGCTCTCTCACCTGTCTAAGAAACTCTAGTAGGCTCTCTCACCTGTCTAGGAAACTCTAGTAGGCTCTCTCACCTGTCTAGGAAACTTTAGTAGGCTCTCTCACCTGTCTAAGAAACTCTAGTAGGCTCTCTCACCTCTCTAGGAAACTCTAGTAGGCTCTCTCACCTGTCTAGGAAACTCTAGTAGGCTCTCTCACCTGTCTAGGAAACTCTAGTAGGCTCTCTCACCTGTCTAGGAAACTCTAGTAGGCTCTCTCACCTGTCTAGGAAACTCTAGTAGGCTCTCTCACCTGTCTAAGAAACTCTAGTAGGCCTCTCTCACTCTCTAGGAAACTCTAGTAGGCTCTCTCACCTGTCTAGGAAACTCTAGTAGGCTCTCTCACCTCTCTAGGAAACTCTAGTAGGCTCTCTCACCTCTCTAGGAAACTCTAGTAAGCTCTCTCACCTCTCAGGGAAACTCTAGTAGGCTCTCTCACCTGTCTAAGAAACTCTAGTAGGCTCTCTCACCTCTCTAGGAAACTCTAGTAGGCTCTCTCACATGTCTAGGAAACTCTAGTAGGCTCTCACCTGTCTATGAAACTCTAGTAGGCTCTCTCACCTGTCTAGGAAACTCTAGTAGGCTCTCTCACCTGTCTCAGAAACTCTAGTAGGCTCTCTCACCTGTCTAGGAAACTCTAGTAGGCTCTCTCACCTGTCTAAGAAACTCTAGTAGGCTCTCTCACCTCTCTAGGAAACTCTAGTAGGCTATCTCACCTGTCTAAGAAACTCTAGTAGGCTCTCTTACCTGTTTAGGAAACTCTAGTAGGCTCTCTCACCTCTCTAGGAAACTCTAGTAGGCTCTCTCACCTCTCTAGGAAACTCTAGTAGGCTCTCTCACTTGTCTAGGAAACACTAGTAGGCTCTCTCATCTGTCTAGGAAACTCTAGTAGGCTCTCTCACTTGTCTAGGAAACACTAGTAGGCTCTCTTCCCTGTCTAGGAAACTCTAGTAGGCTCTCTCACCTGTCTAGGAAACTCTAGTAGGCTCTCTCACTTGTCTAGGAAACACTAGTAGGCTGTCTTCCCTGTCTAGGAAACTCTAGTAGGCTCTCTCATCTGTCTAGGAAACTCTAGTTGGCTCTCTCACTTGTCTTGGAAACTCTAGTAGGCTCTCTCCCCTGTCTAGGAAACTCTAGCAGGCTCTCTCACCTCTAGGAAACTCTTGTAGGCTCTCTCACCTGTCTAGGAAACTCTAGTAGGCTCTCTCACCTGTCTAGGAAATTCTAATAGGCTCTCTCACCTGTCTAGGAAACTCTAGTAGGCTCTCTCACCTCTCTAGGAAACACTAGAAGGCAGATCTAGATGTTACTTAGACAATAGATGGCGAAATGCATCTATTGGAGAATTTGTGAAACACAAATAGATTAAATCTTCTAGTGAACGACTTTTCGCACTCTGTGAGGACTGATCAAAACCCCTACAGTGTGCGAAACGTCTTTCAGTTAAGTGCTGACTGTTTCTGGCTGGTTAGCTGGGTTTGAAACTTATCGACTACATCAGTATTATTCTGGTCAGGAATACTCTAATACCTTAGTATATATATATATATATATATATATATATATTATATATATATATATATATATATATATATATATATATATATATATATATATCTAATACCTTAGTATATATATATATATGCGGGCCAGGAGCTGTGTCTCGACCCCTGCAACCACAATTAGGTGAGTACACTGACATATATACAACTCTCAGTGTATATACACTGAGACAAAGCACAGTGTATATACACTGAGGTATATACACCTCTCAAGTGTATATACACACTTATCTCAGTATATAAATCAACTATATCTTCTCCTTGCATCATATAAACTACTGATGGCACACATTATACAAATAGTATTTGTATAATGTATATTTCAGTCAATTAGATTACATAAAAAGTATATAATTAATATGATTAATATAATTAATTACCTTCAACATCTGTCGTCAACTCGATCACTCGGTAGAAACTGATGTTAATGTTACACTATTGGTGTTACAGTTGTTAATTTACACTTGTTACCAGTGATTAAGGTGTATTACTTGTGTTTCAGGTATGTGTGTGTGTATGATGGTGTATATATGGGACATTAAGACCGGGAGAAGAGTATGTTATGTGGTGGGTGGACCTCTTACTACTGTGTTAGTGAGAGTAATACTGATCACAGTGTCTTCCAGCATCTCCTCTCTCTCTCTCTCCTTTCCCCTCTCTCTCTTCCCCCTCTCCCTCTCTCTTCTCTCTCTCTCCCCCTCTTCCCCCCTCTCCCCCTTTAAGGCTGCTACAATTAGTGTTAGTACACAATGGGCTACTTTGTAACTCTTTACATCTTGTATACTACAACTCTACTACCACGATAGTTCTATACTTCCACTGATGTACACTACTACCCCTGATAGTTTTTACTACTCCACTATAGATACTACACCCGATGTATATTACACCACTGATAACTACTCTACCACTGTTAAACCTTACTACTACCATGATAGTACTACTACTACCCCTGATAGTACAAATACTACTACCACTGATATACTACTACTACCACGATAGTACTACTATACCACTGATAGACTAACCTACCACTGAAGTACTAACTACCCCCTGGTAGTATACACACCACTGATATTTTACTACACTACCACTGAAGTATACTACTACCACTGATTTACTACTCTACCACTGATAGTACTACTACACCACTGATATACTACTCACTACCCCTGATAGTATACTCTACCACTGATATACTACTACTGCCACGTATACTAAAATACTAAACCATGAAGTACACTACTACCACGATAGTTTCATACCACTGATAGTATACAAACCACTGTAGTTCACTACTACCACTGAAGTACTACTACACCCTGATAGGACTACACACCACATAAAACTACTAACACCCCTGTAGTTCATTTACCACTGATTTTTACCTAACTAAAACCCTGATATACTACACTACCCCTGATAGTACTATACTACCCTGATATTCTACTACTACCCTGATTAAATACTACCCCTGTGTACTACTAGTACCACTGATAGTACTACTACTACCACGAAAGTTCACACTACCACTGATATACTACATACCATGATATTCTATACTAAACTGATAGTACTCTACTACCACTGATATAGTACTACTCTACCACTGATAGTACACAAATACCACTGATATTCTCACTACCACTGATAGTCTACTATACCACGATAACTACTACTACCCTGTAGTACTATATACCACTGGGTGTTCTGCTACTATTTTCCCCTGTAGTACTACACTATTACCCCTGGGAAATAACTTCTACACCATGATATAAACAAATACCCCTGTGTTCGCACTACACTAAAGTACACTATCCACTGAAGTTTTTGCACTACCACTGATAGTAGTCTAATACTACTACCACTGACAGTTCGCACTACCCTGGGGTATTCTGCTCTCCCCCTATAGTACTACCATACCACGATAGTTTCTACTACCACTGAAAAAAACACTACTACCCTGTATACACACTACCACTGATAGTAACTACTCCACGTAGTTCTGCTACTACCCCTGATATAGTCTACTACCAAGATATCTACACACCACGAGTATACTACACCCTGATAGTACTACACTACCCCTGATAGTACACATACCCCTGTATTCACTACTTTTCCTCTGTAGTAGTTTTAAAAATACTACCACGATAGTTCTACTATACCCACTGATAGTAGTACACACTACCACTGATAGTTCACTGCTACACTGATATCTACACTACCCTTTATATTCCACTCCAAAAGAAGTATACTACACACACCACGTAGTTCCTACTACCACTGATGTACTACTACTCTACTACTACTACCATTTAGTACTACACTAACCCCTATAGTAGTATTACTACTACCAGATAGTTCGCTACACCCCTGATAGTAGTACTACTACTACCACTGATAACTCACTACCCCGATAGTACTATACTGCCACTGATAGTACTACTACACACCATGAAACTACTACAAACCCCTGATAGTTTTTACTACTACCACTGATATACACTACTACCACTATAGTTCACCTACCCTGATAGTACTACACTACCCCGTTTAAAAACACTACACCACGATAGCACTACTACTACCACTGATATTCTACTACACCACGATAGTACTACACACCACGATGTACACTACACCACTGATAGTACTACTATACCTGAAAATTCACTACTACCACTGATAGACTACACCAAATGATAGACTACTAGTACAATGATAGTAAAACTACTACCCCTGAAGTTTACACTCCCCTGATAGTATACTACACCAAAGTTTTTTTTACTACAAACCACGAAAATCTCACACGAAAACACACTCCCCGAGACAAATATCCCTGGGTTTTCTACCCAAAAAACCTTTCCAGATTACCCCAAAAAACCAAATTAAACATAAAAGATAGTTTCTACTATTTCCCCTGATAGTACAACATTCCCCTGAAAGACTCTCTCTACCACTGATAGTACACAACTCCATAACCATAACAAAAAAAAACTTCCCTGGCGGTCAAAACGTTTAAAACATTAAAACCACACATTCGAAAAGAAGTTCTGACTACCCGTATACTACTACTAACCCCCTGAAGCCACACCCCCTTGTCCACTTTTTACTACCCACAAGACTACACTACCCCCTGTAACACACCCCCAACCACCCAATGAAGTACATACTACCACTATGTCTAAACCCACTGTTATTTTCTAATACTACCACTGATAGGACCAACTACCACTTGACACAAAGCCCAATACACAACATACCAAGAAGTACAACAACTACCACAATTTCACTTTCCCACTAAAGTTCTTTCTTTCCCCACCAAAAAGCACTACACCACTTAACACAACCATGATGTAGTACAAAAAACCACGATGGCAACACAAACCTATATTCACTACACCAAAAAAAACCCGTTAACATACACCCCTGAAGAACACACAAACCCCGTAGTTTACACTCCACTGAAGACTATACCACTATATCCAAAACCTGTAGTATATTTTAAAAGATAGTTTTAATACATGTGTAATACTTTCCACTATGTTCACTACTACCACTGAAAGACTACTACTCCCTTTGTACTACTACACCAGATTGTTAAACCCACTACTACCATGATATTTACTATACCCCGATGTACTTCTACTACCACTGATAGTACTACAAATACCCCTGTGTAATACTACACCCACGATGTTCTCTACCTAACCCCGATAGTAAACTACAACCAAGATAGTACTACTACTATACCCCTGATAACTCAATACCCCTGATAGTTTTTGCTACTACCACTAATTTAAAATACTACAAACCCCTGATTTTTCTCTACTACCAGGAATATACAAAATACTACCAAGAAGTTCCTACTACCACTGAATTCTCTACCACTGATAGTAAATACTATACCCTGATAGCTCTACACCCCTGATGTCTCTACTCCCCCTGATGTCTATATCCACTGATAGTACTACTACCCCCTGATAGTACTAAATACTACCACGATAGTCTACACTACCACTGATGACAAAAACCCCCCTGATTTTCAATACTACCCCTGAATTTTCTACTACTACCATGATATACTACTACTACCCCTGTATGAAACTACTACCACTGATAGCACTACTAAAAACTGAAGTTCAAATACAAAACCATGATATAACTACACTACCACGATAGTTAAAAAACTACTACCCCTGATAGTTTTTAAATATACTACTACCACTGATAGTTCTACCCAATAAAAACTGATAAATAACTACTACCAAACATATTAAGTTTAACTTTTACCATGAAAAACTAAAATTTCTACCACTGATAGTTTTTTCCAAAAACTCCAATAAGTACTACTACTACCACTGATATTCTACTACTACCACGTATACTAAAACACCACTGATAGTAACTACTACCACTGAATTTTACACTACCACTGAAGTTCTCTACTACCACCCGATATTTCTACATTTTCCACTGATAGTCTAAAATACACCCGATATATACACTACCACTGAAAAGTCTCTACTACCAATTATAACTCATACCACTGATAGTTCCTACTACCCACTATAAAACAAAAACCTGAAGTTCTGCAACCAAAACCATTTTAGAACAAATTAACCCAAACCCCTGATAGTTTCACTACTACCCTGAAGTTTACCACTTTACTACTACCACTGAAATTTCTTTCTCCAATAGTTCTCTTACCACTGATAGTACTACTACACCCCTGTAGTTTACACTTACCCCTGAAGTACACTACTACCACGAAGTACACTACTACCCCCGATGTTTTCTATACCAAGTAGTTCTTAACCCCTGAATCTACTACTTTCCACTGAAGTATACTACTACCCTGTTTACCTACCTGATACTACTATACCACTGATAGTTTTCTACTTTTTTACCCTGATATCTCTACACCAAGAATTTCTAAACTACCCTGATAGTTTCCCCTTTTTTAAATACTACCCGTAGTTCTCACTACCACTGTAGTTCTACTACTACCACTGAATTCTTACTACCACTAAGTTCAACCCCACTCCATGATAGTACTCTCCCACACCCACTGATGTTCTGGCTACCCACTGATAGTATACTATAATTTCAAATTTTTTCTACTTTTCCACTGATAGTACTACTACCAACTGATGTTTCTACTACCACTGATAGTTTTTCTACTACCCCTGATAGAAGTTCTACACACCACTGATATTCTAAAAAAACTACTCTACTACCCTGTATTTCTACTACTAACCCTGATAGTAGTATCTATACCACTGTATTCTCTATACCACGATAGTAGTACTACAAATTCCACTGATAGTTTTAAAGAATTTTCTAACCACGATAAAATTTTTCTAAAATTTTAAACTACAAAACCACTATAGTTCGCTACTACCCTGATAGTATAAACCCTATATACTACCTCCCTTAGTTTTACTACACTAACTGTAATTACCACTTTTTTCTCTACCCCCTGTAGTTCTCTACTACCCCTGATATATACTACTACCCTGATAGTTCTCTACACCACTGATGTATACACTACTACCACTGAATTTTTTGCTATACCACTGATAGTAGTACTACTACACACGATAGTTTTCTACTACCACTAATAGTACTACAAATACCACTGAAGTTTCTACTACCACTGATTGTTTCCTTTTCACCCTGTAGTTCTCTACTACCACTGATATAATCCCCAATATAGTTTTACTACCACTTAATTCTTACCCCCCCGTAGTTTCTCTAAACCACTATATTTTATATAAAAAATATATTCTAATAAAATGTTATATCTATATACCCCTGGATAGTTTCTTACACCCATGATATATTTTCTACCCACACCACTGATATTCTGCACTCCATGTAGTGTACACCAACCAAAAGGGTGTTTCCCCCTACTACCCTGATTGTAACACACTACACCAGTTTTTACCCACAAGTTTTTACACCAGATTAAAATACAAAACCAAGATAACACTACTAAACTGAAGAATTAAAACACCACAAAACCAAATACACGTTAAACTATTACCCCCAAACCCCCCCATTTTAAAAAAAATAATAAAATTAATTTAAAATAAAATATAATAATAACCCAAATTTTAACCCCCAAAAAGTATAACCCCCAAGGACAAACGTACAAACAAATTTTCACCCAATTCCACTTTCAAGGGTTTAAACCCCCCAATTCCTCAAATTAAAAATTTTTCCCTTTTTTGACCCCAACCCCCAAAAACCCGGGTGGACCCACAAGTACTAACACCCCCGGATTTACCCCAAATCCCTAAAACACCCAGGGTGGACCCACCCAGCCACTAACACCCGATTGGGCCCAACCATCCACTAAAACCCCGGGGACCCCCCACCCGTCCCCAACACCAGATCGACCCACACCAGCCACTAACACCCCGGATGCGACCCACACCAGTCCACTAACACCCAGGATGTGACCCACACCAGTCCACTAACAACCAGGATGCGACCCACACCAGTCCACTAACACCCAGGATGCGACCCACACCAGTCCACTAACACCCAGGATGCGACCCACACCAGTCCACTAACACCCAGGATGCGACCCACACCAGTCCACTAACACCCAGGATGCAACCCACACCATCCACTAACACCCAGGATGCGACCCACACCAGTCCACTAACACCCAGGAATGCGACCCACACCAGTCCACTAACACCCAGGATGCGACCACACCAGTCCACTAACACCCAGGATGCGACCCACACCAGTCCACTAACACCCAGGATGCGACCCACACCAGTCCACTAACACCCAGGATGCGACCCACACCAGTCCACTAACACCCAGGATGCGACCCACACCAGTCCACTAACACCCAGGATGCGACCCACACCAGTCCACTAACACCCAGGATGCCACCCACACCAGTCCACTAACACCCAGGATGCGACCCACACCAGTCCACTAACACCCAGGATGCGACCCACACCAGTCCACTAACACCCAGGTACCTATTTTACTGATGGGTGAACAGGGACAGCAGGTGTAAAGAAACACTTCCAGTGTTTCTACCCTCGCTGGGAATCGAACCCGGACCCTCACCGTGTAAAGCGAGAACTTTAGCCACCTGGCCGCGGGGCACCGTAATTATTTACTGTAAATATTTATCTTAAATGTTATCTTAGAGAATATTTATAAAACACTGTTTTTTTAAGGCATTTTAGTTATTTTTTTATTTAGTCAAATTCTTTTCCATATTCCCTGGAACGCAGGAGGGAGAGATACATGATTATATACACCTGGAAAATCCTAGAGGACTAGTGACCGAACTTGCACCGAAATCACTCCAGACGAAAGCAAAAGATTGGCAGACGATGCCACCACCCCCAATGAAAAGCAGGGGTGTCACTAGCACGTTAAGAGACCATACAATAAGTGTCAGGGGCCCGAGACTTCAACTGCCTCCCAGCACACATAAGGGGGATTACCAACAGACCCCTGGCAGTCTTCAAGCTGGCACTGGACAAGCACCTAAAGTCAGTTCCGGATCAGCCGGGCTGTGGCTCGTATGTTGGTTTGCGTGCAGCCAGCACAACAGCTGGTTGATCAGCCTGATCCACCAGGAGGCCTGGTCACAGACCGGGCCGCGGGGGCATTGACCCCCGAAATTCTCTCCAGGTAAACTCCAGGTATTGTTATGTTGTTTGGATTTTTTTAAGAGTCTGAGGTAAAAATAACATTAATGTTAAATATATTTTGATGGTATATAATGATAATGAAATTTCTGATGAATTATGAAGCCTCTCTAGAAGATTATTTTTTAATTATACATTGAAGTTAAGATTCAGTGTTGGATGTGAAACATCGGGAGTAGTGAGTGGGCAACCAGTCTTCAGTTCCAGTTGACGTTTCGCTCTACCCATCGCGCTGGGCACCAGTGGGTAATTTTCCTTGTTTTTCTCACCTTAAGACATTTATCTTGGTTATACAGTACTGCTGATGATGGTTAAATAGCGGGGCGCCAGCATCAGCTTCTCAGCTCAAGTTAATCCTGTTGTTGTTGACGGGCAAATCCTCTTGTTGTTGACTTAGGTATATCCTGTTGTTGAGAGTAAGACACATGTGCAACATCTGGATATCTTTATTGTAGACGTTTCGCCATCCAGTGGCTTTATCAATACAAACTCTAGGACATAACTTGAAGACAGTAGAACTATCTACAGAAGATGAGGTAATCAGTCGGTATTATATACCATTCGTACACAACATATCCTGTTGTTGTTGACTCAGGTGAGTTTAGGCTCGGGTAATAAGTTTATTCAGGTATACACAAATACAGTTACATAGAATTATCATACATAGCAGCATATGTGTAGAGAGCAACAGCCACAGCCTGGTTGATCAGGCGCTGATCCACCAGGAGGCCTGGTCACAGACCGGGCCGCGGGGGCGTTGACCCCCGAAACTCTCTCCAGGTAAACTCCAGGTCCAGGTAAACCTGGGATAACCCAAAAAAGTTAGACAAAGTGACTATTTCCATTGAGGTCTTTTAATACCTTATTATTATATTATATAGGAGATAATATTATTATTATACTATAAAGAAGATATACTAGGAATAAAGTAAAACGAGTTATTTATATTTACATGTGTGTTAGCTAAAAGAATAAGAAATCATCCCCCTCCCTTTCTGTAGCTACATTCATCAGACACTTTTTGGCACTCTTCTTGAACTGGTTCATGTTATGACTGGCTTTGACATGTGCAGGTAGTCTGTTCCATTCCTTTATTGCTGTACAATAAAAGGTGTTTGAAGCCTGGCCACTGACTGTGGGTACTACAAAGTTGTGTTCTCTCCCCCTAGTACTATGATTGCTTTGGTTCCCGACCTTGACAAAATGGCAGCAAAATATTCTGGACACTGTTTGTGAGCAATTTTATAAACTTTATTTAGCTTCAGTTGTTTTACTCTGTCTTCAACATTCAGCATATCCAATTGTTGTAATTCATCCCGGCCTTGTTTCTGGACCCAGGTTAATGTTCTCTGGACCCAGGCCTACATGTTCTCTTGGACCAGGGCTACATGTTCTTTGGACCCCGGGCTAAATGTTCTTCTTGGAAACCCCGGCTACATGTTCTCTTGGACCCAGGCCTACATTTTTTCTTGGCCAGCCCACATGTTTCTGGACCAGGGCCCACATGTTCTCTTGGACCCAGGGCCCACATGTTCTCTTGGGGCCCAGGCCTACATGTTCTCTTGGACCCAGGCCTACATGTTCTCTTGGACCAGGGCCTACATGTTCTCTTGGACCAGGGCCTACATGTTCTCTTGGACCAGGCCTACATGTTCTCTTGGACCTCAGGCCTACATGTTCTCTTGGGAACCAGGCCTACATGTTCTCTTGGACCAGGGCTACATGTTCTCTTGGACCAGGATACATGTTCCTTGGACCCAGGCCTACATGTTCTTTGGTCAGGCCTATGTTCTCTGGGACCAGACTTGTTTCTTGGACCCAGGCCTCTTTTTTCTTTGGGCCCAGGCCTAATGTTCTCTTGGACCAGGTTACATGTTTTTGGACCAGGCCTACATGTTGTCTTGGACCCAGGCCTAATGTTCTTGGACCCAGGCCTATATGTTCTCTTGGACCAGACCCATATTTCTCTTGGACTCGGCCTACATGTTTCTTGGACCCAGGCTACATTTATGGAATCTCTTGGACCCAGAAACCTATTGTTCTCTTGGACCAGACCTTTTTTCTCTTGGATCAGGCCTACTGTTCTCTTGGACCGGCCTAATGTTGTCTTGGGGCCCAGGCCTACATGTTTCTTGGACCAGGCCTAATGTTCTCTTGGAAACCCAGACCTTTAATGTTCTCTTGGCCAGGCCTACATGTTCTCTTGGACCCACTACATGTTCTTCTTGGGGCTCAGGCCTTCTTGTTTCTTGGACCCAGACCTTTCATGTTCTCTTGGACCCAGGCCCACATGTTCTCTTGGACCAGGCCTACATGTTCTCTTGGACCCAACCTATGTTCTCTTGGACCCAGACCTAATGTTCTCTTGGACTCAGGCCTACATGTTCTCTTGGGCCCAGCCTACATGTTCTCTTGGCTCAGGCCTAATGTTCCTTGGACCCAGACCTAATGTTCTCTTGGACCCAGGCCTACATGTTCTCTTGGACTCAGGCCCACATGTTCTCTTGGACCCAGACCTACATGTTTTTTTGGACCCAGACCCACATGTTCTCTTGGACTCAGGCCTACATGTTCTCTTGGACCCAGACCTACATGTTCTCTTGGACCCAGACCTACATGTTCTCTAGGACCCAGACCAACATGTTCTCTTGGACTCAGGCCTACATGTTCTCTTGGACCCAGACCTACATGTTCTCTTGGACCCAGGCCTACATGTTCTCTTGGACCCAGACCTACATGTTCTCTTGGACTCAGGCCTACATGTTCTCTTGGACCCAGACCTACATGTTCTCTTGGACCCAGACCTACATGTTCTCTTGGACTCAGGCCTACATGTTCTCTTGGACTCAGACCTACATGTTCTCTTGGACTCAGGCCTACATGTTTTCTTGGACCCAGACCTACATGTTCTCTAGGACCCAGACCTACATGTTCTCTTGGACTCAAGTCTAGGATGAATCTTACCATTTTGTTCTGACTGATTTGCAGTCCAACTTCGAGTCTTTCTGTCAAGACAGAGCACCATGAAGAGCCAGCGTAGTCCATATGACATTATATAAAATCTAGTGTTTCTTTACTAGTGGACATCATTTTTATTATCCTGTGTAGACCCATCCGTTCCCTGGTGATGTTCCTGGTGCAGTAAATGATGAAATAATCCCATAATACTCTGCATACAAGGATCTTTTGGCATGTAAACCCAATCACTATATTTCTTTGTACATCTATGTATCATATCCAAATAAAAAAATAACTAAATAAATAAATACATAACAAAATATGTGTAGAGAAGCTGGGATAATAAAGTGTGAGTTTCAGCGACCCTTAACAACCATCACTTGACATCACATCACTTCTGAAGTTTTAAGTATTTTTTTTCACTCTCACTTAACACTTTATTTAACATGTTAACCCACAACCTCGTCAAGGTCTTCATACATCTTATAAGTGTCCAATAACACCAGCAACTACAGTATTATACAAGATAATGTAGTTTCTGTTTATGCTGCCACAGTTGTATATTTAGGTACAGGTATACGTAAGTATAATTATTATATATAGTGTAAATTATACACCATGATAATTATTATATATAGTGTAAATTATACACCATGATAATTATTATATATAGTGTAAATTATACACCATGATAATTATTATATATAGTGTAAATTATACTCCATGATAATTATTATATAGTGTAAATTATACACCATGATAATTATTATATAGTGTAAATTATACACCATGATAATTATTATATAGTGTAAATTATACTCCATGATAATTCCCAAAAAAAACAAAGTTAAAGTGACTTATTTCCAAAGGATTCCTTGATGTTATTTTTTATTAGGGTCTCTGACTTATTTTCATTGGAATCCTTCACTTATTTCCACTAGGGTCCTTGATCATATTTCTATTAGGCTCATTGATCTTATTTCCATTAGGGTCCTTGATTGTATTTCCATTAGGGTCCTTGATCTTATTTCCGTTAGGCTCATTGATCGTATTTCCATTAGGCTCCTTGATCTTATTTCCATTAGGCACCTTGATCTTATTTCCATTAGGCACCTTGATCATATTTCCATTAGGCACCTTGATCATATTCCCATTAGGGTCCTTGATCTTATTTCCATTAGGTCCATTGTCTATTTCCATTAGGCTCTTGATCTATTTCCATTAGGCTCCTTGATCTTATTTCCATTAGGCACCTTGATCATATTTCCATTAGGCACCTTTATCATATTCCCATTAGGGTCCTTGATCTTATTTCCATTAGGCTCATTGATCGTATTTCCATTAGGCTCCTTGATCTTATTTCCATTAGGCTCCTTGATCATATTTTCACTTGGGTCCTTGATCTTATTCTCATTGGGGTCCTTGATGTAGCAGATACCAGAATGCTGACCTTCTAGTTTTAATATATTACCAAAAGAAATTATTTACTAATTGTACATGTACAAGGTATACCAGTACATGTACAAGGTATACCAGTACATGTACAAGGTATACCAGTACATGTACAAGGTATACAAGTACATGTACAAGGTATACCAGTACATGTACAAGGTATACCAGTATATGTACAAGGTATACCAGTACATGTACAAGGTATACAAGTACATGTACAAGATATACCAGTACATGTACAAAGTATACCAGTACATGTACAAGGTATACCAGTACATGTACAAGGTATACAGATCATAGCTGACATCAGTGACATACTACTATATAGAAAGTCACTTGTTATGCTGAGCATTTCCCGCAGATTAGGTCAGTTTTGTCCCAGGATGCGACCCACACCAGTCCACTAACACCCAGGTACCTACTTACTGCTAGGTGAACCGTGACAGCAGGTGTGGGGGGTTTGTGAGGAATTGTGTTTTCCAGACACCATTAATTGACATTACAACACTGTGCTTGAATAAATTATACATTGAAAAGCCAGATCATCCAGGCTGTGACAGATGTGTGGGTCAGCGGTCCACAAGCAGCAACAGCCAGGTTGACCAGGCTAGCACCAGACAAGCCTGGCCCAGACCAGGCTCCAGGAGTGGAAAAACTCTCAAAACTCATCAAAGGTATACCAAAGATAAAAGTATTAGCCGCCACTGGATATGTCGAACAATGTGATGAATGGTTTTGAAAACCGACAAGTTGAAGAATTGAGACACTTATGCAACACATGAGAATTTTTATTGAAGAAACGTTTTTCCTCACAGTGGCATCATCAGTCCAATACAAAGTAGAAATGGGTAAGGAGAGGAGGAGTTTGAGGTAATCAGTCCCTCATCCTGGAATCAATGTGTTCAGTCCATCACTCTTGTAGGAAATGCAGCATAGGGCCAGAGAGGTGGCTTATATACGGCAGTCAGATGAGGTGAAGCAGGAGGAGGCGGGATCACAGTGGGACCTGCCACTAGTGTAAGTAGGTCGTCGTCCAAAGTGTTTCAATTCTTCAACTTGTCGGTTTTCTAAACCATTCATCACATCTGTCAGACATGGCAACATCATGGAATCTTGGTACAAAGACTTCAACGCTTGCCCAACCTTTGGATGATCCCGCCTCCTCCTGCTTCACCTCATCTGACTGCAGTATATGAGCCACCTCTCTGGCCCTATGCTGCACTTCTCTACAAGACTGATGGACTGAACACATCGATTCCAGGTTGAGGGACTGATTACCTCAAACTTCTCCTCTCCTTACCCATTTCTACTTTGTATTGGACTGATGAAGCCACTGTGTGGCAAAACGTTTCTTCAATAAAGATTCCCGTGTGTTGCATAAGTGTCTCAATTCTTCATGTTGAACAATACGTGGAACAAATTGGAGTATCCATTAGATGTGTAACAAGCCACTAGAGGTTCACGGATTAGAACACCACTAAACTTTATAAAAACACGAGTTCACCTATCATATCCACGTATTTAAAGAACAAAGATTTTATTTCTTTGTAAAGGTTACAATGTATAATTACAATTTTGGTTTGCCAAGTACAAAGAAAGCCACTATCATGCCAGGGCATTTCGGGCAGGCTAATCCTAGTACATAATGACTACTTAAATCTACACAGGATAAGTAGTTAACTTTTAACAAAATCTTCAGATTTTTTGTTAGTTTGTTAGAATATTTAAATGGGAAAAGGACTGATCATTTTTACAGCTCATTCCATTAAACAAAAAGATACTGGATTATATAGTTAAAGTATGTGTGTGTTCTCCATGGGGAAGTGGAACAGAATTCTTCCTCCGTAAGCCATGTGTGTTGTAAGAGGCGACTAAAATGCCGGGAGCAAGGGGCTAGTAACCCCTTTCTCCGTATAAATTACTAAATTTAAAAGAGAAACTTTCGTTTTTCTTTTTGGGCCACCCTGCCTTGGTGGGATACGGCCGGTGTGTTGAAAGAAGAAAGATGTGTGTGTATGGGAGTGTAGGGCAGGGGACATGGTATCCAAATAATTCATGTGTGTTATCCTAGGTAATTTACACTATGTATGATAACTATATTTATATGTACCTGTGCCTAAATAAGCTTACTTGTTTTACAGTACAGCCTCTCCTCACTTAGCGACGTACTCTTTTACCGATGACTTGGACTTACGACAGGCTCTCTGACCAGTATACATACCTAAATTATGTATATTAGAGCTGATTTCCTCTGTTCTCTTTATTGCAATATACAGTGCACTACTGTATAAACATTTAAAAATACGCTTAAAATGTTATAAATGGTACAAAGGTGACATTAAAACAATATCAAAGATGGTTGAAAAAAATCCACTACCATTATAGTTTGCTCCTCACTTAGCGACGAATTCGTTTACCGACTGTGGTCTTAGGAACGGAACTCCGTCATTAAGTGAGGGGAGCTATATGGTATTTCGTAAAATTATTAATTTTTTATGAACCTACTGTACTGTATTGTCCAGACATGAAGACTAAGTAATAATAATAATAAGAAAAATACTGAAATATTTTTCATTGTATGTTATAGAGCAAACAATATATTTCACTTGTAAATCACTTCTAAATTTTATATCTTATGTTCTAAGTTATGTACACTACCATACTCTGTATTCCAGGATTTATCAATATTCTTTTCCTTGGGCAGGCTGGTGTGTTTATCATGTATATAAGCCATAATGTTTCAGAATATAACAAAAAAAGGCACAATACCGTGACTGGAACGATACACAAATAACCCGCACACAAAAGAGAGAAGTTTATGACGACGTTTCGGTCCGACTTGGACCATTTACAAAGGTCACACTGTGACTTTGTAAATGGTCCAAGTCGGACCGAAACGTCATCGTAAGCTTCTCTCTTTTATGTGCGGGTTATTTGTGTATAATGTTTCAGATGTTAAGTAGTATATCCCATGTTATACACATTTACAGATTGCATTTAATTTTTACAGAAACGAGAAGATGCCCAAAAAAAAGACAGGGCAGAGGAAGAAGGCCGAGAAGCAGAAGGCTCGCCAGAAGGAATTGAGAAAGGGTCGAGCCAATCGCTCATTGGCTGATCTTCCATGTAATTCAATTATGGTAAATCTAAAAAAAAAAAATCAGAGCTGTATTATTAAACTACTGTAATATTTTTTGACTTTTGTAACAGGTGTAAAATTTGTGAGAGAATACGGTGGATGCCTTTGTTATAATTCAAACCTAATTTACAGCAAAGTACAGTACTTTACCTTTTTTTTTATCAAGTTCAGATTTTTTTAGGTATATACATACACTTAACATAACTCATTGAAATTAAATAAGAAATATAATAATAAACTACATTCTGTAAGCATATGGTTAGGTTTGTTGCTAAAAGATTACCATTGAAACAGTTTTATCTATATATTCAATACAGTTTTTGAAAAATTTGTATACTTGTACTGCCTATTTCTGATTAATGAATTGCTATGAAATTTTGGTCCACTAAACCTAGGTTTCAAGAAAAGTTTATCTGTACACACACTCCCAAACTCATCCACTAACTTTTGCAATTTTTCTTTAGAATCTCCCATAAGCACAGTATCATCAGCAAAAAGTAACTGTGTCAATGTCTGTTTTTTGACAAGTGATTGATGAAGTCTTTACTTTTTAAAGGAATTCACTTGTGCTTCTAAGCCTTCTTTCATCCCTTCCATTATAGCTAAAATTATTTTTAGTGTCCTTTTTCTGCCCTATTTTTTCTTCTTCGTTTCTCTTACATCAAGTCTGCCCCTTTTTTTTCTTCTCATTGCTGAAGTTCACTTTTTTGAGCTTTGAACGTGTTCTGGCCTAACCGTTGTCATTCACGGTTTGATGTTACCACCGTGTTCAATGATGGGTCTTAATTCTTCAATGGAATGAGATACCCAGTTATTTTTACTAACCCCGTGATCCAGGGATTTCTGAGGCAATCAGCAGTCTCACAGTGGTATTGTACATTCTTCTTGCTGATGCTACCATACACAACCAACCATTTCTCCCAATCAGTTGTAGCCTCATTACAGTACTGGATAGTGTTTGTAGCACCCATGTAAGGTAGATATAGAATTAACTAGCCAACATATTTCTGTACCCTTATGTGCTATAGCCCATACATGTGAATGTTTTGGAATTTATACATGAATAACCTGTCCAACTTGGACCATTAACTACTCACCCTTGTTAATAGTCCAAGTTGGACCAAAACATCGTCGCAAGTTTTTTTTTTCCAATGTAAGGGTTACTTGTGTATTGTTCCAATAACAATATTATCTTCTTATTCTTTCTTGAAATTTATAAATTGTAAGAAAATATAGTACACATTTGCAATATCTGTTCTTCAGGAATGTGACAGATGTCAGAGGCGTCAAAAGAATCGTGCATTCTGCTACTTCTGTCAGTCCATCCAACGCTTACCACAGTGTGCACATTGTGGCAAAGTCAAGTGTATGCTTAAAACAGGTGACTGTGTAGTGAAGCACCCCGGCACATACACCACAGGCCTAGGCATGGTCGTAAGTACTCTACATGTACAGTAATTTTTTCCAACATACTGGCCATCTCCCACCGAGGCAGGGAAACCTGTAAAGGAAGAATTCTATAATGTTTTCTCCTTTTAACATCTAGTAATTTATACAGGAGAAGGGGTTACTAGCTTCTTGCTCTCTAAGTAGTATACACCGTATTTTCCAGCACATGAGACACATGACAGAAGTATCATAGCAGTAAATCAGTAATCACATTTAACCTTTTCAGGGTTTCGGCCGTATTAGTGCGGCTTATGCCCCAGGGTTTTTCACGTACTAGTATGCCTAAATTCTAGCGCCCTCAAATCTAGTGAGAGAAAGCTGGTAGGCCTGCATATGAAAGAATGTGTCTTTGTGGTCAGTGTGCGCAGCACACAGTGCGTAATGAGAAAAAAAAAAAACTTTGACCGTGTTTTTGGATTAAAACAGCGACTTTGCACTGTATTTTCATATGGTATTTATTGTTTTCTTGGTCTCATTTTATAGAATGGAAGATATATTACAGAAATTGAGATGATTTTGACTGGTTTTACAATGAAAAGTACCTTGAAATTGAGCTCAAAGTAGCAGAAATGTTCGATATTTACCAAAGTTCAAAAGTAAACAAATCATGCCAAGCATCCAGTACACATCAACTGGTGAGTCTAATATTCTTTCACAAGTGCGCTGACATTATTTATACCATTTCTAGACTAATGCAGTAGTCTGCATAGCAGTAAATCTTCTATTTTTTGTAAGAATAAAAATTCAAAGTGGAAAGCCAAAGAAATATAAGAGGGTCCTGGGGACATGATTAACGAACAGAGAACTTGTTATTTTAGTGCCAGGAATGTCTTTCTTGTTTATTCTGGACCCTATTCGGAAATTGGCATCTTTTGAAATTTGTGTGAAATTGGCAAAATTGCTAAATTCTGACCACTTTATTGGATAGTTGAAATCGGTAAATGGATGTTTTCTTGTACTTATTCGATAGAAAAAATGGAGTTCTAGCGAAGTAGTTATGATTTTTGTCGACTAGTACACTTGAATTGGCCGAAAATAGGGCTCAAAGAAGGCAAAATCGCCGATGCGTAAACATCGTCAAGACCACTAACTTCGCGAGAGCATAATTCCATAAGTTTTCCATCAAATTTCATACTTTTGGTGTCATTATGATCGGGAAAAGATTCTCTATCTTTTCATAAGAAAAAATAATTTTTTTTTTTTTAAATTTAGGGACCCTGAGAACAAGTCTCGGAGAGGGCCTGGGGATCCTGAAAGGGTTAAAGGTTAATTACTTTATGCTACAGCATAACCCAAAAGCTACCCTTGACCCTGATCTTGAACATGTAAGGCACTGGCTGATTTTCCAAGACTATTTGTGGGGAAGAAAGGTGCAATTTATATATTGGAAAATATGGTATATACTATATATATATATATTTTTTAACAAGTCGGCCTTCTCCCACCGATATTTTTCTGCAATATTTGGTGTTAATTTTATATACTTTATATATGTATTGTATTGTCCTTATTTTATCTTGTACATTTTTGTAATTAATTAATCCAATTTTTTTTATCAGAAAAGGGTTTGTAGATAATTGTATTAAACACAGTTGAAGGAGAACAGGATAATTTAGATAGTACAGTGGACCCCCGGTTCCCGATGTTACCGGTATCCGATAAATTCGGTTGCCGATGCATTTGATCGAAAAAATTTTGCCTCGCTTCCCGATACAAAACCCGGTATGCGATACGATTCGTACGAGACGTGTCCACTTGTGGCCTGAACTCCCCCGTGTGTACCAGTGTTTATAAGCCAGCCAGTGTGCGTGCATCTAAGGATACATTCGGTGACATTCCATATTATCCATATCACTGTTTTTGGTGCTTGTTTCTGCAAAATAAGCCACCATGGGCCCCAAGAAAGCTCCTAGTGCCAACCCTTCGAGACCAAGGGTGCTATTGACTGTTGAAATGAAGAAAGAGATAATTGCAAAGTGCGAAAGTGGAGTGTGTGTGTCGGATCTGGTCAGGTTGTGTAGTAAATCCCAATCAACCATCTCTACTATAGTGAGCAAAAGGTGCAACTGTGATTACGAAACAGCGACTGCAAGTGTTAGAAAATGTTGAGAGACTGTTATATTAGTATTATAAGATTTAAACAACAGGTAGGCAGAAAATTTCACATCTTCACTCATCATGTTTGCAAAAGGGTGCTATGAAAAATACACCCCTCACAGCATGTTATTTGTGAAGCAAAAGCATGGAGACTTCTCAACTGATCAATGTTGGTGATGAAACACTTATAAGGGAGATTACGTGAAGGAAAACCTAGAAAAGGGGACAGGCCTCTATGGACAGATATGTTGTGCGACAGAAGTCCAGTGACTCTCAAGCTGGTCCTAGTGGCATTAAAAGAAGAAGGGAAGTTACCCCAGAAAAGGACTTGCTACCTCAAGTCCTAATGGAAGGGGATTCCCCTTCTAAACACTAAGACCATCCACACTCTCCCCTCCTCCCATCCCATCAATCATCACCAGATCTTCAATAAAGGTAAGTGTCATGTAACTGTGCATGTCTTCTTCAGTTTGTGTGTATTAAAATTAATATTTCATGTGGTAAAAAAAAATTTTTTTCATACTTTTGGGTGTCTTGCACAGATTAATTTGATTTCCATTATTTCTTATGGGGAAAATTGATTCGCTTTCCGATAATTTTGGTTTACGATGAGCTCTCAGGAACGGATTAATATCGTGAACCGGGGGTCCACTGTACTTGCAAAAACATAATCAGATAGAGATGCAAGAAAATTAATGGGTGAATTTAAATTTTTGTTGTACAGTGCAGTGAGACAGTGAAAGTGTTTCATATAGGTATGGTTAGGTATTAACTAAATATGTAGGATATATAAAGTTAAATTAACACTTAGTAATCATTAGCATTTAGCAGGATGTGTAGGGATGTTGTGGTTTGGATCATTTGATTTGTGATGTATACCTGGAGTATACCTGGAGGGTGTTCTGGGGGTCAACACCCCCACGATCCAGTCCACGACCATGACCAGGCACATTTCTGTCAAGACGGCTGTTGAATGAATGATTGTGAATGTGTTTCCTTCTTTGAATCACTCTTCTCTTATGGAAAATGTGAAGCAAAAAAAAAAAAAAGAAGTACAGTGGACCCCCGGTTAACAATATTTTTTCATTCCAGAAGTATGTTCAGGTGCCAGTACTGACCGAATTTGTTCCCATAAGGAATATTGTGAAGTAGGTTAGTCCATTTCAGACCCCCAAACATACACGTACAAACGCACTTACATAAATACACTTACATAATTGGTCGCATTGGGAGGTGATCGTTAAGAGGGGGTCCACTGTATTTACTATGCAAGTTTAGCATTGAAATGTTGACAGAGACATTGATAAGAGGGAAATCTAGAGTTCAGGACATATGACACTTACATTGTTTCTTCCCAGCTATATTTTTGTTAATGTCTTCCATTAACATAGGTTGTAGAGAAGGAGTTACTAAGGTAGATCCTCTCACTTTCATGTCAGAGTTAGAAGTACAGTTCTGTATAAAGTAGCTGTGCAGTGTGTTGTGTTACTTGAGTCGCTCCTTTCTGGTAATGTATAGCTAAGAAAACATCCTTGATTTTTTCAGTACTGATTCTTTACCAGTACACAAATAACCCTATGTGTGGGTTACTTGTGTGTTGTTCCAATCACTGTATTGTGCCTTTTAAATCTTTAGCGGTGACATGGTTATGATTCATATACAGTGGACCCCCGGTTTACGATCACCTCCCAATGCGACCAATTATGTAAGTGTATTTATGTAGTTGCGTTTGTACGTGTATGTTTGGGGGTCTGAAATGGACTAATCTAATTCACAATATTCCTTATGGGAACAAATTCGTTCAGTAATGGCACCTGAACATACTTCTGGAATGAAATAATATCGTAAACTGGGGGTCCACTGTATATACATACTTTCATTATTACAGTACAGTGGATCCCCGCATAGCGACTTTAATCCGTGCAAGAGGGCTGGTTGTTATGCGAAATGTTCGGTATGCGAATGAATTTTCCCCATAAGAAATAATGGAAATCAAATTAATCCGTGCAAGACACCCAAAAGTATGAAAAAAAAAATTTTACCACATGAAATGTTAATTTTAATACACACAAACTGAAAAAGGCATGCACAATTACATGACACTTACTTTTATTGAAGATCTGGTGATGATTGATGGGATGGGAGGAGGGGAGAGAGAGTGTTAGTGTTTAGAAGGGGAATCCCCTTCCATTAAGCCTTGAGGTGTCGAGTCCTTTTCTGGGGTTACTTCCCTTCTTCTTTTAATGCCACTAGGACCAGCTTCAGAGTCACTGGACTTCTGTCGCACGACATATCTGTCCATAGTGGCCTGTACCTCTCGTTCCTTTATGACTTCCCTAAAGTGTTTCACAACATTGTCAGTGTACAGGTTGCCAACACGGCTTGCAATAGCTGTGTGAGGGTGATTTTCATCCATGAAGGTTTGCACTTCAAGCCACTTTGCACAGATTTCCTTAATCTTTGTAGTAGGCAACTTCTTCAATTTCTCTCTCCCCTCCTCTGAACCAGTTTCCTCAGGTCTGGCCTCTTGCTGTTGAAGTTGATCTATCAGCTCATCAGTGGTTAGTTCTTCATTGTCCTCCTCCACCAACTCTTCCACATCATCCTCACTAACCTCCAACCCCAAGGACTTTCCCAATGCCACAATGGATTCCTCAACTGGCATAATCCTCTCAGGGTTAGCCTCAAACCCTTCAAAATCCCTTTTGTCTACACATTCTGGCCACAGTTTCTTCCAAGCAGAGTTCAAGGTCTTCTTAGTCACTCCCTCCCAAGCCTTACCTATAAGGTTTACACAATTGAGGATATTAAAGTGCTCTCTCCAAAACTCTCTTAGAGTCAGTTGAGTTTCTGAGGTCACTACAAAGCACCTTTCAAACAGAGCTTTTGTGTACAGTTTTTTGAAGTTTGCAATAACCTGCTGGTCCATGGGCTGCAGGAGAGGAGTGGTATTAGGAGGCAAAAACTTCACCTTAATGAATTTCATGTCCCCATAAAGTCGCTCTGCCACGTCTGTAGGATGACCAGGGGCATTGTCTAACACCAGGAGGCACTTAAGTTCTAATTTCTTTTCAGTTAGGTAATCTTTCACATTGGGGGCAAATGCATGGTGTAACCAGTCATAGAAAAAGTCCCTAGTGACCCATGCCTTACTGTTTGCCCTCCACAGCACACACAAATTCTCCTTGAGGACATTCTTTTGCCTGAACGGTCTGGGAGTTTCAGAGTGATACACTAATAAAGGCTTCACTTTGCAATCACCAGTAGCATTGGAACACATCAACAAAGTAAGCCTGTCTTTCATAGGCTTATGTCCTGGGAATGCCTTTTCCTCCTGAGTAATGTAGGTCCTGCTTGGCATTTTCTTCCAAAACAGGCCTGTTTCATCACAATTAAACACTTGTTCAGGTTTCAGTCCTTCACTGTCTATGTACTTCTTGAATTCCTGCACATATTTTTCAGCCGCTTTGTGGTCCGAACTGGCAGCCTCACCATGCCTTATCACACTATGTATGCCACTACGCTTCTTAAATCTCTCAAACCAACCTTTGCTGGCCTTAAATTCACTCACATCATCACTAGTTACAGGCATTTTTTTAATTAAATCCTCATGCAACTTCCTAGCCTTTTCGCTTATGATCGCTTGAGAGACGCTATCTCCTGCTAGCTGTTTTTCATTTATCCACACCAATAAGAGTCTCTCAACATCTTCCATCACTTGCGATCTCTGTTTCGAAAACACAGTTAAACCTTTGGCAAGAACAGCTTCCTTGATTGCCTTTCTGTTGCCCACAATAGTAGAGATGGTTGATTTGGGTTTCTTGTACAACCTGACCAGGTCGGCGACACGCACTCCACTTTCATACTTATCAATGATCTCTTTCTTCATCTCTATAGGAATTCTCACCCTTATTCCTGTAGGGTTGGCACTAGAAGCTTTCTTGGGGCCCATGGTCACTTATTTTCCAGATAAAGCACCGAAAACACTGTAATAATACGAAATATTCAGATTGTATGCTTGGATGTTACCGCGGAGGCTGGCTGGTAAACAATGCCACCGGCGGAACATGTGAGGCTGGCTGAGGGCGCACATTGGACGCGTCTCGGACGAAGAGCGGTGAGCGGGTTTTTGGGCGGTATGCGAGGCAAAATTTTTGCGATCAAAGCGAGCGGTATGCGGATTGTATGGTATGCGATGCGTACGGTATGCGGGGGTCCACTGTAGTTGCTCATACTAGTAGAGCTGGTAGTGATATTTTAAATTTGCAATATATAGTACTTTTTTAGTAAAATGTGACTTGCTTTACAGGGAGCCATTTGTGATTTTTGCGAAGCCTGGATATGCCATGGTCGCAAGTGCCTCCAGACACATGCCTGTACGTGTCCTCTTGTTGAAGCCACATGCATAGAATGTGAACGAGATGTAAGTCACAGGCTTGTACTAGTTCCTCTTCCCTGTTTATGTCCATTCAGTAGATGAACATTGTAACTGGGTAGGTAAGTTAGTAATTATATATCTTGTAACATTGTGCAAGATATATAATTATTAGTTTACCTACCAAGGCTGCTGATATTACTTTATAAATTTCACTGCAATAATACATAGGTTACAACATGCATATATATAGGATCTAAACATGTAAGGAACAAATAAAAGAAAAAATAGTGTTTGCAGTTATTATAGAAACTCATTCATTCATAGAAATCTAATATTAGGGACTATAACAACACGAGTCTGAACTGTGATATCCATGCGCCTCTCGCAAGTCAGTGATAGTGTGAATGATGGCGAGTACTTCTTTCGCGGGGTGAAGCCCTTAGCTTATTGAGTTTCTCTTTGGTCACAAGTGATGTACTGCCCAGAACCAACAGTGCTTTATCTGACTTACCAAGTGACATCATCATCAATGCCACACAGTTCAAATTTGTAAGGAGCTGCACTTTATGCTAATTATTACTGCAGTTATATTCTTATATGTGATGAGAGAAGTAAAGTATATTTACTAAACTTTCAGCTGTTGAAGTTAAGGCAAAATTAATACTAATGTACTTCTCCTCAGGTTTGGAGTCACGGCGGACGTATCTTTCGTTGTCATTACTGCCAGAATTTCTTGTGTGACGATGATCAGTTTGAACATCAAGCATCGTGTCAAGTATTAGAGCAGGAATCCTATAAATGTGAATAATTTTCTTGGAAATATTTTGTTTTTGTTCTGCATGTGAAAAGAAATATTTTGTTTTTGTTCTGCATGTGAAAGGAAATATTTTGTTTTTGTTCTGCATGTGAAAGGAAATATTTTGTTTTTGTTCTGCATGTGAAAGGAAATATTTTGTTTTTGTTCTGCATGTGAAAGGAAATATTTTGTTTTTGTTCTGCATGTGAAAGGAAATATTTTGTTTTTGTTCTGCATGTGAAAGTGTATATTGGTAGTTGTCTTGGTGTTTGTATGCTTGTAAAATTTATCGTATTTAATTATACTATTAAGGGTAGGGTATGTAAAAGAAGAAAATTAAAAGTGAATACAGGAAAGAGTAAGGTTATGAGGAAAACAAAAAGATTAGGTGATGAAAGATTGGATATTAGATTGGAGGGAGAGAGTATGGAGGAGGTGAACGTATTCAGATTTTTTGGGAGTGGACGTGTCAGCGGATGGGTCTATGAAAGATGAGGTGAATCATAGAATTGATGAGGGAAAAAGAGTGAGTGGTGCACTTAGGAGTCTGTGGAGACAAAGAACTTTGTCCTTGGAGGCAAAGAGGGGAATGTATGAGAGTATAGTTTTTTACCAACGCTCTTATAGGGTGTGAAGCGTGGGTGATGAATGTTGCAGCGAGGAGAAGGGTGGGGGGCAGTGGAGATGTCAAGTCTGAGGGCAATGGGGTGGTGTGAATATAATGCAGAGAATTTCGTAGTTTGGAAGTTAGGAGGAGGTGCGGGATTACCAAAACTGTTGTCCAGAGGGCTGAGGAAGGGGTTTTTGAGGTGGTTCGGACATGTAGAAAAGAATGGAGCGAAACAGAATTTAAACTTCAAGATGTATCAATTCTGTAGTGGAAGGAAGGCGGGGTAGGGGTCGGCCTAAAAGGGTTGGAGGAGGGGGTAAAGGAGGTTTTGTGTGCGAGGGGCTTGGACTTCCAGCGGGCATGCGTGAGTGTGTTTGATAGGAGTGAATGGAGACAAGTGATTTTTAATACTTGACGTGCTGTTGGAGTGTGAGCAAAGTAACATTTATGAAGGGGTTCAGGGAAACCGGCAGGCCGGACTTGAGTCCTGGAGATGGGAAGTACAGTGCCTGCACTCTGAAGGAGGGGTGTTAATGTTGCATTTTAAAAACTGGAGTGTAAAACCCTTCTGGCAAGACAGTGATGGAGTGAATGATGGTGAAAGTTTTTCTTTTTCAGGCCACCCTGCCTTGGTGGGAATTGGCCAGTGTGCTAATAAATAATAAATAAAAAAATTAAGGGAAATTGTGTGATTGCGTTCAGTATTTATAGTTAGAAGGGTAGAGCTAAGTTTGTTGTGTCTTGTCATCAACGCTTGTAGTTAAAGAAGCAGAACTATGCTCAAAGTGTTCTGTCATCAGTGCTTGTAGTTACAGGAACATAACTATGCTTATTGTGTTGTCATTAGTGTTTAGTTTGTCTTGTAAATATGTTTGAGAGTTTACAGTGCTCCAGTTCATTGCGGTTCACTCTGAAGAAACAATTTCTAGTGTTCTTCATTTTTTATTTCCTTGTTCTCTCACGATCAGCATTTTCTTCATGAGAGTTCAAGCAAACCAACCCTTTATTCTCATAGACATTAACATGATGATAGAGTTACAGTTAAAGATCAGTGCTTACATATAGTTATATAGTTGTTACGTAAGGTTTATGCAAATAAGTTAGTAGTGCTGGATTGATGACTAAATTCCTACAAGGTGGAGTAAGTAGCACTTAAATGCAGTACGTATATACCTTTCTTTACTGATGCTTCATCAGCTATATTCTATTTATTCTTCTACTTAGGATTGCATCAGGCAGTGTAATGCCATGTGAAGAAAATTGTACGTTCAGAATTTTGAACAAGACTTCTACTAAAAAAAAAAGTGATTCATTTTCTTCATATCAACATTACTTAAAAATATAAGTTATTAAATTTTCTTCTTCAGTGAATTAAGATAAAAAAATATGTACCATGACACTTTTTTGGCAATAAGTCTACCATTTGTAACTAGCAATGGCACTTCATTTGCTTTCACCAGGTTTGTCATGCAATCGTCACGGACAGTACTCCTGTCTTCGGTGCAAGACATGTTATTGTGAGGAGCACGTGCGTAGAAAAGGGTTCAAGTACGACAACAAGCAGAAGATTCCTTGTCCCAAGTGTGGTTATGATACTGAGGAAACTAAGGAACTTAGCATGTCAAGTAAGTTACCATTTGTGCATAAATTTTTTGTATGAATGTTCATTTATTTAACCAAAAATTAACGTATTTTCCTTTTTTTTTTTTACTTGTTGTACAGGAATGATATTGTGAGGGCCCTAATTTGTAAACACTTAACATACACTGATCCTTACTTGCAAACAAAGTTAATAGATAATATTTGGTAAATAATTATGTTACAAATATCTGTCTGCAGTTATACACATGGCCATTCTTTGTACTGTCACTCTCTGCAGGATAATAAGTTCAGGGTTACAAACAACTTTGTTGTAGGTTGGAAAACTGGGAATATAACTTACTGGGAATATAACTTGTTCTTAAGTTGGGGCCCCTACTGTATTGCAGTATACACTCCACTTGCATATACAGAATGTGAGTATGTAAAATTAATAGAAATTATTGGTGAATGTAATATTTTTTAAACCTAAACGGTCCAAGCAGATCTATGTTCACATGTGTCATTCTACAAAGGATCTAAGTTTTTACATAGTTCAAATATAACAAAAAATAGATCAAAGTTTTTTTACACATTTCAAATGTAGAAAAACAAAAAAGATCTAACTTTTGGACATACTTCAATTGTTGAAAAAAATGTATATTCAGTGGCCCTCGTTTTTCGTAGTTACACGTTCCTGGAGTTGCTATATTATCGAAATTACTATTTGCGAATCAATTTCCCATAAGAAATATTGTAAATACAATTAATCCTTCTGACACCCAGAAGATAAAACAAAAAAAATTTACAAGAATAAGATCTTTCTTCTTCTTTCAACACACGGCCTATCCAACCGAGGCGGGTGCCAAAGGATAACGAGTTTTTTTTACTATTTTATAATATATACAGGAGAAGATACAAGCCCCTTCTCCCGGCATTTTAGTCGACCTCTACAACACGCATTGTCTTACGGAGGAAGATTCTGTTCCAACTTCCATGAGATAAGAAAATAAACAAGAATAAGACTAGACAAGAAAATAGAAGAAACTCCAGAGGGGTTGTAATATATGGCTTGTACATTATGTGTAGTGGGCCTAAGTGTAAGTAGTAGTTAGCAAACGTACCTGAAAACTTGCATGTTCATGAGACGAAAAAAGGACACCATCAATTTCCTACCATCATGTAAAACAATTACAGTTTCGTTTAAATCACTTAGCAGGACGGTTAGTACTCCCGGGTTCTGTCAACAAACACTACTACCTAGGATGAAATATAGATGTAGTACATAAACAATACAATGGGAAATGATGAATGAAACATTAACAGCATAACACTTACCTTTATTGGAGATTCTTCTTAGTGTATGGGAGACTAGAGGAGGAGAGAGATTGGATTGTTTGCAGTTTGGAAGGGGAATTCCCTTCCAGCAACACCTCAGGTACCAATTGCTTTTCTGGGGTTGCTTCTCTTCTTTGTTTCTTAATGCCACTAGGACCACCTTGAGAGTCACTGGAGTCCTGTCTCGCAAAATAACTGTGGAGAGAGCTCTGTTTCAGGCGTCTCTTTAACATTTCCCTAAAATGGCCCAAGACTTTGTCACTGTACATGTTGCCAACATGGCTTGCAACAACCTTGTCAGGGTGATGTTTCTCCATAAAGCTTTCCATCTTACCCCACATAGCAAAAATCTCTTTAATTTCTGAAGAAGGCACCTTCTTCCATCTCTCTTCCTCCTCCTCTGCAGCAAGATTCTGAGCTGCGATCTGTTGCTGTTCCTGCTGAAGCTCTTGCAGCTCCTCAGTGGTGAGCTCTTCGTTGTGGTCTTCCACCAACTCTTCCACATCCTCCAAGCAGAGTTCAAAGTCCTGGTAGTCATTTCCTCCCAAGCCATACCTATAAGGGTTATGCAATGGAGGATGTGTTCTCTCCAAAATTCCCTTAGGGTCAAGTGAGTGTCTGTGGTCACAGTCAAGCACCTGTGAAACATTGCTTTGGTGTATTTCTCACCTTCTTTACCACAGGCTTGGCACTAGGAGCTTTCTTTGGAGCCATGGTAGCTTATTTAGTACTTGCAAGCACTAAAATGAGTGGAATATTATGAAATATTTCGTAGGAGCACATGAGGGGACCTTCGCTCACTGGTAAACAATGCCAGACTGGCTGGGTAGGGAGGCCGCCCCGGCTCACACCGTGCGTACGCGTCCCGGTCGAACTACTATTCGCGAGTCAACCTATGATTAGCGAGCCTATGTTTATATGAAAATATCCCTATCCTTTACTGCACGTATAAGTTCTGTCAAGCACCTTAACTACTGGGAACGCTTGGAAGCACTTGACTTGTACTCGTTGGAACGCAGGAGGGAGAGATATATCATAATCTACACTTGGAAAATCTTGGAAGGAATGGTCCCAAATCTGCACACAGAAATCACTCCCTACGAAAGTAAAAGACTGGGCAGGCGATGCAAAATGCCGCCAATAAAAAGTAGGGGCGCCATTGGTACACTAAGAGAAAACACCATAAGTGTCCGGGGCCCAAAACTGTTCAACAGCCTCCCATCAAGCATTAGGGGAATTGCCAATAAACCCCTGGCTGCCTTCAAGAGAGAGCTGGACAGATACCTAAAGTCAGTGCCGGATCAGCCGGGCTGTGGCTCGTACGTCAGACTGCGTGCGGCCAGCAGTAACAGCCTAGTTGATCAGGCCCTGATCCATCGGGAGGCCTGGTCATGGACCGGGCCGCGGGGGCATTGATCCCCAGAATAACCTCCAGGTATGATTTCCGAAATCTATGATTCCCGAGAACTTTGAAAAGCGAGGGACCACTGTACGTTTGGACCGTTTACGGGTTAATGGTTACCTTGATTTGTAAGGTAATCTGTGTTACATGTATTATTTTTTAATTTTCAACACAACGGCCATCTCCCAACAAGGCATGGTGACCCGATAAAGAAAAAACATTTCTTTTTGTATTTAGTAATTTTTACAGAAGGGGTTACTAGCTCCTTGCTCTTGGCATTTTAGTTGCCTCTTATGACACGCATGGCTTACAGAGGAAGAATTCTCTGCTTCCCTGTGAGTGTTACATATACAGCCTCTCCTCACTTAACGACAGAGTTCCGTTCCTAAGACCACATCAGTAAATGAATTCATCGCTAAGCAAGGAGCGTATTGTAATGGTAGTTGGTTGTGCAACCATCTTGATTTTTGTAATGTATTTTTCCTTAAAATTTTTTTAGTATATTTTTAAATGTTTATACAGTAGTGTACTGTATATTGTAATAAGTAGAATAGAGGAAATCAGCTCTAATATACATTATTTAGGTATGCATACTGGTCAGGAAGCCCATCGTAAGTCCAAGTCATCAGTAAACGAGTACGTCACTAAGTGAGGAGAGGCTCTACCGTGTTTTAATACATCAGCATTTTAGCGGAATCAAATACAGTGGAACCTCAAATATCGAACTTTCTTCGGTCCAGAAGGCTGTTCGAGTGCCACTACCGAACGAATTTATTCCCATCAGGAATAATGTAAATTAGATTAGACCATTTAAGACCCTCAAAAATACACTTATAAAAGCACTTACAAAAATACACTTACATAATTGGTTGAGTTGGAGCAGTTCGATTTTTGAGGTTCCACTGTATAAGGAAACTAAACATCTAGTTCACCTTGTTTATTTTGTAATGTAGATTTTAGTTATAATAGTAGAATTACCAATAAAATGTTAAGTAAATGGAACTAATGCAACTAATGTGACATTTTATTGGACAACATTTTGCTTTCCAGGAGCTTTTTCAAGCTATAATGGCTTGGCTAAGCATCTGTGGTCATTTATCTAACATGTAGATTTTGCAAATTTCTGAAAAGCATTAAACTAATGAAGATGTTTCTCTCTGTAGCTCGCACTCACAAATTTGGACGACAACAACTTGGAGCCGATGATGATGATGAGTACGAAGAAGGTGCCGTAGGGTACGGCAATAGCTACGATGACTACTATGACGACTCTGACTCTGACGAAGATGACGACGATGACGAGGATGGGGACGAGGACGAGTCGGAAGAGGAAGAGGAAGTGGAAGAGGAGAAAGTAAAATAAAAGAAAAGTTACTTGCTGAAGAGAAGTATATTCAGCAAACATTTTTTACCAGATAAAATTAAACCTTGAAAAAAACAATATGATAGATAGAAGCCATCAACTTCAGAAATATTATGTGGATTGAATTAGTCTTTTTTATACAGGAGAGCCCTGTTGATGCAGCTCTGTACAGTAAGTCTTTAACTTACAAACACATTATTAGATCTGAATTGTGTATGATATTCATAATACAGGAAGTCTTTAACTTACAAGCATGTTGGGGACCTTCTGTATTGTGTATGATAATGATATTATACACAGTAATGATCTTCTTTCAACAGACTGTCTGTATCCACCAAGGCGGGGCGGCCCATAAAGAAAAACAAAAGTTTCTCTTTTTAACTTTAGTAATGTATACAGGAGAAGGGGTTACTAGCCCCTTGCTCCCAAATGTTTGTCGCATCTTACGACACGCACGGCTTACGGAGGAAGAATTACACAGTAATGATATAATGATGATATACACAATACAAAAGGATTCTGAATGTGTTTGAAATTTGAAATCTTACTGTATATGGTCATCTTTCCTCTTTCCCTTTCACAACTGTTGTATGAAAGAGAGAGAGAGCATAGCAACAGTTACGACAGATCATTATTTAGTGGTTGCTTCAGTAAAAGTATGAGGAAAATGGCAACCAAGGAGAGTGGTGTCAGTGGACAAGAAAGAAAAGAAAGTGAATCAGCTAAAATGGTAATAACAGTGGAGGAGTGGTAAAAGCATCAAGCATAATGAATAATGGCTGAATTGAAAGCCAACAAAAAATGTGGAGCAACAAAAAAGGAAAAAGGGGCTGTATACTGTGGAGCCCTCCTGTATACGTGGAGCCCTCCTGTATACGTGGAGCCCTCCTGTATACGTGGAGCCCTCCTGTATACGTGGATCCCTCCTGTATACGTGGAGCCTTCCTGTATACGTGGAGCCTTCCTGTATACGTGGAGCCCTCCTGTATACGTGGAGCCCTCCTGTATACGTGGAGCCCTCCTGTATACGTGGAGCCCTCCTGTATACGTGGAGCCCTCCTGTATACGTGGAGCCCTCCTGTATACGTGGAGCCCTCCTGTATACGTGGAGCCCTCCTGTATACGTGGAGCCCTCCTGTATACGGGAGCCTTCCTGTATACTGGAGCCCTCCTGTATACTGGAGCCCTCCTGTATACGTGGAGCCCTCCTGTATACGTGGAGCCCTCCTGTATACATGGAGCCCTCCTGTATACATGGAGCCCTCCTGTATACGTGGAGCCCTCCTGTATACGTGGAGCCCTCCTGTATACGTGGAGCCCTCCTGTATACATGGAGCCCTCCTGTATACGTGGATCCCTCCTGTATACGTGGATCCCTCCTGTATACATGGAGCCCTCCTGTATACGTGCAGCCCTCCTGTATACGTGGATCCCTCCTGTATACGGAGCCCCCTGTAAAATTTCCCGTAACGTGGACCCTCCTGTATACTGGAGCCCTCCTGTATAGTGGACCCTCCGTATACTGGACCCTCCTGTATACGTGGACCTCCTGTATACGGGGAGCCCTCCTGTAAAGGGTTTTTGCTGGAGCCTCCTGTATACGTGGAGCCCTCCTGTATACGTGGAGCCCTCCTGTATACGTGGATCCCTCCTGTATACGTGGAGCCCTCCTGTATACGTGGAGCCCTCCTGTAACTAATTCTAACCTTATTTACATTTTGACATTGAAATATTTTGCTGTTCAGTAATATAATAGATTATTAATTTTGATAAAATTATTAATCAGAAAAGTAAATGCGATCAGGTAAGTGGAATTTTGAATTTCAAATTTCATCACTTGCTTTCTACCACAAAATTCTTTTAGTAGGAATTATGTGATATTATATTGAAAAATGAAATTATTAATAATGAAACTATTTATACCTGTAAAATTATATTTTTTCTTTGAAACTTAGAAACTATGATTTGCAAATTTAGAGTTTTGTATGATGATAGAATTAGTTGTGTGTCATAGAAATTGAGTTTTGGATTTTGTCTATCTGGAATTGCTACAATTCATATGAATAGCTTGCTTTGTTTATGTAATATACAATTAAGTTGACCTTAAAAATTATCAGTTCTCTGCAATAATTAACACGACAGATGCAGTATAGGTTGTCTTGGTAACTGATAAAGAACTAGAGCTTTCATCACCATTGTCGATTGTTCATTGGTATTTTATGATAAATTTAAATAAAGGAACAAAAAAATGGGGTATTTTTCTGTTAACACACCGACCGTCTCCCACTGAGGCAGGGTGACCCGAAAAATAAACATTTCTTTTTACATTTAGTAATTTATGCAATACAATCACAGACAGGCATTCTTAACAAAGCAGAACAAGCCACATGGGGATAGAAATCTTGCTAAAGATTTCTATCCCCATGTGGCTTATTCTGCTTTGTATAATTTATACTGGAGAAGGGGTTACAAGCCCCTTGCTCCTGGCATTTGAGTTGCCTCTTACAATACTCAAGGCTTACGGAGGAAAGATAAAAATTGGGATAATATACGTATATTGTACAGTATAAAGAATACATCCATGGATTATTGTTCATAAAGAATAAAAGGTCACAACACCATGGATGGAACACTTCACAGACAACCCACACTTATAAGTGAAACATGACATTTCAGTCTGTTTTGAACCTCTGTCAAGCAGCACCTTGACAATGACTCAGACCGGTATGTCATCGTACAGTTCCATTGCTAATTGTGGGTTATTTGTGAATTATTGCTTATAGTTTTTTATACTTTAAATGTAAATAGTGGCAAACAGATGTGTAAATAAATATATGATAATAGCCTTAAAGTGTCTTATTTGCTTTAATGTTGACACAGTTTTGTTGATGCACAAGCCATAATGCTTTCATGATGCTTACCTTAACACCTTATTGCTTTACTTGGTTGTTTTGCTTTATAAGTGATTGTTTCAAAGATTCTTGCAATTTTTTATTTTATTAACACATTGGCCATTACCCACCAAGGCAGGGTGAGCAAATTAGTTATTATTAGATAACCTAACAACAAAAAAGGGCCATAAGCTTAAAATACAGTGGACCCCCGACTAACGATATTATTTCAATCCAGAAGTATGTTCAGGTGCCGTTATAGACCGAATTTGTTCCCATAAGGAATATTGTGAATTAGATTAGTCCATTTCAGACCCCCAAAAATACACCTATGAAAGCACTTACAAAAATACACTTACATAATTGGTCGAGTTGGGAGCTCATCGTTAGTCGGGGGTCCACTGTACTTATGTATGAAGATTATAATGAGATAATATTAAAATTTGAGTGTGACCCCTTATGGTTGCTGTTTCATTAACCAACTTATTTTTTTTTGTCGGGGGAAGTCTTTCCTTGTGAGTGATGCTGCAATATTGAATTCATGACTTCACCACATATACTACATGCTGTGCATTCATAGTGCCCCGTGGCCTGGTAGGCAACGCATTGGCCTCACACACCAAGTGGTTCGATCCCCGGCTGGGTGGAAAGGGGTGTGTTTCCTTACACCTGATGTCCCTGTTCACCTAGAAGTAAGTAGGTACCTGGGTGTTAGTGGACTGGTGTGGGTGGCATCTTGGGAGACAATGTTGAAGGACCGCAATGAAAATAAGACAGTCCTCGATGTCGCACTGACTTTCTTGGGTTATCCTGGGTGGCTAACCCTCTGGGTTAAAAATCCAAACATTATTATTATTATAGTTCGGACAAATACAAGGTCACGCAAATCGGATAAAGTGAGGACAGACCGGAGTACAGCTTAGGAATGTACAAACCACAACCCGGCTGGTTAGGTAATGACTTTAGGTGCCTGTCGAGCGCCTGCTTGAAGACAGCCAGGGGTCTATTGGTAATCCCCCTGATGTATGCTGGGAGGCAGTTGAACAGTCTTGGGCCCTTCACACTTATTGTGTTGTCTTTTATTGTGCTAGTGGTGCCCCTGCTTTTCCTTGGGGGGGGGGGGATGTTGCATCATGTGCCGAGTCTTTTGCTTTCATAGAGAATGATTTTCGTGTGCAAGTTCGGTATTAGTCCCTCGGATTTTTCAGGTGTATATAATCATGTATCTCTCCCGCCTGCATTCTAGGGAGTACAGGTTCAGGAACTTCAAGCGCTCCCAGTAAGTGAGATGTTTTATCACAGTTATGTGTGCCGTGAAGGTTCTCTACATTTTTTAGGTCAGCAATTTCACCTGCCTTGAAAGGTGGTGTTAGTGTGCAGCAATATTCCAGCCTAGATAAGATAAGATAAGATTTCGTTCGGATTTTTAACCCCGGAGGGTTAGCCACCCAGGATAACCCAAGAAAGTCAGTGCGTCATCGAGGACTGTCTAACTTATTTCCATTGGGGTCCTTAATCTTGTCCCCCAGGATGCGACCCACACCAGTTGACTAACACCCAGGTACCTATTTGCTGCTAGGTGAACAGGACAACAGGTGTAAGGAAACCGTGTCGAAATGTTTCTACCCGCCGGGAATGAAACCCGGGCCCTCTGTGTGTGAAGCGGGACCTTTAGCCACCAGGCCACCAAGAACAAGCGACCTGAAGAGTGTCATCATGGGCTTGACATCCCTAGTTTTGAAGGTTCTCATTATCCATCCTGTCATTTTTCTAGCAGCTGCAATTGATACAATGTTATGGTCCTTGAAGGTGAGATCCTCCGACATTATCACTCCCATGGGACAAAATTGACCTAATTTGCAAGAAATGCTCTGCATGACAAGGAACTTTCTATATAGTAGTATGTCATTGATGTCAGCTATGATCTGTATACCTTGTACATGTACTGGTAGAATTATTATTATTATTATTATTATTATTACTACATTGAAGAGAAGGGCTTAAGGAAGTGTTTTATCTTGGCCTAGGCATGCTAGAGGCCTTCCTGTAATTAATATTTTATATGTAAACCGTACATTGTAAACTTTGCAAGGAACTAAACATTTATTATTATTATTATTATTATTATTACTATAAGTTTAAACCTTGACGGTGATTTTATCCAGTATTTTATGTAGGTTTTAAGGTAGTGTCAACCAGTTAATGTAATTAATGTTGACTGAAGGAAGGGAGGGTACTAGTATTCTGCCATGAATAAAAACTCATAACCACCAGCATCAACTGCTCTCTGATAAGATAAGATTTCGTTCGGATTTTTAACCCCGGAGGGTTAGCCACCCAGGATAACCCAAGAAAGTCAGTGCGTCATCGAGGACTGTCTAACTTATTTCCATTGGGGTCCTTAATCTTGTCCCCCAGGATGCGACCCACACCAGTCGACTAACACCCAGGTACCTATTTGCTGCTAGGTGAACAGGACAACAGGTGTAAGGAAACGTGTCGAAATGTTTCCACCCGCCGGGAATCGAACCCGGGCCCTCCGTGTGTGAAGCGGGACCTTTAGCCACCAGGCCACCGGGCCATGATGAAAAGAAGAACCAGAAGTAAAAGAAGGATTAATGGGAGACATAGAACACAAAGAAGAAAACGAAGAAGAAATAGAAAAAGACAAAGAAATAGAAGAAGACAGAAAAGGAAATAGTAGAAGAAATACAAAAAGGAAGATATAATCATTTCAACATAGGTGAGTTTGAGCTACAAGTTAGTATAGAAAACGGATCAACAAGTGGCTGGCACCACCGTTGGTTGGTGGGTTAAATATAGACGCCAGGATCTCACTCACCCGAACTCACACCTCAGACAAAATAGCATCGAAACCTCATAATAAACAGAGATTAAACACTATTTATAAAGTATTCCATACCACTTACTCTCCCTAAACCGGTTTAGAAAGCAATATTACTGTTACATATTTATCACAACCCCCGAAGTTGACAAATATTGAAGAGTCAGTTAGAGAGAATCCATTGGTGTGAGAGGTTGTGTGTGTTGAGCTCTGTAATTCGTGATTAAAAGTGTTGCGATGTGCAGGTTATTGGCTGATAATATGATATAGCCAAGATGGGTCTGATGCCACTCGAGTTTAAGGACTGTCTTAACGACAGTCCTTACTTTCGGGAGAAATTACACGCTCATGAGAAGGAGTTGGACCAGACAAATTCTTCCATCAAGGCTCTTATTAAGGAAGTGAAAGATCTGTACCATGCTGCACGAAGTAAGTACTCAGCTTCCTGTGTGACTTTGTACTCTGGGATGGTGGTGTACTCTAGTGTGGTAGTCTGGGATGGTGGTGTACTCTAGTGTGGTGGTCTGGGATGGTGGTGTACTCTAGTGTGGTAGTCTGGGATGGTGGTGTACTCTAGTGTGGTAGTCTGGGATGGTGGTGTACTCTAGTGTGGTAGTCTGGGATGGTGTACTCTAGTGTGGTAGTCTGGGATGGTGGTGTACTCTAGTGTGGTAGTCTGGGATGGTGGTGTACTCTAGTGTGGTAGTCTGGGATGGTGGTGTACTCTAGTGTGGTAGTCTGGGATGGTGGTGTACTCTAGTGTGGTAGTCTGGGATGGTGGTGTACTCTAGTGTGGTAGTCTGGGATGGTGGTGTACTCTAGTGTGGTAGTCTGGATGGTGGTGTACTCTAGTGTGGTAGTCTGGGATGGTGGTGTACTCTAGTGTGGTAGTCTGGGATGGTGGTGTACTCTAGTGTGGTAGTCTGGGATGGTGGTGTACTCTAGTGTGGTAGTCTGGGATGGTGTGTACTCTAGTGTGGTAGTCTGGGATGGTGGTGTACTCTAGTGTGGTAGTCTGGGATGGTGGTGTACTCTAGTGTGGTAGTCTGGGATGGTGGTGTACTCTAGTGTGGTAGTCTGGGATGGTGGTTACTCTAGTGTGGTAGTCTGGGATGGTGGTGTACTCTAGTGTGGTAGTCTGGGATGGTGTGTACTCTATGTGGTAGTTGGATGGTGGTGTACTCTAGTGTGGTAGTCTGGATGGTGGTGTACTCTAGTGTGGTAGTCTGGGATGGTGGTGTACTCTAGTGTGGTAGTCTGGGATGGTGGTGTACTCTAGTGTGGTAGTCTGGGATGGTGGTGTACTCTAGTGTGGTAGTCTGGGATGGTGGTGTACTCTAGTGTGGTAGTCTGGGATGGTGGTGTACTCTAGTGTGGTAGTCTGGGATGGTGGTGTACTCTAGTGGTAGTCTGGATGGTGTACTTAGGTGGTGTCTGGGATGGTGGTGTGTAGCTCTAGTGTGGTAGTCTGGGATGGTGTTGTACTCTAGTGTGGTATCTGGGATGGGTGTACTCTAGTGTGGTGGTCTGGGATGGTGGTGTACTCTAGTGGGGTCTGGGATGGTGGTGTACTCGTGGGTATCTGGATGGTGGTGTACTCTAGTGTGGTATCTGGGATGGTGGTGTACTCTAGTGTGGTAGTCTGGGATGGTGGTGTACTCTAGTGTGGTACTCTGGGATGGTGTTGTACTCTAGTGTGGTGTGTCTGGGATTGGTGTGTGACTCTAGTGTGGTAGTCTGGGATGGTGGTGTACTCTAGTGTGGTAGTCTGGATGGTGGTGTACTCTAGTGTGGTAGTCTGGGATGGTGGTGTACTCTAGTGTGGTATCTGGGATGGTGGTGTACTCTAGTGTGGTAGTCTGGGATGGTGGTGTACTCTAGTGTGGTGTCTGGGATGGTGGTGTACTCTAGTGTGGTAGTCTGGGATGGTGGTGTACTCTAGTGTGGTAGTCTGGGATGGTGGTGTACTCTAGTGTGGTAGTCTGGGATGGTGGTGTACTCTAGTGTGGTAGTCTGGGATGGTGTGTACTCTAGTGTGGTAGTCTGGGATGGTGGTGTACTCTAGTGTGGTAGTCTGGGATGGTGGTGTACTCTAGTGTGGTAGTCTGGGATGGTGGTTGTACTCTAGTGTGGTAGTCTGGGATGGTGGTGTACTCTAGTGTGGTAGTCTGGGATGGTGGTTGTACTCTAGGTGTAGTCTGGGATGGTGGTGTACTCTAGTGTGGTGAGTCTGGGATGGTGGTGTACTCTAGTGTGGTAGTCTGGGATGGTGGTGTACTCTAGTGTGGTAGTCTGGGATGGTGGTGTACTCTAGTGTGGTAGTCTGGGATGGTGTTGTACTCGTGTGGTAGTCTGGGATGGTGGTGTACTCTAGTGTGGTAGTCTGGGATGGTGGGTCTCTAGTGGGTAGTCTGGATGTGGTGTACTCTAGTGTGGTAGTCTGGGATGGTGGTGTACTCTAGTGTGGTAGTCTGGGATGGTGGTGTACTCTAGTGTGGTAGTCTGGGATGGTGGTGTACTCTAGTGTGGTAGTCTGGGATGGTGGTGTACTCTAGTGTGGTAGTCTGGGATGGTGGTGTACTCTAGTGTGGTAGTCTGGGATGGTGGTGTACTCTAGTGTGGTAGTCTGGGATGGTGGTGTACTCTAGTGTGGTAGTCTGGGATGGTGTGTGTACTCTAGTGTGGTAGTCTGGGATGGTGGTGTACTCTAGTGTGGTAGTCTGGGATGGTGGTGTACTCTAGTGTGGTAGTCTGGGATGGTGGTGTACTCTAGTGTGGTAGTCTGGGATGGTGGTGTACTCTAGTGTGGTAGTCTGGAATGGTGGTGTACTCTAGTGGGGTAGTCTGGGATGGTGGTGTACTCGTGTGGTATTCTGGGATGGTGGTGTACTCTAGTGGGGTAGTCTGGGATGGTGGTGTACTCTAGTGTGGTAGTCTGGGATGGTGGTGTACTCTAGTGGGGTAGTCTGGGATGGTGGTGTACTCTAGTGTGGTAGTCTGGGATGGTGTACTCTAGTGTGGTACTCTGGGATGGTGGTGTACTCTAGTGGGGTAGTCTGGGATGGTGTACTCTAGTGGGGTAGTCTGGGATGGTGGTACTCTAGTGTGATACTCTGGGATGGTGTGTACTCTAGTGTGTACCTGGGATGGTGGTGTACTCTAGTGTGGTATCTGGGATGGATGTACTCTAGTGTGATATCTGGGATGGTGTACTCTAGTGTGTATCTGGATGGTTGTACTCTAGTGGTATCTGGGATGGAGTGTACTCTAGTGTGGTATTCTGGGATGGGTTGTACTCTAGTGTGGTACTCTGGGATGGGTTGTACTCTAGTGTGTAGTCTGGGATGGTATTGTACTCTAGTGTGATATCTGGGATGGTGTGTACTCTAGTGTGTACTCTGGATGGTGGTGTACTCTAGATGGTATCTGGGATGGTATGTACTCTAGTGTGGTAGTCTGGTATGGTGATGTACTCTAGTGTGGGTACTCTGTGGATGGTATGGTACTCTAGTATGTATCTGGGATGTGTGACTTGTGGTATCTAGATTGGGTACTCATCTGGGATGGTATTGTACTCAGTGTGGTATCTGGGATGGTGGATGTACTCTATGGGTATTGGATGGGTGTACTCTAGTTGGTAGTCTGGATGGTGTGTATCTATGTGGTAGTCTGTGATGGTGTACTCTGTGTGTTTGGAGTTACTAGTGATGGAATTGGAATGGTGGTGTACTCTACTGTGTAGTCTTATAGTGTTATCTAGGTGTACGGGATCGTGTGTACTACTAGTTGTAGTCTGGATGTGGGTATCAGTTGTGTAGATCTGAATGGTGATTACTCTATGGAGTCTGGGATATGTTCTCGTCATGTAATCTTATTGTTGTACCTAGTGGTAGTCTAAAGGTGGTACTCTAAGTGTTAGTCCTGGAGGTATTAAATCTAGTTTATCTGAGTGGAGGGTAACCAGTGGGAAGGCCTCAGGTATGGTGTACCTAATGGGTAGCTGGGATGGGTACTCTAGTAGTAGTACTCCGGATAGGAAACACTGGTGTACTCTAGTGGGTATCCTGGATGAATGTACCAGTGGACTGGGATGGGTACTTAAGTGTACTCTGGATGGTTTGTCTATGGGTTATCTGGAGGTGTACTCTAGTGACACTAATGCGTGACTCTAATTGATACACTGGATTGTCTTACCAGTGTAACTGGATATGACATATGTGTATCTGGATGATGTACTCTAGTGTGATACTCTAATGGATGTCTCTAGTATGTAACCTGTTGAATGTACGTCAGTTTGTAATGCTGGCCCTGACTGTACTCTAAAGGTGTACCTGGAAAGGCTGCACTCTAGTGTGATACTCTGGGATGGTGTTGTACCCTAGTGTGATAATCTGGGATGGTATTGTACTCTAGTGTGATACTCTGGGATGATGTACTCTAGTGTGATACTCTGAGATGGTATTATGCTCTAGCATGGTACTCTGGTATGGTACTGTACTCTAGTGTGGTAATCTGGTATGGTACTGTACTCTAGTGTGGTACTCTGGGATGGTACTGTACTCTAGTATTGTACTCTGGGATGATATTGTATTCTAGCATGGTACTCTGGGATGGTATTGTACTCTGGTACTTTGGAATGGTATTGTACTCTGGGATGGTGGTGTACTCTAGTATGGTACTCTGGGATGGTATTGTAATCTTACATGGTACTCTGCTTGATGACGGACTCTGGTGTTGAGTTATCAGTAGTGATAATTAATTTTGCTACTGATAACACCTTAAGTTTATTCAGGTACAGGTATACATAAATACAGTTATATGACTGATCATACATAGCAGTATGTGTAGATTACATAGGATTACCCAGTCAGTGATTTATTTCCATCAGTCATTGTAACATCTTATTATTTACACTTTAATAGTTAAAACAGCTATTAAGTTTGTCCAAGTACAGGTATACATAAATACATATTTTTTTAAAGTGGAGAGGTAAGCCAGTGGAAGGCCTCAGTCAGATGACCAAAAGGTCCAGCTGTGGGTCATCATATAACTAAGACCCGCGTCAGGAAACACTTGTCCTGTTTCCTGACAAACATTACCAGTGGAAATGGAATGGAAATAAGTGACTCTGACCTTTTTTTTTGGGTTATCCTAGGTTCTCGACACACATGCTGATAATAATAATTATTTCTACCAGTACATATACAAGGTATACAGACCATAGCTGACATCAGTGACATACTACTATATAGAAAGTTCCTTGTTATGCTGAGCATTTCCCGCAAATTAGGTCAGTTTTGTCCCAGGATGCGACCCACACCAGATAACCCAAAAAGGTCAGAGTGACTCATCTCCACGGGTAAGTAACTTTATTTACGTACAGGTTTAAAATCCGAACGAAATCGCAAGTACAATTATCGTACAGTGTAAATTACTCGCCAGGATAACCCAAGAAAGTCAGTGACTTGTTTCCGTTAAGTTTATTCAGGCACAGGTAAGTAAGTTTATTTAGACACAGGTAAGTAGGTAAGTTTATTTAGACAGGTAAGTAGGTAAGTAAGTTTATTTAGACACAGATATGTAGGTAAGTTTATTTAGGTACAAGTACACATAAGTACAATAATCATACATAGTTTAAATTACCTAGGATCACAATGGAAATAAGTCACTTTCTTTGACTTTTTGGGGGTTATCCAGGTGGGTAATTTACACATACGTTGCTATATATGATAATTTGTGTAACTGTGTTTGTGTACAAGTCTCATACATTGTAATGTGTGTAAATTACCTAGATAACCCAAAAAAGTAAGTCCAAGTGACTTACAGTGGAACCTCAAAAATCGAACTGCTCCCAACACAACCAATTATGTAAGTGTATTTTTGTAAGTGCTTTTATAAGTGCATTTTTTAGGGCAAGAATAGGACTATAACTAATGTAGTAATTATTCCTCAGAATGTAAATTCATTTAGGTAAAGCACATAAGTTACACTGGTTTAATACTAGGAAGCACAAGTAAACACTGATGGGGGTTATTCCAGGGGGTGAGATAACATATTTAATTAAAGGACTATTGGAATAGTACTCTCTACATTTTTGGTAATTACCAGGTTCCCAAAATATGTCCGGTTAGTATCAATGCGCTCCCACCAAGCATTATTAATAATTTACATAGTGCATTTTGATATCAATGATAACTATTTATTATCCTGAATAAATTCATTCGTTTAAACTTACTCGAACAGCCTTCTGCACCAAAGAAAGTTCGATATTTGAGGTTCCACTGTATTTCTGTTACTGACAGTACGATGCAGTCCGGATATCACGGATGTGATTATCAACCTAAATCATGTTTAAAATGCATTTTTTTTGTTGTAATTTCGAGAAAATCAGATGTTAAGAAAAAAATAACTAATGAGATTAACTGACTGAGTTTTTCTGAAGAAACAGGCCTCGAAGGCATGCTGGTGAAGGTTTGTGATTTATATAGTTACTCTCCCCTTCCTCGGATCAAGTTTGATCATAACTCATTCATCAGGCGCTGTTTGACGCCCTACCACAGCGCTGTACGACCCTTATGGGTTTAGCGCTTAGGTATGATTATAATTGACCCCTACTGATTTAACTCTTTCTTATAGTAAAACCAGTATTCTTCTCGAATATACAACAAAAAAATTACTACAATTTAAAGGCAGTGTATTATATTCAGTAACATCCCTTTGTTAAAATTAACCAATTACAAAGAGTTCAGGTTCAGTTTAATTTTAATTGTCGCAGGAATAACGGGATCGTGGAGATGAGTTAATGAAAGGAAGTCGCCATTTCCGTTCATGTTATCAAGGTGTTGACTGACGGCCTGGTTATGTTCGTGAGAACTGTATTAACACCTGTTGACGAGGAGCAGTAATTTAGCGCTTAGCTTTGATAATAGCAATAATAATAATGAGGAAGGGGGGGACCTGGAGGCTTGGGAAGGGTTGTTCCGAAAATTTGGAACCCATAGGAAATAAGTCACTTCGATTTTTTTTTTTGGTTTATCCTAAGTAATTTACACTTTTTTATGATAATTATGTTTGTGTACCTGTACTTAAATAAACTTACCTATACTGCCATAACATACTGGAGCGAGAAATGTGGAAGTACAAAATCCAGTGAAAAGCAAGGATGAGGTGGGCACAATAGGGGAACACACTATTCAACGTCCGTGGCCCCAGATTATTTAGTATCTTATCAGAAGATTTCAGAAACACTGCCGGGACAAATGTAGACGTTTTCAAGAGGAATCTGGACAACTATCTTCACCAGGTGCCAGATCAACCAGGCTGTGATGGATATGCAGGTCAGCGGACCGCCACCAGCAACAACTGGTCGATAATGCTAGCACCAGACGAGCCTGGACCATGGCCGGGCTCCTGGAGTAGAAGGACTCGGAACTCGTCAAAGATTCCTTTCTTTGACTCGTGACAGCGCTGTATGATTTTAGCGCTTAGTTACCATTACGATTTCGCGGGCAAAATTATTATAATCACACGATTTGCAAACAAATCATGGATTTATTTTATTATCCACGTTTCTTTGGGTCAAACCTGATTACCTACCATTCCCCAGGCGCTGCATGCCCCTTACGGGTTTAGTGCTTCCCCATGAATTCTAATAAGGGTACTTGCGTTAACTTAAAACTTGTCCTACTCGGCCTTGTCATGGTACGTGTTCATGGTTACCCTGGGTAATTTATGTATATTAATTGTACTTATGTGTACCTGTGCTTAAATGCACTTCCTGCCATGGAGTGTTCTCGTGACCCAGTACTACCATGGATGTACTCATTACCCAGTAATACCATGGATGTACTCATTACCCAGTAATACCATGGATGTACTCAATACCTAGTACTGCCATGGATGTACTCATGACCCAGTACTACCATGAATGTACTCTCACTCTTGTCACATAACGCCTGGGGAATAGGAAGCACTCAACAGCCCTTCACAAGCATCAAGGTGTTTAAAGGCCTTATACACGGTGTGAGAGGGAAGTATTACATAACAGGTCAAGTACAAAGAAATATGGAGGCAAGACTACGCAGATACCCCCAACACTGTAATTTATGCTGCAACGCTACAACCTTAAAGCTTAGGTCATCACAGCCCTTGATGTTAGGTTAGGTCAGGTCATCATAGCCCTTGATGTTAGTAAGTTTATTCAGGTACAGGTACACACAAGAACAGTTACATAAATTACCATACATAGCACATGTGTAGATTACCTAGGATAAACCCAAGAAAGTGACTTATTTCCATTGGGGTCCATGTATTAGATTGAATCCAAGGAAATGGAGGGTAATTGCAGTTCCTTCAGACGAAGAGTCACCTCCCACACCCCCTGAATGGAGTGAGTTATGGTGCAAGGTAAGTGCAGAGGGCGCGCCATTGACACAATTATGGCGTCCAGTTTTCTCCCGGGTTGCGTGGTGGTCCTGAGGGCGTGTTGATGCACTAACCCTTATCGTTTAATATTAATGACAGTTATAGCTCTGGTGTACATCACCAGAGGTTTCGCTATCCAGTGTACGATGTGTTTATTACTGAATATTTCATAAAGACGATAGAGGCATGGTGTGCGTGGGGACGGCAGCTCTTGCATCATCCCGACGCTTGTAGAGCAGCCTAGGCTATCGCATCAATAATCTGCCAGATTTTAACATTTCCTGGTTACTCTCTACTACATCTTCGTAAACGTATTGCGTATTTATTTTGTTTATTTACGATAAAGTGTGTTTTATAGATTTGTGTAGCTTGATTCATTTTAACCTAACCTCCCCCCGTCAAGGAAGGTCCTTTGATGTTGGTGAGGGGCTCTTGATCTAGGGAATTGGATCTGTGCTTTCCATTCCCCACCCCTACAAGCGCTATATAATCCCTATGGATTTAGCGCTTCTCATGATAATTTAACCTGACCCAGCGTAACCTAGCTTAGGGTAGATTGCGTTACGTTTAATTAAGACAATAGTGCCCAATAATATCCCACATGAAGACAAACTCAGAAGAGGCTGCCAGCATCGGGGTCGAAATATACAACTGAATTATGCTTCAGAGTTTGTCTCCATGTGGGCTATTACTGAACATTTCCAAGTGTTCATTACACTTTAGTTATTTAGTAATTTGTAAGATTACAGCCAAGCGCCAAGCTTCATGCCTGTGCATCAGTGCTTGTCACCATCTCCAAGGCTGAGGGACTGATTACATCTTTTGTATATAATTCTATATTCTTTGTCATTGTATTGATAAAACCACTGGTTGGCGAAACGTCTACAAATAAAGATACCTAGATGTTGCACATGTGTCTAATTCTTCGAGTAACTGACGTTGGTAACTTAGTAATAAAATTAGCCTGGTAAGATGAGGCTAGGTTACATGGAGAGTGTGTGGAGCCAAGGTTTAACCATTAAATGTGGTGCACTGTGGGAGCTGCAAGTGAATAATATACCCTCATGTGGGCATCCTCCTGAGGGCAGCCACACGTAATCCTGTTTGTAGCGGTCAAGGAGACCAACTTAGTTGTGTCAACATGTCTGCTACAGTACCAGTATATGGTACTGTTGCACTAGTATATGGCACTATTGTACCAGTATATGGTACTGTTATGCCAGTATGGTACTGTTGTATTAGTTTATAGTAATGTATTATATACTGTATACGGTACTATTGTACCAATATATGGTACTCTTTGTACCAATACTGACAAACTGTACCAGAGACAGGTACACACCAATGAATGTCCTGTGTGTTGCATATATTGTCTGCTTCAAAAAAGCCATTTGTACATGCCAAGTATACAGTAAGGTTTGTATTTTTGAGTCGGTTTTGACGATTCTGACCCCTCAAGGAAGGTTCCTTGATGTTGGTGAGGGGCTCTTGATTTAGGGAATTGAATCTGTGCTCCAGTTCCCCGAATTAAGCCTGAATGCCTTCCACATCCCCCCCCCCAGGCGCTGTATAATCCTCCGGGTTTAGCGCTTCCCCTTGATTATAATAATAATAATTTGACGATTCTGCGATCCTTTTCTAGAACATTATTATAATCATAACTAAAGTCGTAAGATCCAGTATACACAAAAGTGTATACCGGGTGTATGGAAGAACGAGAATAAACCTAGTGGAAAGCAAGGGTGCCGTGAGCACAATTCGAAGACACTGTCAACCAGCATAGTCGTAAAACGTTGCATATACTACCAGCAGATGTAAGAAATGTTGTCAGGACAAAAGTTAGAAGTTTTCAGCAGGAAACTAGACCAGTATCTCTTTGAAATGTCGAATCAGCCGGGTCGTGATGGCTTTATGGATCTGCGGGTCGCTAACACCAACAACCTAGTTGACTAGGCTGGCTTGTGAGGGGAAAATAACTCCCGAACTGGTCACAGGTAAATAAGAGTGATGGACTGAGTACATCGTCTTTATAAACATCTCTACTGCCTCTGTACTCAACTGACTGGATGACCCTTGTGGGAATAGCGGATAGTTACGATTATAATAATGGACTCAACTGAACTTGACTCTATAACCGCGGGTTCAATCCCGGCCGGAGGTATGGTTTGACTCAACTGAAGCCTACTGTGCAGGCGAAACGTTTCGGAATAAAGATGTCTAACTATTGCACATGTATCTTATCCACTTGCCGGCATTGTATACCATTATCATGGCCACAGGTAAGAGTTACCTGTCATCTTAGATGCTGACGAGAGAAAAGAGAGACAACACATGAACTGTAATAAAGTTGGTAGAATTACCGACAATATGTAAAGTAAAAGGACACAAGTGCAACTAATGTGACATTTATTGTGGCAACGTTTCGCTCTCCAGGAGCTTTATCAAGCCATTACAAACAATACATGGACACAGAGGGTATATAAAGGCTCAGAGTGAGGTGAATACTAGTGAGGTACCATTTCGATGTTCACTAGTGGTAGTAGTAGTAGTAGTAGTGGTAGTGGCAAAAGCAATTAATTCGTACATGAGTAAAAGGATATATAAAGCTATTACTTGGGTAACATAAAAATAGGTTGGACAAATATAAACTGGAATGAGGCAGGTTGTTTCAGTGTTCACTCTCTGTGCTTTGTGTAGTATAACAGGAGAGGACTATGTGATGGCAGGGTTTACTGTTTTCAGGAGGATTCTTGCTAAGACTTCGGAGATGGTGAAGCTGCCGTTGTTTTGTTTAATTGTATTCGAAACAGCGATCAGTGCTGATTCAAGGCACTTGCGTGTGCGGAAATTAGTTTCTTTTATCACTAATTGGGGCGTCTCGAATTTCATAAGATGATTGGTGGAATTTCGGTGTTGTACACAGGCGTTGTTTAAGTTGTCGTTCCTACATGCGTATAATGTGTTCATTGAGGCGGGTGTCGAGGTTTCTTGCCTGTGGAGGCTGTGACAAGATCTACGTAGGTGAAACAGCAAGAAACCTCGACACCCGCCTCAATGAACACATATACGCATGTAGGAACGACAACTTAAACAACGCCTGTGTACAACACCGAAATTCCACCAATCATCTTATGAAATTCAGAGACGCCCAATTAGTGATAAAAGAACTAATTTCCGCACACGCAAGTGCCTTGAATCAGCACTGATCGCTGTTTCGATACAATTAAACAAAACAACGGCAGCTTCACCATCTCCGAAGTCTTAGCAAGAATCCTCCTGAAAACAGTAAACCCTGCCATCACATAGTCTCTCCTGTTATACTACACAAAGCACAGAGATGTGAACACTGAAACAACCTGCCTCATTCCAGTTTATATTTGTCCAACCTATTTTTATGTTACCCAAGTAATAGCTTTTATATCCTTTTACTCATGTACGAATTAATTGCTTTTGCCACTACCACTACTACTACTACTACTACCACTAGTGAACATCGAAATGGTACCTCACTAGTATTCACCTCACTCTGAGCCTTTATATACCCTCTGTGTCCATGTATTGTTTGTAATGGCTTGATAAAGCTCCTGGAGAGCGAAACGTTGCCACAATAAATGTCACATTAGTTGCACTTGTGTCCTTTTACTTAACACATGAACTGTTTAATACCATAATATTCAAACCTCGCAGTGTTCATCTTTTGCATGGTACTGTAGGAGCATTTTGATATGCTCGTCGTGGGATTATTGTCATCAAATAAAGCGCTAAACCGACAAGGGTCATGCAGCGCTGCGGGGCAGAAAACAGTGGGTAGTCATGGAAAGCACTTAACCCGTAGGGGGGTCATGCAGTACCTGGGGCAGTGGGAGGTAGTCAGGTTTGATCCTAGGAATGTGTGGGGGTAGCTCCATTTCCTTGAATCCAGAGCCATTTACCAAGTATGAAGATTGTATTAGCATGGAAACTATTGTTGTTATTATTATTATTATTATTATAATCAATCGCTAACCCGTGTGAGAAATAAAGGACTAACGAGCCTATTATTAATTAAAAACAAACACTAACCTGTGTGAGAAATAAAGGACTAAAGCACCAATTATTATATTATTAAGAGCAAGCACTAAACCCTTATGGGCCATACAGCAACACCCCATCAATTAACTCATTAATTGTTATTAAACACTGACCGTCTCCCACCGAGGTAGGGCGACCCGAAAATGAGAAAACACTTTCACCATCGTTCATTTAATCATTGTCTTGCCAAAGGTAATGCTGATAGCCCTGATTGATCAGGTCCTGATCCACCGAGAGGCCTGGTCACAGACCGGCCTGCGGGGGCGTTGACCCCCGAAACCCTTTCCAGGTATACTCCAGGTATACCTCCTGCACTCCAGTCGTCCTGCTAATCGGTTTCCCAGAATCCCTTCTAAATATTACCTTGCTTAAGCATATTATATATATTATATTATATATATTTTATATATATATTTATTTTAAAATATATTATATATATATATATATTTTATCTTTTTTTTTTATTATCACACCGGCCCGATTCCACCAAGGCAGGGGGGCCCGAAAAAGAAAAACTTCCACCACCCATCACTCCATCACTGTCTTGCCGAAGGGTGCTTTACACTACATTTTTTAAAAACTGCAACATTAACACCCCTCCTTCAGAGTGCAGGCACTGTACTTCCCATCTCCAGGACTCAAGCCCGGCCTGCCGGTTTCCCTGAATCCCTTCTAAATGTTCTTTGCTCACACTCCAACAGCACGTCAAGTATTAAAACCATTTGTCTCCATTTCACTCTATCAAACACGCTCACGCATGCCTGCTGGAAGTCCAAGCCCCTCGCACACAAAACCTCCTTTACCCCTCCCTCCAACCCTTCCTAGGCCGACCCCCACCCGCCCTTCCCACTACAGACTGATACTCTTGAAGTCATTCTGTTTTGCTCCATTCTCTCTACATGTCCGAACCACCCCAACAACCCTTCCTCAGCCCTCTGGACAACAGTTTTGGTATCCCGCACCTCCTCCTAACTTCCAAATTACGAATTCTCTGCATTATATTCACACCACACCATTGCCCTCAGACATGAAGCTTCTCACTGCCTCCAGCTTCTCCTCGCTGCAACATTCATCACCCACGCTTCACACCCATATAAGAGCGTTGGTAAAACTATACTCTCATACATTCCCCTCTTTGCCTCCAAGGACAAAGTTCTTTGTCTCACAGACTCCTAAGTGCACCACTCACTCTTTTTCCCTCATCAATTCTATGATTCACCTCATCTTTCATAGACCCATCCGCTGACACGTCCATCCCCAAATATCTGAATACGTTCTACCTCCTCCATACTCTCTCCCTCCAATCTGATATTCAATCTTTCATCACCTAATCTTTTTGTTATCCTCATAACCTTACTCTTTCCTGTATTCACCTTTAATTTTCTTCTTTTGCACACCCTACCAAATTCATCCACCAATCTCTGCAACTTATGATCCACACAACTCCAACGAACCAAATTATTATTTATGATTATTATTATTTTATTATTATTATTAATATAGCACTAAACCCTTATAGGCTATACATCTGGAAGGAAACACGAGCGTAACAACCCAGTCTACCCCCGTAGTACTGGATATCCTTGGCGTACCTCTGCTACCTTTGGTGGATTACCAGAGTGTTGCTACTCCCGCAGCCCGGCGCTGGTATTGCTGGCGGCCCACTGACCCACATATCTATCACAGCCTGGTTGATCTGCCACTTGCTGGAGATACTTATCCAGTTTCCTAAGACCTTGTACACCTCCCCGCAGTGTTTCTGATATTTTAAGTTGTACAAAAGTCTGGGTGACCTACACAAATAAACAGGTAATATCATAATATGCAAAACAACCGTGAAAAAATGGGGAAATTTCCAAGAGCTTTTGTGATTTCTCACATCAAGGACCTGTAAATATAATAGAATAGCAGAAGACTTATAAGGCTGAGATATCACCTCACATACGACCTTACACCTGACCCAGTATGATGTGGGTGGGAGGGTCAAAATACCTGTCAAGCTAAAATTTTATATTATATATATATTTTTATATTATATATATATATAATTTTTATATAAATTAAAATTTTATATCGTGGGTTTAAAAAAGGTAAATTGGCAGTGAGGGAAGAACTTATTTAAAATTAAGTCCCCTTTTTAAAAATTTACTTTTACGTTTAAAAAATATTTTTTTTTCGTTTATGTTAAGGAAAAAATTTAAAAAATTTTTTTACCAAAGGGAACCATAGAAAAACTTACCTAACCTTATAAAAAAAGCGCAAATTTTAATTTTGCCCCCATCCAACTAAATATATTTTTGTAAGTTTACAATAATTTAAATAATAAGGGAAACACAATGAAATATATTTTTTCGTTGGTTTTAGAATGATTTTTTTTGCGAAAATTTATTGCATACACAAAAAATTTTTCCCCTTTTCCCTTTTTCGGGAAGGAAAAAGCGTTGCTGTTTAAGCCCCAAAAAAGCAAGTTTTACCTGTTTGGCATGACATATGTATATGGTTTCAGGGGATGGGATGGGGGAATGTGTGGGGCGCCATTTCTAGTCAAGGGGCAGGCAAAATTTCCAAGGGCTGTGTTCGCCCCCTTTACCCTCCGTCTAACCCCTGTGAAAATTTCCCGTGGTTGTCTTTTTCCCCGGAGTTATCAAAAATAGCAGTAAGGAAGTGTCAGGGGAAAATTCCCGTGGTTGTTTCCAGCAATAAGAAAAGGAAAAAAAATGTCAGAGGGGTTTCCAAAGGTTGTCTTTCCCGCCCGGGAAGATAGGGAAATTGAAGATTGAGCACTTGGGCGGTTTTTCAAACCATTCATAAAGATAGGATGGTCAGAGATTCCAATGGTTGTCTTCCAAACAGTAAGATTTGGGAAATGTCAGAGATTTAAATGGGGTTTTCTTTCCCGCGTAAAGAAGGAAGTGTCAGAGGGGTTTCCAAAGGTTGTTTTTCCAAACAGTTTAAAATAGGAAATGTCAGAGGTTTCCCAAAGGGGGGTCTTTCCCGCGTAAGAAAGGGAAAATGGGCAGAAGGTTCCAATTTGGGTTTTCTTTCCAGCAGTAAGATAGGGAAATGTCAGAGTTCCAATGGCTTTTCCCTTTCCGCAGTAAGAAGGAAGTTCAAGGGTTTCCAAAGGTTGGGCTTCCAGCAGTAAGATTTGGGGTGTCAGAGGTTCCAATGGTTGTCTTCCAGAGTAAGTTTGGAAGTTTTCAGAGGTTCCAAGGGGTTTTCTTCCCGCAGTAAAATAGGGGAAATGTCAAGGGGGGGTTCCAAATGGCTGTCTTTCCCAAAAGTAAGAAAAGGGGGAAAGGGTCCCGGTTCCCGTGGTTATTTTTTCCCCAAATTAAAGGGAGGAGAGTTGCAGTAGGGAAGGGGAAAGGGGAGTTTGCCAAAATAAGCTTTTGTAAGGAAAGGGGGTTAGAAATAAAGCAGTTTGTAAAGGGAAAGGGGAGTTTCAGTAAAGGGAGCAGTAAGGAAAGGGAAATATAAGGATGTGTATTTAGTGTGCTCCCACATTGATCAGAAAAATAAATTACTTCCTTTTGATTTCTGCCTTGAAAGGGGTGAGTACAAACTTGGGGGTTACCTCACTTTGGGCGATACTTCTAGTGTTTTTGTGTGTTGCAGTACCCTGTGAAGATGAGCTTGTATCCAACCGTGAGGTTAGCCTCGACGTGCGTCGATGCCTACCTCTCCATGATGGTCGTGTTGTTTTGCATGTACCCAGTGTGAACGTTTGTTGTATTCTATCGCAGTGCTAGTTTGGTGTGTTTTTTGGTGTTTATTGGTTTGCCTGTTACGTGTTGGTCGCATGTGCTGTCGTTTCATTTCGTGTGTACGTTATGAGCTAGGTATCTTTGATTAGGCCTGTAACCGCTAGCTACCTTGGGGCCGCAGGGGTCTTTATTGACCTCCGTATACCCTTGGGTTATGTAGTACCGTCTTCCATTTGGAACAAGTGATGATGTAAACTCATACCCCTTCTGCATACTAGTGTATTATATACATGAGCGTGAAACCCGTAGATTATGGCAGCATGTAACGTCAGGCTGCCATGGAACCGGAGCCGCAGGGCCTTGACCCTGAACAAACCCTACCAGGTATGACCCCTGAGGGTCAGTAGGGATGAACTGCTTCTCATTGTCCTGCGTCATTACCCCTTTGCTAGAGCTTTTGATTATGATAAATACTCAAATCCTCATTTTGCCTACTCAGTAGGGAGTTTGGATTCAAATCATGTGGTGTGGTCAAAGTGGCGGACCTAGCACTTATGGCCAAGCTTCAATGTTAGGGGCCCTGAAGGCTCATGTTAGGGGCTGAAGCTTCAACGTATGGAACCCTGAAGCTTCACTGTTATGGCCCTGAAGCTTCCTGATTATTATGGGTCCCTAAGCTCAACTGTTCATGGGGACCCCCTGAAGCTTCAATGTATGGGAGTAAGCTCTCAACTGTCTTGCTGAATCAACCGTTATGGTTGTAGCCTACTTTGATTATAATATATTACCCTAACTTCTCATTTGCTCCTAGTCTCACTGTTATGGGTCCAAAAGCTTGTAATGTTCAGTGGCGGTACCTAACTTCTTTGGGGCGCCTGAAGCGTGAACTGTTATGGGGCCCCTGAAGCTTTAACTATTATGGGGGCCTGAAGCTTCAATATTATGGGTACCTATGAAGCAACTGTTATGGAGTGGTACCCCATCGAATTAAGATCTGTATACACACATACAACTTCAACTTGTATAATGGCCCAAGTAACTGGTTAGGGTCCACTAAGTCTTTATTTCCCAGGGCGCTCCCTGAAGCTTCAACCACTGTTTATGGGATCCCATCGCTTACCATCCTTTTCATTGGTGACCGAAGCTTTGAAACTATTAGGGCACCTATGCTGTCATTATTATGTCTATGGCACCGCTGATGCATGTGGCTGTGTCTACCCATCTAAAATTACATATTCTTAATAATATTACAGGTATAAAACACTTGTAAACACAAAGGTATATGAAGGAATTGTATCTAATGTAGTTTCCAACTGAATGAAACCGATTCGGTCACACACACATACGCTTGTTTTGAGATGGTCCCAGAGACCGTGGTATAGCCGGAGTTCAACACACATACGTGTAGTATGTAGTGAGGCATAACCCACCTAGTGACGCGTGGTGATACGGAGTAACACACGTAGTGTGTATGGTGAGGATGTCCCAAGTGACGCGTGGTGATAGCAGATTTAAACACACAGTATGTGTAATTAGTGAAATGACCAGAGTGACGCGGTGGTGATAGGAGTTAAACACAGTAGTTGTGATATGTAGTGAAGATGACCAGAGACGCGTGGTGATAGCGAGTTAAACACACAGTAGTGTGTATGTAGTGAGGATGGTCCCAGAGTGACGCGGTGGGTGATAGCGGAGTTAAACACACAGTAGTGTGTATGTAGTGAGGATGATCCCAGAGTGACGCGGTGGATGATAGCGGAGTTAAACACACAGTAGTGTGTATGTAGTGAAGATGATCCCAGAGTGACGCGGTGGGTGATAGCGGAGTTAAACACACAGTAGTGTGTATGTAGTGAGGATGGTCCCAGAGTGACGCAGTGGGTGATAGTGGAGTTAAACACACAGTAGTGTGTATGTAGTGAGGATGATCCCAGAGTGACGCAGTGGATGATAGCGGAGTTAAACACACAGTAGTGTGTATGTAGTGAAGATGATCCCAGAGTGACGCGGTGGGTGATAGCGGAGTTAAACACACAGTAGTGTGTATGTAGTGAGGATGATCCCAGAGTGACGCGGTGGGTGATAGCGGAGTTAAACACACAGTAGTGTGTATGTAGTGAGGATGTCCCAGAGTGACGCGGTGGGTGATAGCGGAGTTAAACACACAGTAGTGTGTATGTAAGTTGAGAGATGATCCCAGAGTGACGCGGTGGGTGATAGCAGAGTTAAACACACAGTAGTGTGTATGTAGTGAAGATGATCCCAGAGTGACGCGGTGGGTGATAGCAGAGTTAAACACACAGTAGTGTGTATGTAGTGAGGAGGTCCCAGAGTGACGCGTGGGTGATAGCGGAGTTAAACACACAGTAGTGTGTATGTAGTGAGGATGATCCCAGAGTGACGCGGTGGATGATAGCGGAGTTAAACACAGTAGTGTGTATGTAGTGAGATGATCCCAGAGTGACGCGGTGGTGATAGCGAGTTAAACCACAGTAGTGTGTATGTAGTGAAGATGATCCCAGAGTGACGCGGTGGGTGATAGCGGAGTTAAACACACAGTAGTGTGTATGTAGTGAGGATGATCCCAGAGTGACGCGGTGGTGATAGCGGAGTTAAACACACAGTAGTGTGTATGTAGTGAGGATGATCCCAGAGTGACGCGTGGGTGATAGCGGAGTTAAACACACAGTAGTGTGTATGTAGTGAGATGATCCCAGAGTGACGCGGTGGTGATAGCGAGTTAAACACACAGTAGTGTGTATGTAGTGAGGATGGTCCCAGAGTGACGCGGTGGGTGATAGCGAGTTAAACACACAGTAGTGTGTATGTAGTGAGGATGGTCCCAGAGTGACGCGGTGGGTGATAGCGGAGTTAAACACACAGTAGTGTGTATGTAGTGAGGATGATCCCAGAGTGACGCGGTGGGTGATAGCGGAGTTAAACACACAGTAGTGTGTATGTAGTGAGGATGATCCCAGAGTGACGGGTGGTGATAGCGGAGTTAAACACACAGTAGTGTGTATGTAGTGAAGATGATCCCAGAGTGACGCAGTGGGTGATAGCGGAGTTAAACACACAGTAGTGTGTATGTAGTGAAGATGATCCCAGAGTGACGCGGTGGGTGATAGCGGAGTTAAGGGTCACGTCAGTTCCCCTGTTTTCTAATAATGTTATTTTTCCCTTATAATGTACCTTATTCATAATTACTATCGCATTTACTTAATTCAGGGTATAACTTAACAAATCTTTGGGGACAATTGTGTTGCAGTTTTATTTGTCACTTTACTGTTTAAAATCTCACTTTACCGTTTTATATGTCATTACACTATTTTTTGTGTTGCTTTATTGTTTCGTGTGTTACTAGGTCTGAGCTTTGCTTTTAGAGATGTGAATAAAGCTCGGACCTCTACAACACAATTGTCATCAAAGATTTGTTAAGTTATACCATGAATTAAGTAAATGCGATAGTAATTATGGATAAGTTAGATTATAGGGGGAAACTAACATTATATTAGGGTACAGGGGAAGTCAGGCGCCTCTTCAGCTCTGCTTCCGTGGGAGCAGAGCATTACTGTGGTTGTGAGAGCTGGTAAGTTCACAGTAATCACCACCTGCAACCCCATGCCCCACCCCGGGGCCTGCCAGCACCTGCTCACGCTGCCCAGGGCGGTAGGTCGAGTCTTCACCCCTTGCTGAGGGCGGTAGGTCGAGTCTTCACCACCTGCTGAGAATTCAATAAAAAAAAGTCAGTTACCTTGATCCATGTTCCCCTTGATTCATGTTCCCCTTGATTCATGTTACCTTGATTCATGTTCCCCTTGATTTATGCTTCCTTGATTCATGTTCCCCTTGATTCATGTTACCTTGATCCATGTTCCCCTTGATTCATGTTACCTTGATTCATGTCTCCCTTGATTTATGCTCTGATTCATGTTCCCCTTGATTCATGTTACCTTGATCCATGTTCCCCTTGATTCATGTTACTTTGATCCATGTTCCCCTTGATCCATGTTCCCCTTGATTCATGTTACCTTGATCCATGTTCCCCTTGATTCATGTTACCTTGATCCATGTTCCCCTTGATTCATGTTACCTTGATTCATGTTCCCCTTGATTTATGCTTCCTTGATTCATGTTCCCCTTGATTCATGTTACCTTGATCCATGTTCCCCTTGATTCATGTTACTTTGATCCATGTTCCCCTTGATCCATGTTCCCCTTGATTCCATGTTACCTTGATCATGTTCCCCTTGATTTCATGCTTCCTTGATTCATGTTCCCCTTGATTCATGTTACCTTGATCCATGTCCCTTGATCAGTTACTTTGATCCATGTTCCCCTTGATCCATGTTCCCCTTGATTCATGTTACCTTGATCCATGTTCCCCTTGATTCATGTTCCCCTTGATCCATGTTCCCCTTGATCCATGTTCCCCTTGATTCATGTTACCTTGATCCATGTTCCCCTTGATTCATGTTACCTTGATCCATGTTCCCCTTGTTTCATGTTACCTTGATCCATGTTCCCCTTGATTCATGTTACCTTGATCCATGTTCCCCTTGATCCATGTTCCCCTTGATCCATGTTCCCCTTGATCCGTGTTCCCCTTGATGCATGTTCCCCTTGATCCATGTTCCCCTTGATCCATGTTCCCCTTGATCCATGTTCCCCTTGATCCATGTTCCCCTTGAGCCATGCCTCCTTGATTCATGTTACCTTATCCATGTCACCCTTGGACCTGTTCCCCTTGACCAGTCCTCTGAGCAGCCTCCTTGATCATGTTACCTTGATTCCATGAATTCCCGTTGATCCATGTTCCCCTTGATCCAGTTCCCCTGTGATCCATGTCCCCCTTGACGTCCATGCCTCCTGATTCATGTTACCTGATCATGTTCCCCTTGATTCATGTTACCTTGACCATGTCCCCTTATTCATGTTACCTTGACATGTTCCCTGACCATGTCCCTTGATCCATGTTCCCCTTGATCATGTTTCCCCATTGATCCATGTTCCCCTTGATCCAGTCCTAGATCCATGTTCACTTGATCCATGTCCTATGATCCATGCCTCTAGATCCTGTTGCTCCCATTACAGTCGTGCTATGTCGCCTGAAATCTCTGAGTTGTCTGTAGGAGCGGGTGCGCATCGCGTCCTCTGCTAGACTTTCCGATCGTGCTATAAGACTGGAATTACGTTTCGTGTTGAAACGTGAGGAGCGCCCCACACATAACGTCTGCGTCGTACTAAGGTACTATGGCACTACATAGTAGGAGTGTTAGTCTGTAAGCATAGTAAATAATCAGTTGCAAGCAGTTGTATTAATAATAGAACAGAATAGGCATCAAAAGTCAGTGTCGCACTGGCAGTAGTCAATAGCAGTAGTAAAGTTAGTATAGTAGCGCAGTATATAGTATAGTAGCATAGTAGTCGAACAGATATCACCACAGTTTTAGGTAGACATTCAGGAGAAGGAAGTTGTCATCCACTGTGTGGTCACTCGTTCATTCATCAAAGACCTCAATTCTTGTGTTAGTTGACGCAAATAAAATCCCTAAGAACTTCCCCAAAGTGAAGTATTAGTTCCCTCTCTATTAAATCAAACAGCTTACAACCTGTCAAATGCTTAATGGAACAAAACTTGTCGTGTCCGTCTCACTTATTACATCTTCAAACAGTATCTAACATTATTCCCGTTGCGCACATTTCCTGCCAAATTACCTCAACAGTTATTCCCGTTGCGCCATTTTCGCCACTGAAGGCTGTACAGTTTGTGTGTGTTATTCGTTGGTACGAGCTCGTCCGCTCTTGTAGTAGGTAATCGATACTCATTAATAATTCCTCTCTTGTAAATCTGGAAACTGCTTCCATGACAAATTGCTAGAAATCAGCACGTTTCGCTAAGTCCAGACAATATCATGACAATAATCATTATATAATTGTCCAAAATGGAGCAAAACGTCCCATTTGCATTCAGTTGTGGTATTTTGCGATTTGTGATACCAACTGAAGTTACCATTTAATCCTGCACAACTAGCTTTCCAGGGCAGCGTTTTCGCTATGTTATCTGCATTAGAGCAGTTCAGGATAATAATTAACTGAGCGAAACGATGCCTTGTGAAACTTGTTCTGTGTGGAGGTCTTTCCTGCGTTGTAACCCCAAGGTGGCAATGTGGAGCTTGGACAGTATCTGGGGGAGGTGGTGCTTGTATCTGGGGGAAGGTGGTGCTTGTATCTGGGGAAGGTGGTGCTTGTATCTGGGGGAGGTGGTGCTTGTATCTGGGGGAAGGTGGTGCTTGTATCTGGGGAAGGTGGTGCTTGTATCTGGGGAGGTGGTGCTTGTATCTGGGGGAGGTGGTGCTTGTATCTGGGGAAGGTGGTGCTTGTATCTGGGGAAGGTGGTGCTTGTATCTGGGGGAGGTGGTGCTTGTATCTGGGGGAAGGTGGTGCTTGTATCTGGGGAAGGTGGTGCTTGTATCTGGGGGAGGTGGTGCTTGTATCTGGGGGAGGTGGTGCTTGTATCTGTGGAAGGTGGTGCTTGTATCTGGGGAAGGTGGTGCTTGTATCTGGGGGAGGTGGTGCTTGTATCTGGGGAAGGTGGTGCTTGTATCTGGGGAAGGTGGTGCTTGTATCTGGGGAAGGTGGTGCTTGTATCTGGGGAAGTTGGTGCTTGTATCTGGGGAAGGTGGTGCTTGTATCTGGATGTGGTGCTTGTATCTGGGGAAGGTGGTGCTTGTATCTGGGGAAGGTGGTGCTTGTATCTGGGGAAGGTGGTGCTTGTATCTGGGGAAGGTGGTGCTTGTATCTGGGAAAAGTAGTGCTTGTATCTGGGGAAGGTGGTGCTTGTATCTGGGGAAGGTGGTGCTTGTATCTGGGGAAGGTGGTGCTTGTATCTGGGGAAGGTGGTGCTTGTATCTGGGGAAGGTGATGCTTGTATCTGGGGAAGGTGGTGCTTGTATCTAGGGAAGGTGTTGCTTGTATCTGGGGAAGATGTTGCTTGTATCTGGGGAAGGTGGTGCTTGTATCTGGGGAAGATGTTGCTTATATCTGGGGGAGGTGGTGCTTGTATCTGGGGAAGATGTTGCTTGTATCTGGGGGAGGTGGTGCTTGTATCTGGGGAAGATGTTGCTTGTATCTGGGGAAGGTGGTGCTTGTATCTGGAGAAGGTATTTCTTGTATCTGGGGAAGGTGGTGCTTGTATCTGGGGAAGGTGTTGCTTGTATCTGGGAAAGATGGTGCTTGTATCTGGGGAAGATGTTGCTTGTATCTGGGGAAGGTGTTGCTTGTATCTGGGGAAGGTGTTGCTTGTATCTGGGGAAGATGTTGCTTGTATCTGGGGAAGGTGTTGCTTGTATCTGGGAAAGATGGTGCTTGTATCTGGGGAAGATGTTGCTTGTATCTGGGGAAGGTGTTGCTTGTATCTGGGGAAGGTGTTGCTTGTATCTGGGGAAGATGTTGCTTGTATCTGGGGAAGATGTTGCTTGTATCTGGGGAAGATGTTGCTTGTATCTGGGGAAGGTGTTGCTTGTATCTGGGGAAGATGTTGCTTATATCTGGGGAAGGTGTTGCTTGTATCTGGGGAAGATGTTGCTTGTATCTGGGGAAGGTGTTGCTTGTATCTGGGGAAGGTGGTGCTTGTATCTGGGGAAGGTGGTGCTTGTATCTGGGGAAGGTGGTGCTTGTATCTGGAGAAGATGTTGCTTGTATCTGGGGAAGGTGGTGCTTGTATCTGGGGAAGGTGTTGCTTGTATCTGGGGAAGGTGTTGCTTGTATCTGGGAAAGATGGTGCTTGTATCTGGGGAAGATGTTGCTTGTATCTGGGGAAGGTGTTGCTTGTGACGTGTGTCAGGAGCAGTGGAGGGCTTCCGGTGGAGACGGGGGCAATGTGGCGTGCAGAACTGTCACCCAACTCACCCCACTCCCTCACCCCTCGTGTTGACGCACCTCCTGCCAGACAAGGTCACCCCTGTTATCTGTGAGGGTCATCTGTAGTACCTTGGCTCCCCGGAGAGCCGCCTCCGAGGGCCACTTCCTCCTCCACTTGAGGTGGAAGTGGCCACCTTCATAGTCTGAGTCAATCAGGTCCATCAAGCTGGATGTTTGTCAAGCTTGAAGAGACTGACCACCTCACAACTGCTACTTGAAGACTGGTTGATTGATGACGTCAGTCACTGACGTTCACCTCGCTGTTGAAAGAGAATTCCATGATAATAATAATAACAATAGTTTTCACTTTACGCTTTATTTACAGTTGTTTTTTTATTTTTTACAAAAATTGGGTGATACTTAACAGTATACGAGTAAAGCCTTTGGTTATGCAAAGCATTTCGGGTGTGGTGTAGTGTGTTGCAGACGGGGGGCACCACGAGCTTGATCGATAAGGCTAGTAACCAGGTCTGGGACCTGGCCCCGGGGCCCTGACCTCCAGAAGCGACTCCAGCTAAACTAGAACCTAACATGAGAATAACAGAACGTAAAGAATTATACATGTTTACACGGAATCTTTGTAATGGATGACACACACACAACACAACAGTTGCTAGTGAGATGTTTCAGTAAGTTGAAGTCTTGGTTCCACATCGTGATAAACTAGAGACATGTACAACATTTGGGTATCTTTATCGACTTGTCAGTTTTATAAACCGTTCATTCTCCTTCCATACATTATTTAATCAATAACATCACTAAAACAACACGGGTTCGATCCCCCGGCTAGTCACAGTGTTGAAAATGATTAAATACCGCTCGTTCGTGGTTACAATATCATATTTAATACGTCACATAGGCAGGAGTAAAGAATGGACTCGTATAAATACAGCCAAGTGCTTACACACCCATCCTAGCGTCCAGGTATACACAAATACAGTTACATAAATTGTCATACATAGCAGCATATGTGTAGATTACCTGTGATAAGCCCCAAAAAGTCAGTGCCTCACGTCTGGTGGTGTCAGCACTCGACAGCACAATGAGTGTCAGCACCACTGTGGTAAGTCAGATGCTCAACGAGTAAGTTGTAACAAGGTATCAGTTCATCTTGAGTTAATTGAGATCCGCGCCGCCAGCATCACTGACATTAATCCTGCAGCCGAAACTACATCCCGCGCCGTTAATACTGACTTACGATGATCCGGTGTATATTGAACAATTATGACTGATGCTCCGGCGCTACCTTCTCCCTGAGGGTATTTGTGACACCGTGTGTGTGTACTCACCTATTTGCGGTTGTAGGGGTCAAGTCATAGCTCCTGGCTGTGTGTGTAGTAGTAACAATAGTTACTAGTTGTCAAAGACACTTGTCGGTAGACATGTGGCCTGTTGTTTGTGGTATGTGTGTGTGTGTGTTATCATACATGTACACACAGTTACCTTGCTAGCATAGTTACCATACATGTACACAGTTACACAGCTCGTATTGTTACCATACATGTGCACACATTTAGACTGCTCGCATGGTTATCATACTTATACATACACTGGATCATACAGTCCCTGGGAGGGTGACTGTCACGTGTGATTGAAGAAAGGGGAGACGTAACTGTAAATCCTTGAAGCAACAGTTCTTTGTTAGTATCAGCAGGCTCTTACAAGTAATACATGTAGAGAAAGTGTGGAAATAACAGCGAGGTGGGTTAACAAGGGTGCTGGTAAGAACAAGGTTGGTTAACAAGGCCCTTGTTAACCCACCTCGTTCTTACCAGCACCCTTGTTAACCCACCTTGCCCTTACCAGCACCCTTGTTAACCCACCTTGCCCTTACCAGCACCCTTGTTAACCCACCTTGCGCTTACCAGCACCCTTGTTAACCCACCTCGTTCTTACCAGCACCCTTGTAACAAGGGTGCCGGTAAGAACGAGGTGGGTTAACAAGGGTGCTGGTAAGAACGAGGTGGGTTAACATGGGTGCTGGTAAGGACAAGGTGGGTTAACAAGGGTGCTGGTAAGAACGAGGTGGGTTAACAAGGGTGCTGGTAAGAACGAGGTGGGTTAACAAGGGTGCTGGTAAGAACGAGGTGGGTTAACAAGGGTGCTGGTAAGAACATGGTGAATTAACAAGGGTGCTGGTAAGAACGATGTGGGCTAACAAGGGTGCTGGTAAGAACGAGGTGGGTTAACAAGGGTGCTGGTAAGAAGAGGTGGGTTAACAAGGGTGCTGGTAAGAACGAGGTGGGTTAACAAGGGTGCTGGTAAGAACAAGGTGGGTTAACAAGGGTGCTGGTAAGGGCAAGGTGGGTTAACAAGGGTGTTGGTAAGAACGAGGTGGGTTAACAAGGGTGCTGGTAAGAACAAGGTGGGTTAACAAGGGTGCTGGTAAGAACAAGGTTAACAAGGGTGTTGGTAAGAACAAGGTGAGTTAACAAGGGTGCTGGTAAGAACGAGGTGGGTTATGAAGGGTGCTGGTAAGAACGAGGTGGGTTAACAAGGGTGCTGGTAAGAAAAAGGTGGATTAACAAGGGTGCTGGTAAGAACAAGGTGGGTTAACAAGGGTGCTGGTAAGAAGAAGGTTAACAAAGGTGTTGGTAAGAACAAGGTGAGTTAACAAGGGTGCTGGTAAAAACGAGGTGGGTTATGAAGGGTGCTGGTAAAAACGAGGTGGGTTAACAAGGGTGCTGGTAAGAACAAGGTGGGTTAACAAGGGTGCTGGTAAGAGCGAGGTGGGTTAACAAGGGTGCTGGTAAGAACAAGGTGGGTTAAGAAGGGTGCTGGTAAGGGCAAGGTGGGTTAACAAGGGTGCTGGTAAGAACAAGGTGGGTTAACAAGGGTGCTGGCAAGAACAAGGTTAACAAGGGTGTTGGTAAGAACGAGGTGGGTTAACAAGGGTGCTGGTAAGAACAAGGTGGGTTAACAAGGGTGCTGGTAAGGGCAAGGTGGGTTAACAAGGGTGCTGGTAAGAACAAGGTGGATTAACAAGGGTGCTGGTAAAAACAAGGTGGGTTAACAAGGGTGCTGGTAAGAACGAGGTGGGTTAGCAAGGGTGCTGGTAAGAACGAGGCGGGTTAACAAGGGTGCTGGTAAGAACAAGGTGGATTAACAAGGGTGTGTTGAAGAACAAGGTGGGTTAACAAGGGTGCTGGTAAGAACAAGGTGGGTTAACAAGGGTGCTGGTAAGAACAAGGTGGATTAACAAGGGTGCTGGTAAGAACAAGGCGGGTTAACAAGGGTGCTGGTAAGAACAAGGTGGATTAACAAGGGTGCTGGTAAGAACAAGGTGGGTTAACAAGGGTGCTGGTAAGAACAAGGTGGGTTAACAAGGGTGCTGGTAAGAACAAGGTGGATTAACAAGGGTGCTGGTAAGAACAAGGTGGGTTAACAAAGGTGCTGGTAAGAACAAGGTGAATTAACAGTGGGGTTAGCAAGTGTGCTGGTAAGAACAAGGTGGGTTAACAAGGGTGCTGGTAAGAAGGAGGTGGGTTAACAAGGGTGATGGTAAGAACAAGGTGAGTTAACAAGGTGGGTTAACAAGGGTGCTGGTAAGAACAAGGTCAGAGAGCTGTGTTCTTTAGTTACATTATTTGGCAATACCGTTACTTGTGGGTCAGTGTGTTTAATGTCTCAAGGTGAGGAAGGTGGTGATACTGGTGGTGGGTGGATGATCCTGGTTGAGGCAGGTGGTGGGTGGGTGATCCTGGGTGAATCAGGTGATGATGCTGGTGGGTGGGTGGGTGATCCTGGGTGAGGCAGGTGGTGATGCTAGTGGGTGGGTGGGTGATCCTGGGTGAGGCAGGTGGTGATGCTGGTGGGTGGGTGGGTGATCCTGAGTGAGGCAGGTAGTGATGCTGTGTGGTGGGTGGGTGATCCTGGGTGAGGCAGGTGGTGATGCTGGTGGGTGGGTGGGTGATCCTGAGTGAGGCAGGTGGTGATGCTGGTGGGTGGGTGGGTGATCTTGGGTGAGGCAGGTGGTGATGCTGGTGGGTGGGTGGGTGATCCTGGATAAGGCAGGTGGTGATGCTTTGGGGGTCCGGGTGAGGCAGTGTGTGTTGGGGGGTCTGGGTGATTTGGTGAGGCAGTTTTGATGCTGGGGGTGGGGGGGGTGATCGGGTGAGGAGGCGGTGATCTGGTGGGTGGGTGGGGGATCCCGGTGGGATTGCCTCGTTTAAAAAAGCAGGTTAGGTTTCAGCTATGCAGGGCCTCGTTATACAGCAGGTTAGGTTCCAGGCTACTGTAGGGCCTCGTTAAAACCCAGCAGGTTAGGTTTCAGGCTACTGTAGGGCCTCGTTTATACAGCAGGTTAGGTTCCAGGCTACTGTAGGGCCTCGTTTAACCAGCAGGTTAGGTTTCAGGCTACTGTAGGGCCTCGTTTATACAGCAGGTTAGGTTCCAGGCTACTGTAGGGCCCCGTTTATACAGAAGGTTAGGTTCCAGGCTACTGTAGGGCCCCGTTTATACAGCAGGTTAGGTTTCAGGCTACTGTAGGGCCCCGTTTATACAGCAGGTTAGGTTCCAGGCTACTGTAGGGCCCCGTTTATACAGCAGGTTAGGTTCCAGGCTACTGTAGGGCCCCGTTTATACAGCAGGTTAGGTTCCAGGCTACTGTAGGGCCCCGTTTATACAGCAGGTTAGGTTCCAGGCTACTGTAGGGCCCCATTTATACAGCAGGTTAGGTTCCAGGCTAATGTAGGGTCCCGTTTATACAGCAGGTTAGGTTCCAGGCTACTGTAGGGCCCCGTTTATACAGCTTGTTAGGTTCCAGGCTACTGTAGGGCCCCGTTTATACAGCAGGTTAGGTTCCAGGCTACTGTAGGGCCCCGTTTATACAGCAGGTTAGGTTCCGAGCTACTGTTAGGTTCCAGGCTACTGTTAGGTTCCAGGCTACTGTTAGGTTCCAGGCTACTGTTAGGTTCCAGGCTACTGTTAGGTTCCAGACTACTGTTAGGTTCCAGGCTACTGTTAGGTTCCAGACTACTGTTAGGTTCCAGGCTACTGTTAGGTTCCAGACTACTGTTAGGTTCCAGGCTACTGGTAGGTTCCATGCTACTGTTAGGTTCCAGGCTACTGTTAGGTTCCGGGCTACTGTTAGGTTCCAGGCTACTGTTAGGTTCCAGGCTACTGTTAGTTTCCAGGCTACTGTTTGGTTCCAGGCTACTGTTAGGTTCCAGGCTACTGTTAGGTTCCAGGCTACTGTTAGGTTCCAGGCTACTGTTAGGTTGCAGGCTACTGTTAGGTTCCAGGCTACTGTTAGGTTCCAGGCTACTGTTAGGTTCCAGACTACTGTTAGGTTCCAGGCTACTGTTAGGTTCCAGTCTATTGTTAGGTTCCAGTCTATTGTTAGGTTCCAGGCTACTGTTAGGTTCCATGCTACTGTTAGGTTCCAGGCTACTGTTAGGTTCCAGGCTACTGTTAGGTTCCAGGCTACTGTTAGGTTCCAGACTACTGTTAGGTTCCAGGCTACTGTTAGGTTCCAGTCTATTGTTAGGTTCCAGTCTATTGTTAGGTTCCAGGCTACTGTTAGGTTCCAGGCTACTGTTAGGTTCCAGGGTACTGTTAGGTTCCAGGCTACTGTTCGGTTCCAGGCTACTGTTAGGTTCCAGGCTACTGTTAGGTTCCAGGCTATTGTTAGGTTCCAGGCTACTGTTAGGTTCCAGACTACTGTTAGGTTCCAGACTACTGTTAGGTTCCAGACTACTGTTAGGTTCCAGGCTACTGTTAGGTTGCAGGCTACTGTTAGGTTCCCGGCTACTGTTAGGTTCCAGGCTACTGTTAGGTTCCAGGCTACTGTTAGGTTCCAGACTACTGTTAGGTTCCAGACTACTGTTAGGTTCCAGGCTACTGTTAGGTTCCAGGCTACTGTTAGGTTCCAGACTACTGTTAGGTTCCAGACTACTGTTAGGTTCCAGGCTACTGTTAGGTTCCAGACTACTGTTAGGTTCCAGGCTACTGTTAGGTTCCAGACTACTGTTAGGTTCCAGCTACTGTTAGTTCCAGGTACTGTTAGGTTCCAGGCTAACTGTTAGGTTCCAGCTACTGTTAGGTTCCAGACTACTGTTAGGTTCCAGACTACTGTTAGGTTCCAGGCTACTGTTAGGTTCCAGGCTACTGTTAGGTTCCAGACTACTGTTAGGTTCCAGGCTACTGTTAGGTTCCAGACTACTGTTAGGTTCCAGGCTACTGTTAGGTTCCAGGCTACTGTTAGGTTCCAGGCTACTGTTAGGTTGCAGGCTACTGTTAGGTTGCAGGATACTGTTAGGTTGCAGGCTACTGTTAGGTTGCAGGCTACTGTTAGGTTCCAGGCTACTGTTAGGTTCCAGGCTACTGTTAGGTTCCAGGCTACTGTTAGGTTCCAGGCTACTGTTAGGTTCCAGGCTACTGTTAGGTTCCAGGCTACTGTTAGGTTCCAGACTACTGTTAGGTTCTAGGCTACTGTTAGGTTCCAGACTACTGTTAGGTTCCAGGCTACTGTTAGGTTCCAGACTACTGTTAGGTTCCAGGCTACTGTTAGGTTCCAGGCTACTGTTAGGTTCCAGGCTACTGTTAGGTTCCAGGCTACTGTTAGGTTCCAGACTACTGTTAGGTTCCAGACTACTGTTAGGTTCCAGGCTACTGTTAGGTTCCAGGCTACTGTTAGGTTCCAGGCTACTGTTAGGTTCCAGACTACTGTTAGGTTCCAGGCTACTGTTAGGTTCCAGACTACTGTTAGGTTCCAGGCTACTGTTAGGTTCCAGGCTACTGTTAGGTTCCAGGCTACTGTTAGGTTCCAGGCTGCTGTTAGGTTCCAGGCTACTGTTAGGTTGCAGGCTACTGTTATAGGTTCCAGCTACTGTTAGGTTCCAGGCTACTGTTAGGTTCCAGCTACTGTTAGGTTCCAGGCTACTGTTAGGTTCCAGGCTACTGTTAGGTTGCAGGCTACTGTTAGGTTCCAGGCTACTGTTAGGTTGCAGGCTACTGTTAGGTTCCAGGCTACTGTTAGGTTCCAGGCTACTGTTAGGTTCCAGGCTACTGTTAGGTTCCAGGCTACTGTTAGGTTCCAGGCTACTGTTAGGTTCCAGGCTACTGTTAGGTTCCAGACTACTGTTAGGTTCCAGCTACTGTTAGGTTCCAGGCTACTGTTAGGTTCCAGACTACTGTTAGGTTCCAGGCTACTGTTAGGTTCCAGGCTACTGTTAGGTCCAGACTACTGTTAGGTTCCAGACTACTGTTAGGTTCCAGCTACTGTTAGGTTCCAGACTACTGTTAGGTTCCAGGCTACTGTTAGGTTACCAGGCTACTGTTAGGTTCCAGACTACTGTTAGGTTTCCAGACTACTGTATAGGTTCCAGGCTACTGTTAGGTTCCAGGCTACTGTTAGGTTCCAGCTACTGTTAGGTTCCAGATCACTGTTAGGTTCCAGACTACTGTTAGGTTCCAGGCTACTGTTAGGTTCCAGCTACTGTAGGTTCCAGCTACTGTTAGGTTCCAGGCTAACTGTTAGGTTCCAGCTACTGTTAGGTTCTCAGACTACTGTTAGGTTCCAGGCTACTGTTAGGTTCCAGGCTACTGTTAGGTTCCAGGCTACTGTTAGTTCCAGCTACTGTTAGGTTCCAGACTACTGTTAGGTTCCAGACTAACTGTTAGGTTCCAGACTACTGTTAGGTCCAGGCTACTGTTAGGTTCCAGGCTACTGTTAGGTTCCCAGGCTACTGTTTGGTTCCAGACTACTGTTAGGTTCCAGGCTACTTTAGGTTCCAGGCTACTGTTAGGTTCCAGGCTACTGTTAGGGTTTCCCGGGTACTGTTAGGTTCCAGGCTACTGTTAGGTTCCAGGCTACTGTTAGGTTCCAGGCTACGTTAGGTTCCAGACTACTGTTAGTTCCAGGCTACTGTTAGGTTCCAGACTAAATGTTTTGGTTCCAGACTACTGTTAGGTTCCAGACTACTGTTAGGTTCCAGACTATGTTAGGTTTTCCCGTCTACTGTTAGGTTCCAGGCTACTGTTAGGTTCCAGGCTACTGTTAGGTTCCAGACTACTGTTAGGTTCCAGTCTACTGTTAGGTTCCAGACTACTGTTAGGTTCCAGGCTACTGTTAGGTTCCAGACTACTGTTAGGTTCCAGTCTACTGTTAGGTTCCAGACTACTGTTAGGTTCCAGGCTACTGTTAGGTTCCAGGCTAACACATTAAACTGAAACATTTTTTTTCACTTCCAAATACATATAAAATCTTAATAACATATATTAAGTGAGCGACAGAGCTAGGCCTAAAATATTTTCATCCATAACTTATAGTGAGTTATGTATATATTTATTGCAGGAAGTCTGAATAAATAATAACTATAATTGAAAAATAATAACTATAATTGAAAAATAATAACTATAATTGAAAAATAATAAATATAATTTAAAAATAATAACTATAATTGAAAAATAATAACTATAATTGAAAAATAATAACTATAATTGAAAAATAATAACTATAATTGAAAAATAATAACTATAATTGAAAAATAATAACTATAATTGAAAAATAATAACTATAAATTTAAAAAATAATAACTATAATTGAAAAATAATAAAATATAATTGAAAAATAATAACTTAATTGAAAAATAATAACTATAATTGAAAAATAATAACTATAATTGAAAAATAATAACTATAATTGAAAAATAATAACTATAATTGAAAAATAATAACTATAATTGAAAAATAATAACTATAATTGAAAAATAATAACTATAATTGAAAAAAAAATAAAATATAATTGAAAATAATAACTATAATTGAAAATAATAACTATAATTGAAAAAATAATAATATAATTTAAAAATAATAACTATAATTGAAAAATAATAACTATAATTGAAAAATAATAACTATAATTGAAAAATAATAACTATAATTGAAAACCGCTGCATTAGCGAAATGCCTTAAAGTGAAGCGCTGTAAAACGAGGCCCTCTGGTCTAACATTCGCCGAGAAACACTTTTTGAATAAGTGTTGTACAGTGTACACAAGTGTCCTCTTTCCCAGTATGACCATACCATTTCCAACCATAGCTCCCCTCAAGGAAGGTTCTTTGATGTTGGTGAGGGGCTCTTGATTTAGGGAATTGGATCTGTGCTCCAGTTCCCCGAATTAAGCCTGAATGCCTTCCACATCCCCCCCAGGCGCTGTATAATCCTCCGGGTTTAGCGCTTCCCCCTTGATTATAAATAATAATAATAATAATAATCCAACCATAGGTTCGTTCACTTCACTGTATGTTCAGTGAGTGACTTGGACCTGCCTAGCATGGGCCAGTAGGCCTGCTGCAGTGCTCCTTCGTATGTTCTTGGTACATAAGTGCAGGCCAGTCTTTGACCAGTCAGACTGTTGGTAATGTGGGATGTTGGAGGTAGTGAGTTATAATTACCCAGGACTTCTTGTCCCCCCTGGTCTGCTGAGGTATGTTGATTGTGCTCTGGGACCTTGAACTTTCTCAGCTCAGAGAAACTTGTTAGAAACTCTGCTAGTACTACACTTGTTGTAGTGTACTATTATTATGGTGCACCACCTGTTGTATAGTGTACTATTGTGTGGTGCACCACCTGTTGTATAGTGTACTATTCTGTGGTGCACCACCTGTTGTAGTGTGTACTATTGTGTGGTGCACCACCTGTTGTATAGTGTACTATTGTGTGGTGCACCACCTGTTGTAGAGTGTACTATTGTGTTTGGGGCACCACCTGTTGTATAGTGTACTATTGTGTGGTGCACCACCTGTTTTATAGTGTACTATTGTGTGGTGCACCACCTGTTGTAGAGTGTACTATTGTGTGGTGCACCACCTGTTGTATAGTGTACTATTGTGTGGTGCACCACCTGTTTGTATAGTGTACTATTGTGTGGTGCACCACCTGTTGTATAGTGTATATTGTGTGGTGCACCACCTGTTGTAGAGTGTACTATTGTGTGGTGCACTAAACCCGTTGTATAGTGTACTATTGTGTGGTGCACCACCTGTTGTATTGTGTACTATTGTGTGGTGCACCACCTGTTGTATAGTGTACTATTGTGTGGTGCACCACCTGTTGTAGAGTGTACTATTGTGTGGTGCACCACCTGTTGTATAGTGTACTATTGTGTGGTGCACCACCTGTTGTATAGTGTACTATTGTGTGGTGCACCACCTGTTGTAGAGTGTACTATTGTGTGGTGCACCACCTGTTGTATAGTGTACTATTGTGTGGTGCACCACCTGTTGTATAGTGTACTATTGTGTGGTGCACCACCTGTTGTAGAGTGTACTATTGTGTGGTGCACTACCTGTTGTATAGTGTACTATTGTCTGGTGCACCACCTGTTGTAGAGTGTGCTATTGTGTGGTGCACCACCTGTTGTATAGTGTACTATTGTGTGGTGCACCACCTGTTGTAGAGTGTACTATTGTGTGGTGCACCACCTGTTGTATAGTTGTACTATTGTTGGGGGTGCACCACCTGTTGTATAGTGTACTATTGTGTGGGGCACCACCTGTTGTAGAGTGTACTATTGTGTGGTGCACCACCTGTTGTATAGTGTACTATTGTGTGGTGCACCACCTGTTGTATAGTGTACTATTGTGTGGTGCACCACCTTTGTAGAGTGTAAATATTGTGTGGTGCACCACCTGTTGTATAGTGTACTATTGTGTGGTGCACCACCTGTTGTATAGTGTACTATTGTGTGGTGCACCACCTGTTGTATAGTGTACTATTGTGTGGTGCACCACCTGTTGTAGAGTGTACTATTGTGTGGTGCACTACCTGTTGTATAGTGTACTATTGTGTGGTGCACCACCTGTTGTATAGTGTACTATTGTGGTGCACCACCTGTTGTATAGTGTACTATTGTGTGGTGCACCACCTGTTACATAGTGTACTGTTGTGTGGTGCACCACCTGTTACATAGTGTACTGTTGTGACTGGTGCACCACCTGTTGTATAGTGTACTATGTCTGGTGCACCACCTGTTGTATAGTGTACTATTGTGTGGTGCACCACCTGTTACATAGTGTACTGTTGTGACTGGTGCACCACCTGTTCTATAGTGTACTATGTCTGGTGCACCACCTGTTGTAGAGTGTACTATTATGTCTCGTGCACCACCTGTTATATAGTGTACTGTTGTGACTGGTGCATCACCTGTTGTATAGTGTACTATGTCTGGTGCACCACCTGTTGTATAGTGTACTATTATGTCTGGTGCACCACCTGTTGTATAGTGCACTGTTGTGGCTGGTGCACCACCTGTTGCATAGTGTACTGTTGTGGCTGGTGCACCACTTGTTGTATAGTGTATTGTTGTGGCTGGTGCAACACCTGTCGTATAGTGTACTATTGTGTGGTGCACCACCTGTTATATAGTGTACTATTATGTCTGGTGCACCACCTGTTGTATAGTGTACTGTTGTGGCTTGTGCACCACCTGTTACATAGTGTACTGTTGTGGCTGGTGCACCACCTGTTGTATAGTGTACTGTTGTGGCTGGTGCACCACCTGTTGTATAGTGTACTGTTGTGGCTGGTGCACCACCTGTTGTATAGTGTATTATTGTGTGGTGCACCACCTGTTATATAGTGTACTGTTGTGACTGGTGCACCACCTGTTGTATAGTGTACTGTTGTGGCTGGTGCACCACCTGTTACATAGTGTACTGTTGTGGCTGGTGCACCACCTGTTATGTAGTGTACTGTGGCTGGTGCACCACCTGTTATATAGTGTACTGTTGTGGCTGGTGCACCACCTGTTATATAGTGTACTGTTGTGGCTGATGCACCACCTGTTATATAGTGTACTGTTGTGGCTTGTGCACCACCTGTTATATAGTGTACTGTTGTGGCTGGTGCACCACCTGTTGTATAGTGTACTGTTGTGGCTGGTGCACCAGCTGTTATATAGTGTACTGTTGTGGCTGGTGCACCACCTGTTGTATAGTGTACTGTTGTGGCTGGTGCACCACCTATTATATAGTGTACTGTTGTGACTGGTGCACCACCTGTTATATAGTGTACTGTTGTGGCTGGTACACAACCTGTTATATATTGTACTGTTGTGGTTGGTACACCACCTGTTATATAGTGTACTGTTGTGGCTGGTGCACCACCTGTTGTATAGTGTACTGTTGTGGGTGGTGCACCACCTCTTATATAGTGTACTGTTGTGGCTGGTGCACCACCTGTTATATAGTGTACTGTTGTGGCTGGTGCACCACCTGTTGTATAGTGTACTGTTGTGGCTGGTGCACCACCTGTTACATAGTGTACTGTTGTGGCTGGTGCACCACCTGTTATATAGTGTACTGTTGTGGCTGGTGCACCACCAGTTATATAGTGTACTGTTGTGGCTGGTACACCACCTGTTCTATAGTGTACTGTTGTGGCTGGTGCATCACCTGTTACATAGTGTACTGTTGTGGCTGGTGCACCACCTGTTATATAGTGTACTGTTGTGGCTGGTGCACCACCCGTTGTATAGCGTAGTGTTGTGGCTGGTGCACCACCTGTTATATAGTGTACTGTTTTGGCTGGTGCACCACCTGTTGTATAGTGTACTGTTGTGGCTGGTGCACCACGTGTTGTATAGTGTACTGTTGTGGCTGGTGCACCACCTGTTATATAGTGTACTGTTGTGGCTGGTGCACCACCTGTTGTATAGTGTACTGTTGTGGCTGGGACACCACCTGTTATATAGTGTACTCTTGTGGCTGGTGCACTACCTGTTACATAGTGTACTGTTGTGACTGGTGCACCACCTGTTGTATAGTGTACTGTTGTGGCTGGTGCACCACCTGTTGTATAGTGTACTGCTGTGGCTGGTGCACCACCTGTTATATAGTGTACTGTTGTGGCTGGTGCACCACCTGTTGTATATTGTACTAAAGTGGCTGGTGCACCACCTGTTATATAGTGTACTGTTGTGGCTGGTGCACCACCTGTTGTATAGTGTACTGTTGTGGCTGGTGCACCACCTGTTACATAGTGTACTGTTGTGGCTGGTGCACCACCTGTTACATAGTGTACTGTTGTGGCCGGTACACCACCTGTTATATAGTGTACTGTTGTGGCTGGTGCACCACCTGTTATATAGTGTACTGTTGTGGCTGGTGCACCACCTGTTATATAGTGTACTGTTGTGGCTGGTGCACCACCTGTTATATAGTGTACTGTTGTGGCTGGTGCACCACCTGTTATATAATGTACTGTTGTGGCTGGTGCACCACCTGTTATATAGTGTACTGTTGTGGCTGGTGCATCACCTGTTATATAGTGTACTGTTGTGGCTGGTACACCACCTGTTATATAGTGTACTGTTGTGCCTGGTGCACCACCTGTTATATAGTGTACTGTTGTGGCTGGGACACCACCTGTTATATAGTGTACTGTTGTGGCTGGTGCACCACCTGCTATATAGTGTACTGTTGTGGCCGGTACACCACCTGTTATATAGTGTACTGTTGTGGCTGGTACACCACCTGTTATGTAGTGTACTGTTGTGGCTGGTACACCACCTGTTATATAGTGTACTGTTGTGGCTGGTGCACCACCTGTTATATAGTGTACTGTTGTGGCTGGTACACCACCTGTTATATAGTGTACTGTTGTGGCTGGTACACCACCTGTTGTATAGTGTACCTGGAGGTTACCTGGAGGTTATTCCGGGGATCAACGCCCCCGCGGCCCGGTCCACGACCAGGCCTCCCGATGGATCAGGGCCTGATCAACTAGGCTGTTACTGCTGGCCGCACGCAGTCCGACGTACGAGCCACAGCCCGGCTGATCCGGCACCGATTTTAGGTATCTGTCCAGCTCTCTCTTGAAGGCAGCCAGGGGTTTATTGGCAATTCCCCTAATGCTTGATGGGAGGCTGTTGAACAGTTTTGGGCCCCGGACACTTATGGTGTTTTCTCTTAGTGTACCAATGGCGCCCCTACTTTTTATTGGCGGCATTTTGCATCGCCTGCCCAGTCTTTTACTTTCGTAGGGAGTGATTTCTGTGTGCAGATTTGGGACCATTCCTTCCAAGATTTTCCAAGTGTAGATTATGATATATCTCTCCCTCCTGCGTTCCAACGAGTACAAGTCAAGTGCTTCCAAGCGTTCCCAGTAGTTAAGGTGCTTGACAGAACTTATACGTGCAGTAAAGGATCTCTGTACACTCTCTAGATCTGCGATTTCACCTGCTTTGTATGGAGATGTTAATGTACAGCAGTACTGTTGTGGCTGGTGCACCACCTGTTACATAGTGTACTGTTGTGGCTGATGCACCACCTGTTATATAGTGTACTGTTGTTTCTGGTGCACCACCTGTTGTGCACAGTAGTAGTGTACCATATGATTGTATACCTTGTCCTTGTACAAATAAAGAATTATTATTATTATTATTATTATTATTATTATTATTATTATTATTATTATTATTATGTCACGTGAGACACTCTCCTCCCTCTCACTAAGCCGTTCCACAGAGTCCTCTATCTCGGGACCAGACCTGAGGACAGGCAGACGGACAGGCGTCCCACAGAGTCCTCTATCTCGGGACCAGACTTGAGGACAGGCAGACGGACAGGCGTCCCACAGAGTCCTCTATCTCTGGACCAGACCTGAGGACAGGCAGACGGACAGGCGTCCCACAGAGTCCTCTATCTCTGGACCAGACCTGAGGACAGGCAGACGGACAGGCGTCCCACAGAGTCCTCTATCTCGGGACCAGACCTGAGGACAGGTAGACGGACAGGCGTCCCACAGATTCCTCTATCTCTGGACCAGACCTGAGGACAGGCGTCCCACAGAGTCCTCTATCTCTGGACCAGACCTGAGGACAGGCAGACGGACAGGCGTCCCACAGAGTCCTCTATCTCTGGACCAGACCTGAGGACAGGCAGACGGACAGACGTCCCACAGAGTCCTCTATCTCTGGGCCAGACCTGTGGACAGGCAGACGGACAAGTGTCCCACAGTGTCCTCTATCTCTGGACCAGACCTGAGGACAGGCAGACGGACAGGCGTCCCACAGAGTCCTCTATCTCGGGACCAGACCTGAGGACAGGCAGACGGACAGGCGTCCCACAGAGTCCTCCATCTCTGGACCAGACCTGAGGACAGGCAGACGGACAAGTGTCCCACGGAGTCCTCTGTCTCTGGACCAGACCTGAGGACAGGCAGACGGACAAGTGTCCTACGGAGTCCTCTTTCTCTGGACCAGACCTGAGGACAGGCAGACGGACAGGCGTCCCACAGAGTCCTCTATCTCTGGACCAGACCTGAGGACAGGCAGACGGACAGGCGTCCCACTGAGTCCTCTATCTCTTTACCAAATCTGAGGACAGGCAGACGGACAAGTGTCGCACAGAGTCCTCTGTCTCTGGAACAGACCTGAGGACAGGCAGACGGACAGACGTCCCACAGAGTCCTCTCTCTCGGGACCAGACCTGAGGACAGGCAGACGGACAGACGTCCCACAGAGTCCTCTCTCTCGGGACCAGACCTGAGGACAGGCAGACGGACAGGCGTCCCACAGAGTCCTCTCTTGGGACCAGACCTGAGGACAGGCAGACGGACAGACGTCCCACAGAGCCCTGTCTCTCGGGACCAGACCTGAGGACAGGAAGACGGACAGACGTCCCACAGAGTCCTCTCTCTCTGGACCAGACCTGAGGACAGGCAGACAGACAGGCGTCCCACTGAGTCCTCTATCTCTGGACCAGACCTGAGGACAGGCAGACGGACAGGCGTCCCACAGAGTCCTCTATGTCTTTACCAGACCTGAGGACAGGCAGACGGTCAGGCGTTCCACAGAGTCCTCTATCTCGGGACCAGACCTGAGGACAGGCAGACGGGCAAGTGTCCCACAGAGTCCTCTATCTCTGGACCAGACCTGAGGACAGGCAGACGGTCAGGCGTTCCACAGAGTCCTCTATCTCTGGACCAGACCTGAGGACAGGCAGACGGGCAAGTGTCCCACTGAGTCCTCTATCTCTGGACCAGACCTGAGGACAGGCAGACGGACAGGTCAGGCTCCACCACATATTCCGGTATATCGCCTACATAATAAAAATATTTACTTCCTTGCGACGCTTACAACATGTGGATTACTTAATACAAAATATTAATTACAAAGAAAGCCACTAACATGCCAAGGCATTTCAGTATAACGTTGTATTTATCGCTATCATCACTTCCTACCACTGTGCCAGCAACGCGGGCACAATTACACAACTGTGTATTAACTCACATCGACTTTTTTAACATCTTACTGGAAGATATCAGAAACACTGCTGGGTCATGTGAAGTCTTCAATTGGACACTGAGTATTTCCGCCAGGTGCCAGATCAACCAGGCTGTGATGGACATGTAGGTCAGCGGGTCGTGTGTGCATGTGTGTATACTCACCTGTTTGTGGTTGCAGGGGTTGGGTCACATCTCCTGACCCCGCCTCTTCGCTAGTCGCTACTAGGTCCACTCTCTTCTCCATAAGCTTTATAACATCTCTTCTTAAAGCTTTGTATGGCTCCTGCCTTCACTACATCACTCTCCAGACTGTTCCACTTCCTGACAACTCAGTGACTGAAGATATACTTCTTAGCATTCCTGTGACTCATCTGAGTTTTCAACTTCTAGTTGTGACCCCCTGATGCTGTGTCCCATCTCTGAAACATCCTGTGTGTGTGTGTGGTAAAAAGGACTTGTGTTCCCCCACTAAGAGATTACTTTCTCAGTCAGGCTCACATTACACGCCCTCCTCCCATACATCTACACCCAGGCTGCAAATATCACACACTAGGAGACATACAGCCTCTCCCTTCCCAGGTCTCAACCCACCCTAACTATACCCACGCCCACACTAGTAAAAATCGGTATCTATGTGTTGGTTGACTGTTGTAGTTCACAACCAGGGAAAAATGTGTTGGAAAACTCAGTACCTGCTGGAATGTTATGCTGTGTAAGACACTCCAGTACCTGCTGGAATGTTATGCTGTGTAAGACACTCCAGTACCTGCTGGAATGTTATACTGTGTAAGACACTCCTAAGAAAGAAGAAGAGCAGGAGTAAACTGGAGAGAGAAAGACGCTCCCTCTACAGAAGACGACGATGAGTCACTGAGCTCCTCAGGAGTGCTAGAATATCTGATACACGAAAGGAGGCGCTGACCAGGGAAGTGAAACTCGAACTTTAGTTAAATGACTCTTACAGGAACCAGGAGAGATAGGAGGAGCTTAAAGCTATTAGTGAAATTGAAAAAAATTTAAAATATTTCTTTTCATATGCCAAAAAAAGGCAAATACCACATCTAGTATCGGGCCCTTACTCAGACAGGATGGGACTTACACAGATGACAAAAAGGAAATGAGTGAAATATTGAAATCCCAGTACGACTCTGTGTTTAGTGAACCACTAATCAGTCTGAGGATCGACGACCCAAATGATTTCTTCATGAATGAGCCTCAAAACTCCATAAATGTATGCCAGATTTCCGACATTACCCTAACTCCGATAGATTTCGAAAAAGCCATTGACAACATGCCCATGCACTCAGCCCCGGGCCCAGACTCGTGGAACTCTGTTTTCATTAAGAACTGCAAGAAACCCCTCTCGCGTGCCCTAAGTACATTATGGAGGAGGAGCTTGGACATGGGTGAAATTCCACAGTCACTTAAAACAACGGATATAGCCCCACTCCATAAAGGTGGCGGCAAAGCATTAGCTAAGAACTATAGACCAATAGCTCTGACGTCCCACATCATAAAAATCTTTGAAAGAGTGCTAAGAAGCAGGATTGCAAAATACCTGGATTCCCAAAATCTGCACAATCCAGGGCAACATGGGTTCAGGGCAGGTCGCTCCTGCCTCTCACAACTACTGGATCACAATGATATGGCCTTGGATGCACTGGAAGAAAATCAGAGTGCAGATGTAATATACACAGACTTTGCAAAAGCATTTGACAAATGCGATCATGGCGTAATAGCCCATAAAATACGTGCTAAAGGAATAACTGGGAAAGTGGGGAGATGGATCTTCAACTTCCTAACAAATCGAACACAAAGAGTAGTGGTCAACAGAGTTAAATCGGAGGCTGCCATAGTGAAGAGCTCTGTTCCACAAGGCACAGTACTCGTCCCCATCTTATTCCTTATCCTCATATCAGACATAGACAGAGATATACACCACAGCACCGTATCATCCTTTGCGGATGATACTAGGATCTGCATGAGGCTGTCATCTGCTGAGGACGCGGTTAACCTCCAAGAAGATATAAACAAAGTTTTCCAGTGGGCAACGGTAAACAATATAATGTTCAGTGAGGACAAATTCCAACTACTCCGTTATGGAAAACTGGAGGAGATAATAACTAGAACAGAGTATACTACAGACTCTGGCCATACAATAGAGCGGAAAAATAAAGTAAGGGACCTGGGAGTAGTAATGTCTGAGGATCTCACTTTCAAGGATCACAACAGTGCCACGATTGCACGTGCAAAGAAAATGATAGGATGGATAATGAGAACGTTCGAAATGAGAGATGCCAAGCCAGTGATGGTCCTTTTCAAATCACTTGTTCTCTCTAGGCTGGAATACTGCTGTACATTAACATCTCCATTCAAAGCAGGTGAAATCGCACATCTAGAGAGTGTACAGAGATCCTTTACTGCACGTATAAGTTCTGTCAAGCACTTTAACTACTGGGAACGCTTGGAAGCACTTGACTTGTACTCGTTGGAACGCAGGAGGGAGAAATATATCATAATCTACACTTGGAAAATCTTGGAAAGAATGGTCCCAAATCTGCACACAGAAATCACTCCCTACGAAAGTAAAAGACTGGGCAGGCGATGCAAAATGCCCCCAATTAAAAGTAGGGGCGCCATTGGTACACTAAGGGAAAACACCATAAGTGTCCGGGGCCCAAGACTGTTCAACAGCCTCCCATCAAGCATTAGGGGAATTGCCAATAAACCCCTGGCTGCCTTCAAGAGAGAGCTGGACAGATACCTAAAGTCAGTGCCGGATCAGCCGGGCTGTGGCTCGTACGTCGGACTGCGTGCGGCCAGCAGTAACAACCTGGTTGATCAGACCTTGATCCATCGGGAGGCCTGGTTATGGACCGGGCCGCGGGGGCGTTGATCCCTGCAATAACCTCCAGGTATGTGTAAGACACTCCAGTATCTGCTGGAATGTTATACTGTGTAAGACACTCCAGTACCTGCTGGAATGTTATACTAAGACACTCCAGTACCTGCTGGAATGTTACACTGTGTAAGACACTCCAGTACCTGCTGGAATGTTATACTGTGTAAGACACTCCAGTACCTGCTGGAATGTTATACTGTGTAAGACACTCCAGTACCTGCTGGAATGTTATACTGTGTAAGACTCCAGTACCTGCTGGAAGTTATACTGTGTAAGACACTCCAGTACCTGCTGGAATGTTATACTGTGTAAGACACTCCAGTACCTGCTGGAATGTTATACTGTGTAAGACACTCCAGTACCTGCTGGAATGTTACACTGTGTAAGACACTCCAGTACCTGCTGGAATGTTACACTGTGTAAGACACTCCAGTACCTGCTGGAATGTTATACTGTGTAAGACACTCCAGTACCTGCTGGAATGTTACACTGTGTAAGACACTCCAGTACCTGCTGGAATGTTATACTGTGTAAGACACTCCAGTACCTGCTGGAATGTTATACTGTGTAAGACACTCCGGTACCTGCTGGAATGTTATACTGTGTAAGACACTCCAGTACCTGCTGGAATGTTACACTGTGTAAGACACTCCAGTACCTGCTGGAATGTTACACTGTGTAAGACACTCCAGTACCTGCTGGAATGTTATACTGTGTAAGACACTCCAGTACCTGCTGGAATGTTTACAACTGTGTAAGACACTCCAGTACCTGCTGGAATGTTATACTGTGTAAGACACTCAGTACCTGCTGGAATGTTATACTGTGTAAGACACCCAGTACCTGCAGGAATGTTACACTGTGTAAGACACTCCCAGTACCTGCTGGAATGTTATACTGTGTAAGACACTCCAGTACCTGCTGGAATGTTACACTGTGTAAGACACTCCAGTACCTGCTGGAATGTTATACTGTGTAAGACACTCCAGTACCTGCTGGAATGTTATACTGTGTAAGACACTCCAGTACCTGCTGGAATGTTACACTGTGTAAGACACTCCAGTACCTGCTGGAATGTTATACTGTGTAAGACACTCCGTACCTGCTGGAATGTTATACTGTGTAAGACACTCCAGTACCTGCTGGAATGTTACACTGTGTAAGACACTCCAGTACCTGCTGGAATGTTACACTGTGTAAGACACTCCAGTACCTGCTGGAATGTTATACTGTGTAAGACACTCCAGTACCTGCTGGAATGTTATACTGTGTAAGACACTCCAGTACTGCTGGAATGTTTATCTGTGTAAGACACTCCAGTACCTGCTGGAATGTTATACTGTGTAAGACACTCCAGTACCTGCTGGAATGTTACACTGTGTAAGACACTCCAGTACCTGCTGGAATGTTATACTGTGTAAGACACTCCAGTACCTGCTGGAATGTTATACGTGTAAGACACTCCAGTACTGCTGAATGTTATACTGTGTAAGACACTCAGTACCTGCTGAATGTTATACTGTGTAAGACACTCCAGTACCTGCTGGAATGTTATACTGTGTAAGACACTCCAGTTACCTGCTGGAATGTTATACTGTGTAAGACACTCCAGTACCTGCTGGAATGTTATACTGTGTAAGACACTCCAGTACCTGCTGGAATGTTATACTGTGTAAGACACTCCAGTACCTGCTGGAATGTTATACTGTGTAAGACACTCCAGTACCTGCTGGAATGTTATACTGTGTAAGACACTCCAGTACCTGCTGGAATGTTATACTAAGACACTCCAGTACCTGCTGGAATGTTATACTAAGACACTCCAGTACCTGCTGGAATGTTACACTGTGTAAGACACTCCAGTACCTGCTGGAATGTTATACTGTGTAAGACACTCCAGTACCTGCTGGAATGTTATACTGTGTAAGACACTCCAGTACCTGCTGGAATGTTATACTGTGTAAGACACTCCAGTTCCAGTTTTGGAATCACTTATGTCATGGATATAAACTGTTTGATGATAATAACAAAAATCTGATGTTATATCATTGATTTTGAGTGCTTTAAGACATTATTATTATTATTATTATTATTATCATTATTATTATTATTATTATTATTATTATTATTATTTACGTTGGTGTTTGTGTTACAGTATTATTATAACACACATAAGTGTACATAATGTTTACAAGTGAATTTTTTAATCTTGTGTCAAGTCTATGGCCAGCTTTGAATGTGTGTAGAGGCAAGTTTCGCCTCTAGCGCCTTCTAAGATAATGACTACATTCCCCTGAGCCTAACAAGGCCTGTGGAGCACAGGGGAATAAGAGCCGTATAGCCCGAGAGGATAGAGGCTAATATTCAGGATGAGAGTGGGTAGTGTGTGGGTTGTTAGAATGTGAGTGACAAAGCAGACTGTTGTGCCTTTTTGTGCACATCTACCAGCTGGGAACGTCGCATGTTTTATGGGGGAGAGGAATGGGTCTCATGGGGTGGTACGGGACGGGGCGAGGAATGGGTCTCGTGGGGTGGTACGGGACGGGGCGAGGAATGGGTCTCGTGGGGTGGTACGGGACGGGGCGAGGAATGGGTCTCGTGGGGTGGTACGGGACGGGGCGAGGAATGGGTCTCGTGGGGTGGTATGGGAGAGAGGAATAGGTCTCATGGGATGAATTTTTTCCTGGTAGTGTGGCCTTAAGGATCGTTCTAGTCTGGAGATCCATCCATCTAGGTGTGTTGTTGACCCCCTGATGCTTAAAACATACTGACACACTCACCAACACTACTGTAACAACACCTCAGCTCTCTCTCTTTTTTTTTTTTTTTTTTTTTTTTTACACAGGGTTTGACAAGGTTAAGGATCCCTAGCTTTATTGACAGCTCTCTCTCTCTCTCTCTCTCTCTCTCTCTCTCTCTCTCTCTCTCTCTCTCTCTCTCTCTCTCTCTCTCTCTCTCTCTCTCTCTCTCTCTCTCTCATATATATGCAAACAATCGTAGACGGGCGATCTTAACTATGCAGGACAAGCCACGAGGGAGGGGGATCTTTAGCTCAAGTACTTTCACACTTCTCAGCGCGTCATCAGGAGCTGTGCAATGTTGCAAGTGAGCAACCAATGCAGGGAGAGAGGTCTCAGAGTAGCGTAGGTGTCACCGTTTATACAGCAGGTTAGGTTCCGGGCTACTGTAGAGCCCCACTTATACAGCAGGTTAGGTTCTGGGGTACTGTAGGGCCCTGCTTATACAGCAAGTTAGGTTCCGGGCTATTGTAGGGCCCCACTTATACAGCAGGTTAGGTTCTGGGGTGCTGTAGGGCCCCGCTTATACAGCAGGTTAGGTTCCGGGCTATTGTAGGGCCCCACTTATACAGCAGGTTAGGTTCCAGGCTACTGTAGGGCCCTGCTTATACAGCAGATTAGGTTCCGGGCTACTGTAGGGCCCCACTTATACAGCAGGTTAGGTTCCGGGCTACTATAGGGCCCCGTTTATACAGCAGGTTAGGTTCCGGGCTACTGTAGGGCCCTACTTATACAGCAGGTTAGGTTCCGGGCTACTGTAGGGCCCCACTTATACAGCAGGTTAGGTTCCGGGCTACTGTAGGGCCCCACTTATACAGCAGGTTAGGTTCCGGGCTACTATAGGGCCCCGTTTATACAGCAGGTTAGGTTCCGGGCTACTGTAGGGCCCTACTTATACAGCAGGTTAGCTTCCGGGCTACTGTAGGGCCCTACTTATACAGAAAGTTAGGTTCCGGGCTACTGTAGGGCCCTACTTATACAGAAAGTTAGGTTCCGGGCTACTGTAGGGCCCTACTTATACAGAAAGTTAGGTTCCGGGCTACTGTAGGGCCCTACTTATACAGAAAGTTAGGTTCCGGGCAACTGTAGGCCCTACTTATACAGAAAGTTAGGTTCCGGGCTACTGTAGGGCCCTACTTATACAGAAAGTTAGGTTCCGGGCTACTGTAGGGCCCTACTTATACAGAAAGTTAGGTTCCGGGCTACTGTAGGGCCCTACTTATACAGAAAGTTAGGTTCCGGGCTACTGTAGGGCCCCGCTTATACAGCAGGTTTGTAGTATGATAGGATAACCAGTTGTAAGTTCAAGTGAAGGTGAGATATATTACAACACACTGATTGATGCTGGTTGTCAACACACTGATTGATGCTGGTTGTCAACACACTGATTGATGCTCGTTGTCAACACACTGATTGATGCTCGTTGTCAACACACTGATTGATGCTCGTTGTCAACACACTGATTGATGCTCGTTGTCAACACACTGATTGATGCTCGTTGTCAACACACTGATTGATGATGGTTGTCAACACACTGATTGATGCTCGTTGTCAACACACTGATTGATGCTGGTTGTCAACACACTGATTGATGCTGGTTGTCAACACACTGATTGATGCTGGTTGTCAACACACTGATTGATGCTGGTTGTCAACACACTGATTGATGCTCGTTGTCAACACACTGATTGATGATGGTTGTCAACACACTGATTGATGCTCGTTGTCAACACACTGATTGATGATGGTTGTCAACACACTGATTGATGCTCGTTGTCAACACACTGATTGATGATGGTTGTCAACACACTGATTGATGATGGTTGTCAACACACTGATTGATGCTCGTTGTCAACACACTGATTGATGATGGTTGTCAACACACTGATTGATGCTCGTTGTCAACACACTGATTGATGATGGTTGTCAACACACTGATGATGCTCGTTGTCAACACACTGATTGATGATGGTTGTCAACACACTGATTGATGCTAGTTGTCAACACTGATTGATGATGGTTGTCAACACACTGATTGATGCTCGTTGTCAACACACTGATTGATGATGGTTGTCAACACACTGATTGATGCTCGTTGTCAACACACTGATTGATGATGGTTGTCAACACACTGATTGATGATGGTTGTCAACACACTGATTGATGATGGTTGTCAACACACTGATTGATGATGGTTGTCAACACACTGATTGATGCTCGTTGTCAACACACTGATTGATGCTCGTTGTCAACACACTGATTGATGATGGTTGTCAACACACTGATTGATGATGGTTGTCAACACACTGATTGATGCTGGTTGTCAACACACTGATTGATGATGGTTGTCAACACACTGATTGATGCTCGTTGTCAACACACTGATGATGGTTGTCAACACACTGATTGATGATGGTTGTCAACACTGATTGATGATGGTTGTCAACACACTGATTGATGATGGTTGTCAACACACTGATTGATGATGGTTGTCAACACACTGATTGATGATGGTTGTCAACACACTGATTGATGCTTGTTGTCAACACACTGATTGATGATGGTTGTCAACACACTGATTGATGCTCGTTGTCAACACTCTGATTGATGCTGGTTGTCAACACACTGATTGATGATGGTTGTCAACACACTGATTGATGCTGGTTGTCAACACACTGATTGATGATGACTGTCAACACACTGATTGATGCTCGTTGTCAACACACTGATTGATGATGGTTGTCAACACACTGATTGATGCTGGTTGTCAACACACTGATTGATGATGATTGTCAACACACTGATTGATGATGGTTGTCAACACACTGATTGATGATGGTTGTCAACACACTGATTGATGATGGTTGTCAACACACTGATTGATGCTGGTTGTCAATACACTGATTGATGATGGTTGTCAACACACTGATTGATGCTCGTTGTCAACACACTGATTGATGCTCGTTGTCAACACACTGGTTGATGCTGGTTGTCAACACACTGGTTGATGATGGTTGTCAACACACTGATTGATGCTCGTTGTCAACACACTGATTGATGCTCGTTGTCAACACACTGGTTGATGCTGGTTGTCAACACACTTGTTGATGATGGTTGTCAACACACTGATGATGGTTGCACCTTGCCAGCTTTACGAGTATTTTTCATAAATTACTAAAAATATGACAAGGTGAGCGTGACTACTCTGCTGTAGCTTCACACACACACACACACACACACACACACACACACACACACACACACACACACTGTCCTCTACCTCCTGCAGTAACAGGAGTCTGAGTTACCTGGTTGAGTCTGCGGTGTATTGCCTGTCTCAGGTATCGTCGTGTGGCAGTGTGTGTGTGTGTGTGTGTGTGTGTGTGTGTGTATGTGTGTGTGTGTGTGTGTGTGTGTTCTCTGCCTCGAACTTCGTTTTATCTCTTAGTTTCAATCTTATCTGTCTGTTAATGGTTTATGAAGTTTGGCTCCATACACAAATAACCCGCACATAGAGAGGAGCTTAGGGCGACGTTTCGGTCCAACTTGTACCATTTACAAGGTCGGACCGAAACGTCATCATAAGTCTGTTTCTCCTATGTGTGGGTTATTTGCTTATACTCTCTTAGTGATACCTTCCTTGGCATGTTTTCCTCCAATTCGGGAAAGAAGAGAGGACACTGTCCCTAGTGTCCCCTTGTGTTACCTCTGAATTGCATCACTTTATTCAGTTTGTAACGCACTCTTGCATGCAATTGTTTGATCTATCAAAAATGGTTATCATCATAGCCATAATGTTTTAAAAGGGTGGAGGGGTAATCCAGTGGAAGGCCTCGGTCAGATGACCAAAAGTGCAGTGGCAGGTCAGGAAACACATGTCCTGTTTCCTGACGAATCTTACCTAACCCTCTGCAACACTGATAATTCGAGCCCTCCTCTGGGGGTTATTTTAAGAGTCTTAAAACTAACAGTTGGAGGACCCCACCTGTTACCCTCTCCCTTTGCAGCTCTGTGTCTCCTATTCTTTTTTTCATTGAAAGACCTTGTTTATGCTATTTTTACGCGGGAGTCGGTGGTGAAACGAGAGAACAAAGGGAACGTTTTATATTTAGTTTCGTTATGCTGTCAACTGTTGTGATGTCACTGGGATAACGGAGATGCAGCATCAGTTGAGAGGGAAGCTTCTTAAACCTTACTGTTGGGATGTCACTGGGATAACGGAGATGCAGCATCAGTTGAGAGGGAAGCTTCTTAAACCTTACTCTTGTGATGTCACTGGGATAACGGAGATGCAGCATCAGTTGAGAGGGAAGCTTCTTAAACCTTACTGTTGTGATGTCACTGGGATAACGGAGATGCAGCATCAGTTGAGAGGGAAGCTTCTTAAATCTTACTGTTGTGATGTCACTGGGATAACGGAGATGCAGCATCAGTTGAGAGGGAAGCTTCTTAAACCTTACTGTTGTGATGTCACTGGGATAACGGAGATGCAGCATCAGTTGAGAGGGAAGCTTCTTAAACCTTACTGTTGTGATGTCACTGGGATAACGGAGATGCAGCATCAGTTGAGAGGGAAGCTTCTTAACCTTACTGTTGTGATGTCACTGGGATAACGGAGATGCAGCATCAGTTGAGAGGGAGCTTCTTAAATCTTACTGTTGTGATGTCACTGGGATAACGGAGATGCAGCATCAGTTGAGAGGGAAGCTTCTTAAACCTTACTGTTGTGATGTCACTGGGATAACGGAGATGCAGCATCAGTTGAGAGGGAAGCTTCTTAAACCTTACTGTTGTGATGTCACTGGGATAACGGAGATGCAGCATCAGTTGAGAGGGAAGCTTCTTAAACCTTACTGTTGTGATGTCACTGGGATAACGGAGATGCAGCATCAGTTGAGGTGTCACTGGAATAACGGAGATGTAGCATCAGTTGAGGTGTCACTGGAATAACGGAGATGCAGCATCAGTTGAGGTGTCACTGGAATAACGGAGATGCAGCATCAGTTGAGGTGTCACTGGAATAACGGAGATGTAGCATCAGTTGAGGTGTCACTGGAATAACGGAGATGTAGCATCAGTTGAGGTGTCACTGGAATAACGGAGATGTAGCATCAGTTGAGGTGTCACTGGGATAACGGAGATGCAGCATCAGTTGAGGTGTCACTGGAATAACGGAGATGTAGCATCAGTTGAGGTGTCACTGGAATAACGGAGATGCAGCATCAGTTGAGGTGTCACTGGAATAACGGAGATGTAGCATCAGTTGAGAGGGAAGCCTCGAAGGCCTTGTAAGGCAGTGAAAGCTGCGAGATAATGTTATGTTGATGTCTTGTGCAGTCGTGAGTATCCACTCTGCTGCTGCCCCGCCTCTCGTATGAACATAAGAACATAGGAAGGAACACTGCAGCAGGCCAGTAGGCCTGCTGCAGTGTTAAGAGATGACTTAGATCCAGCAGAACTAAACTTGTAGGATCTTTAAGAACGTTGGTATTCCCACGAAGGCTGTTGAAGGATGAGTTGGGTTATATGGGGTCTCAGCACCGTGAGTGGTGACAGTAACCGGTAGTATGATGTGATGGTGGGTTTTATAGTGATGAGTGTAGTAATGGTGATGGGTTTCAGTAGCTGTGAGAGTAGTGCTAGTTATGGTGGGTTTGGTGCTGTAGATAGGTATGTATGCTGGGAGGGACTGCCTCCCAGCATACATAAGGGGGAGTACCAATAGACCCCTGGCTGTCTTCAAGAAGGCACCTAAAGTCAGTACCTAACCAGCCGGGCTGTGGTTCGTACGTCAGTTTGCGTGCGGCCAGCAGTAACAGCCTGGTCGATTAGACCCTGATCCACCACGAGACCTGGTCTGAGACCGGGCCGCGGGGGCGTTGACCCCGGAAACTCTCTCCAGGTATACTCCAGGTATACAGGTACACATAATTCCAATATCATATATAGTGTAAATTAACCACCACGATAACCCAAAACAAAGTGACTTACTTCCATTATACTCGCACACTTGTGTTTGTAGGGGGTTGAGGTAGCTCCTGTCCCCGTCTCTAAAGCTGTTGTGACATTTCTATGTTAGTAGGTCACGCTAATGACCCCAGACATGCGTGTACTCACGAAGCTGTATATATAGGAGGAGACTACTCGTTTGGGTGAAAGGGTGTCGTGGGAACTAGCATGTTTGAATCCCAGGGGTGTGTGGGAACTGGCATGTTAGGACCCCAGGATCGTGTGGGAACTGGTAATGTTAAGACCCCACGACGGTGTGTGAATACAGCTGTAGCTGGGACCTTATAGGTCTGCCACAGCATCCGCTTCTCTACTCTTTATCTCCCGTCCTACTCTGGCCTTGACAGTACTACTGCCAGTCAGTACATTGGATACGCCAGCATATTCACACTGTGTAGTGATGTACGTTGTTCAGTAGTACTCTACACTGTCTGGGGTGTAATGAAGTACATTGTTCAGTCCAGGAAGGTTGTAATAAGTGTGTACCTGGGGACACAACCTTGCCAGGACGTCCCGTTTATCATGTGCATTGTTTCCGTGTGTGTGTGTGTGTGTGTGTGTGTGTGTGTGTGTGTGTGTGTGTGTGTGTGCATTGTGCCTGTGTCTGTGTCTGTAATGTTTGCATTGTGTGTGTTATTTCCGTATGTGTGTTTGTGTTCATTATATATTATCTTTATTTTTAATATATAATGTGAGTTTCTCCCGGAAGCTACAGAGATTTAGAGAACTGTGATCTTACACACACACACACACACACACACACACACACACACACACACATGAAACACACTGTGTGTAAGATCACAGTAAATAGGTGATATCACAATATATAGAGCAACCACTGTTGGAAAAAAATAGAATTCCAAGAGCTTTCGTGATTTCTCACATTATCAAGGAACATTGACAGTTCCTTGTTGTGAGAAGTCACAAAAGCGCTGGTCCTGTTGCGTCCTGGCCTCGTAGGTCCTGTTGCGTCCTGGCCTTGTAGGTCCTGTTGCGTCCTGTCCTCGTAGGTCCTGTTGCTTCCTGGCCTCGTAGGTCCTGTTGCGTCCTGGCCTTGTAGGTCCTGTTGCGTTCTGTCCTCGTAGGTCCTGTTGCTTCCTGGCCTCGTAGGTCCTGTTGCGTCCTGGCCTCGTAGGTCCTGTTGCGTCCTGGCCTCGTAGGTCCTGTTGCTTCCTGGCCTCGTAGGTCCCGTTGCTTCCTGGCCTCGTAGGTCCCGTTGCGTCCTGGCCTCGTAGGTCCTGTTCACTTTGCGCACCAAACTCTACGTCACATTTCGCCCCCCCACTTACAACGAAACGTCGTATTGAAGAAAATAAAGCCTTCCTTGGTCTGTACTATACCTGTTGACAGCTTCAGGGGTCACCGCCCCCCGCGGCCAGGTCTCAGACCCAGCCTGTTAATGGTAAATGTTTGTGCAGGTTGTCCGCTCTTGTGGTGGACCGGTAAGGGTCTGAAGTCAAGCCTGGTCTTTTGAGTGGTGGTCAAGCAGGCTGTTGCTGCCACTAAGCGGAAGTTGGTAAGACAGCTTCTTCAGTATCACCTTGGAATGTGGAGGTATAATCTTTAAGTGGTGCTTGAATGTGTGTAGGAGAGCTGTGTGTGTAGGAGAGCTGTGTGTGTAGGAGAGCTGTGTGTGTTGTGTGGTGGGTAGGAGGACTGTGTGGTGTAGGAGAGCTGTGGTGTAGGGTGTGTGTGTAGGAGAGCTGTGTGTGTTGGAGAGCTGTGGTGTAGGAGAGCTGTGTGTGTAGGAAGGCTGTGTGTGTAGGAGAGCTGTGTGTGTAGGTGTGTGTGTGTAGGAGAGCTGTGTGTGTAGGAGAGCTGTGTGTGTAGGAGAGCTGTGTGTGTAGGAGAGCTGTGTGTGTAGGAGAGCTGTGTGTGTAGGTGTGTGTGTGTAGGAGAGCTGTGTGTGTAGGAGAGCTGTGTGTGTAGGAGAGCTGTGTGTGTAGGAGAGCTGTGTGTGTAGGAGAGCTGTGTGTGTAGGAGAGCTGTGTTGTAGGGGAGCTTGTGTGTAGGAGAGCGTGTGTGTAGGTGTGTGTGTAGGAGGCTGTGTGTGTAGGAGAGCTGTGGGTTTGGGGGAAACTGTGTGGTAGGAAAAGCTGTGTGTTTTAAAGGGAGCTGTGTGTGTAGGAAGCTGTGGTGGGAGGTGTGTGTGTGTAGGAGAAACTGTGTGGTAGGAAAAGCTGTGTGGTAGGAGAGCTGTGTGGGTAGGTGGGGTGGGGTGTAAGGGGAAACGTGTGTGTAGGAGAGTGTGTGGTAGGGGACTGTGGTTTTGAAAGGGGAGCTGTTGGGGTAGGTGTTTTTTGTGTAGGAAACTTGTGTTAGGAGAGCTGTGTGTGTAGGAGAGCTTTTGGGGTGTAGGAAGCGTGTGTGTAGGGGGAGCCCGTGTGTGGGAGGGGAGCTGTGTGTGTTTGGAGAGCTGTGTGGTAGGGAGCTGTGTGTGTAGGAGAGCTGTGTGTGTTTGGGGTGGGGTGTGTAGGAGAGCGTGTGTTTTTGGGGAGCTGTTTTGTGTTTTGGGGAGTGTGTGTGTAGGTTTTGTGTGGGTAGGAAGGGTGGTGGTGGAAGCTGTGTGGTAGGGAGCTGTTTTGTGTAGGAGAAACTGGTGTGTAGGGGAGCTGTTTTGTGTAGGGGAGCTGTGTGTGTAGGAGAAGCTGTTGGTTTTAGGGGAGCTGTGGTGTAGGTGGTGTGTGTAGGAGAGCGGGGTAGGAAGCTGTGTTTGTAGGAGAGCTGTGTGTGTAGGAGGGCTTTGTGTGTAGGTGTGTGTGGGGTAGGAGAGCTTGGTTAGGGAGGTTTTGTGTGTAGGGAGCGTGTGTGTAGGGGTGTGTGTGTAGGGGAGCTGTGTGTGTAAAGGGGAGCTGTGTGTGTAGGGGGAGCTTTGTGTTTTAGGAGAGGGTTTTGTGTAGGGGGAGTGTGTGTGTAGGAGGGGCCCGTGTGTGGAGGAGAGCTGTGTGTGTAGGAGAGCTGTGGTGTAGGAGAGCTGTGTGGTAGGGTGTGTGTGAGGAGAGCGTGTGTGTAGGAATTTTGTTGTAGGAGAGCTGTGTGGGGTAGGAGAAACTTTGGTGTAGGAGAGAGTGGGGTGTAGGGGAGTTTTGTGTGTAGGTGTGTGTGTTTAAAGGGGAGCTGTGTGTGTAGGAAAAGGGTGGTGTGGGGGAGGCTGTTTGTGTAGGGGGGAAACCGTGTGTGTAGGAGAGTGTGGGGTTTTAGGAGAGCTGTGTGTGTAGGAGAGCTGTGTTTTTAAAGGGGTGTGTTGGGAGGAGAGCTGTTGTGTAGGAGACTGTGTTGGGGGAGAGCGTGTGTGGTTTGGAGACTGTGTGTGTAGGGGTGTGTGTGTAGGAGAGCTGGTGTGTAGGAGAGCTGGGTGTGTAGGAGAGCTGTGTGTGTAGGGGGAGCTGTGGTGTAGGTGTGTGTGTGTGGAGAGCTTGGGTGTAGGAGGCTGTGGGGGTAGGAGGTTTTTGGGGTGTAGGAGAGCTGGGGTTTTAGGGGGAGCTGTGTGTTTTAGGAGAGCTGTGTTGTGGGGGTTGTGTTAGGGGACTGGGTGTGTGGAGAGCTTTGGGGGTGGGAGGAGAGCTGTGGGGTGTAGGTTTTGTTTTGTTTTAAAGGGGAGCTGTGTGGTGGGGGAAAAGCGTGGTGTAGGAGAGCTGTGTGTGTAGGAGAGCCCGTGTGTGTTGGTGTGTGTGTGTAGGAGAGCTTTTGTGTGTAGGGGGAGCTTGTTTGAAAGGGGAGCTGGGTGTTGGAGAGCTGTTTGGGGTAGGAGAGCTGTTTTTTGTAGGGGGCGGGGTTTTGTAGGGAGAGGGTGTGGGAAAGGGGCTGTGTTTGTAGGAGAGCTGTGGTAGGTGTGGTTGGGGAAGGGGAGGTGTGTGTGTGGAGAGTTTTGTGTGTAGGGAAAAAGGGTGTGGGGGGTTTTAGGGGGAGCTGTGTGTGTAGGGAGCTGGGGTTTAAGGAGAGCTGTGTGTTTTAGGGAGCTGTGTGTGGGAGGAGGCGTGTGTTTTGGAAAAGCTGTGTGTGTGGGGGAGCTGTGGTTTTGGGGAGAGCTGTTGTGTAGGGGAGCTTTTTGTGGGGGTAGGGGGGCGGTGTTAGGTGTGTGTGTGTAGGGAGGGTGTGTGGTTTAGGAGGTGTGTGTGAGGGGGGCTGTGTGTGTAGGAGAGCTGTGTGTTTTAGGAGAGCGGGGTTTTTGTAATAGGAAAACTGTGGTGTAGGAGAGCTGTGTGTTAGGAGACTGTGTGTGTTTGGAGAGCTGTGTGGTAGGAGAGCTGTGTGTGTAGGAGAGCTGTGTGTAGGTGTTTTGGTAAGGAGGCTCTTGTTGGGGGTTTTTGTATGTCCAGGAGAGCTTGTTTAGGTGTGTGTGTGTAAGGAGAGCTTGTTTAGGGGTGTGTGTGTACAGGGGAGCTCTGTTTAGGTTTTGGTTGTGTAAAGGGGGAACCGTTTAGGTGTGTGGTGTGTAGGAAGTTGACTCCATAATGGGGTGCTTTAAAAATTGTTTTGGATGGGGGTGGGGTTTTTGTGGTGTGTTTTTGATTGGGGTTTTTGTGATGGTTAAATTTTGGGTGGGGGGGGGTGTTGTGAAGGTGGTTGGGGGTGGGTTGGGGGGTGGGTTTTACTGTGATTTTTGTTGTGAGGAAAGGTGTGTTGTGATGGTGGTGTTGTGATGATGGGTGTTTTTGATGGGGTGTTTTGTAAAGTGGTGTTTGTGGGTGAAGGTTTTGTTGTTTATGGTGAAATTTTGTGGTGTGTTTTGATGAAGGTGTGTTGTGATGGGGTGGTTTTTAAAGATGGTGTTTTGTGATGTGGTGGTATTTAAGATTTTTTGTATTTTTGGGTGGTGTGTTGGGAAGGAATTGTTTTGTTGTGAAGGTGGGTGTTGTGATGGTGTGTTTTGGTGGTGTGTTGTGATGAAAGGTGGTTTTTGGTGTATTGTTTATGTGTTGTTGGGGTGTTGTGATTGGGGGTGTACGGGATGGTGTGTTTTGGTGTACTGTATGGTGTGTTTTGATGGGGTTTTGTTATGGTTTTTTTGTGGGTGTTGGATGATGTGTTGTGGTTTTTTTTTAAGATTTGGGGTGTTTTTGATGGTTTTGTGTTTGTGGGTTTGGGGTGTTTTTATGGTGTATTGTGATGGGGGTGGTGGGTTTTGAGGTTTTTACTGTGATGGTGTGTTTTGGGGATGGTGGCGTGTTTGGATGGGGGTGGGGTTTTTGATTTGGGGGTTGTTTGGAATGTGTTGTGGGTGGTGTGTTGTATGGGGGTGTGTTTGATGATGGTGTATTGTGAAGGGGTTTTTTGTGATGGTGTGTTTTTGATGGGGGGGTGTTGTGATGGTGGGGTTTTGATGGGGTGTGTTGTAATAAAGGTGATTGTGATGGTGTGTTTTGATTTGGTTTTAATTTTTGTTTGGGGTGTTTGTGATGGTGGTGTGTTGTGATGGGGTGTGCTGTGAAGGTGTTGTTGTGATGGGGGTTGGGTTGTGATGGGGGTTTTGTGATGGTTTGTGTGTTGTGATGGGGGTGTGTTGTGATGGGGGTTGTGTTGTTTATGGGGTGTTGTGTGGTGTGTTGTGATGGGGGGTGTTTTAAAGGTGTGTGTTTTGATGGGGGTGTTGTGTGGTGGTGTGTTGTGTTGGTCGTGGTTGTGATGGGGTTGTTGTGAAAGGTTGGGGGTTTTTGAATTTGGGTGTGGGTGTGTTTGGTTTTGTTGTGATGGCATGTTGTGATGATGGTGTTTTTTGTGGTTTGGGGTGTTTATGGTCGTGTTTTTTGTGATGGGGGTGTGTTTTGATGGTTGGGTGGTGAAGGGGTTTGTTGTGAAGGGGGTGGGGTTGTGATGGGTGTTGTGAAGGGAGGGTGGTTGTGAGGGGGTGTGTTTTATGGGTGTTGTGATGATGGTTTTGTTGTGTGGTGGGGTGTTGTGATGGGGTGGTTTTTGTGAGGGTGTGTTGTGATGGGGTGTGTTGTGATGGGGTGTGTGTGATGGTGTGTTGTTGGGTGGTGGTTTTGATGGTGTTTTTTTTATGGTGTGTTTTGATGGTTGTTGTATTTGGGGGGTGTTTTTGTGGTGTTTTGTGATGGGGGTGTTTTTGAAAGGGGGGGGTGTTGTGAAAGGGGTGTGTTTGATGTGGTGTGTTTTGATGGGGGTGTGTTGTAATGATGGTGTTTTTGATGATGGTGTGTTGTTATGGGGGGTTTTTGGTGTGTTTTGAAGGGGGTGTGTTGGATGGTTGGGTGTTTTTGTGATAATGGTGTATTTTGGGTGGTGTGTTGTGGGTGGTTGGTTTTGTTGTGATGGGGGGGGGTTTTGGAAGATGGGTATTTGATGGGGTGTTTTGATGGTGGTTGTGAAAGGTGGTTGTGATGGTGTGTTGTGATGGGGTGTGTTGTAATAAGGTGTATTGGATGGGTGTTTGATTTGGGGTAATTTGTGATGGGGTTGTGATGGGTTTTATTTTTATTGGGGTGTTTGTGAAGGTGGTGGTTGGTGTGGGGGTTTGGGTTTTGATGGTACGTTGTGATGGTATGTTTTGATGGTGTTTTGTGAAAGGTGTGGTTTTGATGGTGGTGTGTTGTGTGGTGTTTTTGTGATGGGTGGTGGTTGTGATGATGGTGGTTTTTTATGGGGGTTTTTGTTGTGATGGTGGTTTTGTTGTGAGAATGGGGTGTTTTTGATGGGTGTGTTGTGATGGGGGGGTGTTGTGATGGGTGTGTTGTGATGGTGTGTTGTGATGATGGTGTGTTGTGATGGTGGTGTGTTGTGATTGGGGTGTGCTGTGATGGTGTGTTGTGATGGTATGTTGTGAGTGGTGTGTTGTGATGGTCGTGTGTTGTGATGGTCGTGTGTTGTGATGGGGGTGTGTTGTGATGGTGGTGTGTTGTGATGGGGTGTGTTGTGATGGGGTGTTGTGATGGAGTGTGTGTTGTGATGGTGTGTTGTGATGGGAGTGTGTTTGTGATGGTGTGTTGTGATGGGGGTGTGTTGTGATGGTGTGTTTGTGATGATGGTGTGTTGTGATGGTGGTGTGTTGTGATGTGGTGTTGTGATGAGGGTGTGTTGTGATGGTGTGTTGTGATGGGGTGTGTTGTGATGGTGTGTTGTGATGGTGTGTTGTGATGGTGTTTTTTTGATGGTGTGTTGTGATGGTATGTTGTGATGGTGGTGTGTTGTGATGGTGTGTTGTGATGGGGTGTGTTGTGATGGGGGTGTGTTGTGATGGGTGTGTTGTGATGATGGTGTGTTGTGATGGGGGTGTGTTGTAATGATGGTGTATTGTGATGATGGTGTATTGTGATGGTTGTGTTGTGATGGTGTGTATTGTGATGGTGTGTTGTGATGGTGGTGTGTTGTGATGGTGGTGTGTTGTGATGGTGTGTTGTGATGGTTTGTTGTGATGGTGTGTGTGTTGTGGTGTGTTGTGATGGTATGTTGTGATGGTGGTGTGTTGTGATGGGGGGTGTTGTGATGGGGTGTGTGTGTGATGGGTGTTGTGATGATGGTGTGTTGTGATGGTGGTGTGTTGTGATGGTGGTGTGTTGTGATGGGGGTGTTGTAATGATGGTGTGTTGTGATGGGGGTGTGTTGTGATGGTGGTGTGTTGTGATGTGTATGTTGTGATGGTGGTGTGTTGTGATGGTATGTTGTGATGGTATGTTGTGTGGTGGTGTGTTGTGATGGGGTGTGTTGTGTGGGGGTTGTGATGGTGTGTTTTGGGGGGGGGTTTGTGATGATGGTATGTTGTGTGGGTGTTGTGGGTTGGTTTTTTTGTGATGGGGTTTTTTGTGATGGTATGTTGTGATGGTGGGTGTTGTGATGGGCGTTGTGATGGTGGTGTGTTGTGATGGTGTGTTGTGATGGGGGGGTGTTTGGAGATGGTATTTGTGATGGGTGTTGTGATGGTGGTGTGTTTTGATGGGGGTGTTGTGTGGTATGTTTGATGGTGGTGTTGTGATGGTATTTGTGATGGTGGTGTGTTTTGTGGTGTGTTGTGATGGGGGGTGTTGTGATGATGGTATGTTGTGATGGTTGGGGGTTGTGATGGTGGGTGTTGTGATGGTGTGTTGTGATGGATGTTTGAGGGGTGGTTTTTGATGGTTGTTGTGATGGGGGTGTGTTGTGATGGTATGTTGTGATTGGTGGTTTTTGTTGTATGGTGGTGTGTTGTGATGGTGGTGTGTTTTGATGGTAGTTTTGTGGTGGGGGGTTGTGTGGTGGTGGTTGTATGGTGGTTGTGATGGTGGTGTTTGTATGGGGTGTGTTGTGATGGTGTGTTGTGATGGGGGGTTTGTGTGGTGGGTGTTGGATGGGGTGTTGTGATGGGGTGTGTTTTGATGGGGGGTTTTGATGGGTTTTTTGGGGTATGTTGTGATGGTGGTGTGTTTTGGGTTGTTGTGATGGATTTTTGAATGGTGGTGTGTTGTGGTGTTTGTGATGGTATGGGGTTTTATGGTGGGGTTTGTGATGTGGTGTACTGTGATGATTGGGGTCTGTATGATGGTTCTGTGTGTGGTGTACTTGGTGGTGATGGATGGGGGATGAGATCATTTATTAATATTACAGGTTAAACAACCAAGGGGGGGGATTTAAACCGGGGGGGTCAGAGACTCTCTGACCGCGGGTTCAAATCCCGCCCGTGGTATGGTTTGTTTGCAATCGTGTGATTACGATTTCGTGAGTCACTTACAGGAGACTTCTCATAGTTCTTGACCCTGGCTTCTGGCCTGACGTGGCCTCTGACCTGACCTGGCTTCTGGCCTGACGTGGCCTCTGACCTGACCTGGCTTCTGGCCTGACGTGGCCTCTGACCTGACCTGGCTTCTGGCCTGACGTGGCCTCTGACCTGGCCTGGCTTCTGGCCTGACGTGGCCTCTGACCTGACCTGGCTTTTGGCCTGACGTGGCCTCTGACCTGACCTGGCTTCTGGCCTGACGTGGCCTCTGGCCTAACCTGGCTTCTGGCCTGACGTGGCCTCTGACCTGACCTGGCTTCTGGCCTGACGTGGCCTCTGACCTGACCTGGCTTCTGGCCTGACGTGGCCTCTGACCTGACCTGGCTTCTGGCCTGACGTGGCCTCTGACCTGACCTGACTTCTGGCTTGACGTGGCCTCTGACCTGACCTGGCTTCTGGCCTGACGTGGCCTCTGACCTGACCTTGCTTCTGGCCTGACGTGGCCTCTGACCTGACCTGGCTTCTGGCTGACGTGGCCTCTGGCCAGATATCCGTACTCGTTTCTGACTTCTCGACTGGAGAGGCCAGGAGGAGCGGTGACTCGACCCCTGCAACTATAACATGTGAATAACATACCTTTAACGCATTCCTAAAGCAGCACCAGCAGCAACAGCCAGCTTGATCGGTAACACTCAAGGACGTACTGGTGTTTGTATTATTTTTTTGCTAAAGGTTGCCTCAGGTGCAAGCACAGTGTTGGGTACCAGCTGTCACTGATATCACCAACTCTATCTTACTGCCTACCTAGTTGTCTACCTATCTTCCTGCCTACCTACCTGTCTATCTTCCTGCCTACCTACCTACCTGTCTATCTTCCTGCCTACCTACCTGTCTATCTTCCTGCCTACCTACCTGTCTATCTTCCTGCCTACCTACCTGTCTATCTTCCTGCCTACCTACCTACCTGTCTATCTTCCTGCCTACCTACCTACCTGTCTATCTTCCTGCCTACCTACCTGTCTATCTTCCTGCCTACCTACCTACCTGTCTATCTTCCTGCCTACCTACCTGTCTATCTTCCTGCCTACCTACCTGTCTATCTTCCTGCCTACCTACCTGTCTATCTTCCTGCCTACCTACCTGTCTATCTTCCTGCCTACCTACCTACCTGTCTATCTTCCTGCCTACCTACCTACCTGTCTATCTTCCTGCCTACCTACCTGTCTATCTTCCTGCCTACCTACCTGTCTATCTTCCTGCCTACCTACCTGTCTACCTATCTTCCTGCCTACCTACCTGTCTATCTTCCTGCCTACCTACCTGTCTACCTATCTTCCTGCCTACCTACCTGTCTACCTATCTTCCTGCCTACCTACCTGTCTACCTATCTTCCTGCCTACCTACCTGTCTACCTATCTTCCTGCCTACCTACCTGTCTACCTATCTTCCTGCCTACCTACCTGTCTACCTATCTTCCTGCCTACCTACCTGTCTACCTATCTTCCTGCCTACCTACTCTACGTCACACTTCTGAAGAGATTTCACCTTCGTCATTGCTTCAGAAAAAGCATTTTCCAGGTGTAAATTAAGATATATCAAGAGTAACATAAAAAGAACTAATGCTTACATATATTGCAGGTCAGGTGTAGGTGAAATGAGTAGTCATTAGGCACCTACCTCAGGTATAGGTGAAGTGAGGAGTCAGTGGACACCTACCTCAGGTGTAGGTGAAGTGAGGAGTCAGTGGACACCTACCTCAGGTGTAGGTGAAGTGAGGAGTCAGTGGACACCTACCTCAGGTATAGGTGAAGTGAGGAGTCAGTGGACACCTACCTCAGGTGTAGGTGAAGTGAGGAGTCAGTGGACACCTACCTCAGGTGTAGGTGAAGTGAGGAGTCAGTGGACACCTACCTCAGGTGTAGGTGAAGTGAGGAGTCAGTGGACACCTACCTCAGGTGTAGGTGAAGTGAGGAGTCAGTGGACACCTACCTCAGGTGTAGGTGAAGTGAGGAGTCAGTGGACACCTACCTCAGGTGTAGGTGAAGTGAGGAGTCAGTGGACACCTACCTCAGGTGTAGGTGAAGTGAGGAGTCAGTTGGACACCTACCTCAGGTGTAGGTGAAGTGAGGAGTCAGTGGACACCTACCTCAGGTGTAGGTGAAGTGAGGAGTCATGTGGACACCTACCTCAGGTGTAGGTGAAGTGAGGAGTCAGTAAGCACCTACCTCAGGTGTAGGTGAAGTGAGGAGTCAGTGGACACCTACCTCAGGTGTAGGTGAAGTGAGGAGTCAGTGGACACCTACCTCAGGTGTAGGTGAAGTGAGGAGTCAGTAAGCACCTACCTCAGGTGTAGGTGAAGTGAGGAGTCAGTGGACACCTACCTCAGGTGTAGGTGAAATGAGTAGTCAGTAAGCACCTACCTCAGGTATAGGTGAAGTGAGGAGTCAGTGGACACCTACCTCAGGTGTAGGTGAAGTGAGGAGTCAGTGGACACCTACCTCAGGTGTAGATGAAGTGAGGAGTCAGTGGACACCTACCTCAGGTATAGGTGAAGTGAGGAGTCAGTGGACACCTACCTCAGGTATAGGTGAAGTGAGGAGTCAGTGGACACCTACCTCAGGTGTAGGTGAAGTGAGGAGTCAGTGGACACCTACCTCAGGTGTAGGTGAAGTGAGGAGTCAGTGGACACCTACCTCAGGTGTAGGTGAAGTGAGGAGTCAGTGGACACCTACCTCAGGTGTAGATGAAGTGAGGAGTCAGTGGACACCTACCTCAGGTATAGGTGAAGTGAGGAGTCAGTGGACACCTACCTCAGGTGTAGATGAAGTGAGGAGTCAATGGACACCTACCTCAGGTGTAGGTGAAGTGAGGAGTCAATGGACACCTACCTCAGGTGTAGATGAAGTGAGGAGTCAGTGGGACACCTACCTCAGGTGTAGGTGAAGTGAGGAGTCAGTGGACACCTACCTCAGGTGTAGGTGAAGTGAGGAGTCAGTGGACACCTACCTCAGGTATAGGTGAAGTGAGGAGTCAGTGGACACCTACCTCAGGTGTAGGTGAAGTGAGGAGTCAGTGGACACCTACCTCAGGTGTAGGTGAAGTGAGGAGTCAGTGGACACCTACCTCAGGTGTAGGTGAAGTGAGGAGTCAGTGGACACCTACCTCAGGTGTAGGTGAAGTGAGGAGTCAGTGGACACCTACCTCAGGTGTAGGTGAAGTGAGGAGTCAGTGGACACCTACTCAGGTGTAGGTGAAGTGAGGAGTCAGTGGACACCTACCTCAGGTGTAGGTGAAGTGAGGAGTCAGTGGACACCTACTCAGGTGTAGGTGAAGTGAGGAGTCAGTGGACACCTACCTCAGGTGTAGGTGAAGTGAGGAGTCAGTGGACACCTACCTCAGGTGTAGGTGAAGTGAGGAGTCAGTAAGCACCTACCTCAGGTGTAGGGAAGTGAGGAGTCAGTGGACACCTACCTCAGGTGTAGGTGAAGTGAGGAGTCAGTGGACACCTACCTCAGGTGTAGGTGAAGTGAGGAGTCAGTAAGCACCTACCTCAGGTGTAGGTGAAGTGAGGAGTCAGTGGACACCTACCTCAGGTGTAGGTGAAATGAGTAGTCAGTAAGCACCTACCTCAGGTATAGGTGAAGTGAGGAGTCAGTGGACACCTACCTCAGGTGTAGGTGAAGTGAGGAGTCAGTGGACACCTACCTCAGGTGTAGATGAAGTGAGGAGTCAGTGGACACCTACCTCAGGTATAGGTGAAGTGAGGAGTCAGTGGACACCTACCTCAGGTATAGGTGAAGTGAGGAGTCAGTGGACACCTACCTCAGGTGTAGGTGAAGTGAGGAGTCAGTGGACACCTACCTCAGGTGTAGGTGAAGTGAGGAGTCAGTGGACACCTACCTCAGGTGTAGATGAAGTGAGGAGTCAGTGGACACCTACCTCAGGTATAGGTGAAGTGAGGAGTCAGTGGACACCTACCTCAGGTGTAGATGAAGTGAGGAGTCAATGGACACCTACCTCAGGTGTAGGTGAAGTGAGGAGTCAATGGACACCTACCTCAGGTGTAGATGAAGTGAGGAGTCAGTGGACACCTACCTCAGGTGTAGGTGAAGTGAGGAGTCAGTGGACACCTACCTCAGGTGTAGGTGAAGTGAGGAGTCAGTGGACACCTACCTCAGGTATAGTGAAGTGAGGAGTCAGTGGACACCTACCTCAGGTGTAGATGAAGTGAGGAGTCAGTGGACACCTACCTCAGGTGTAGGTGAAGTGAGGAGTCAGTGGACACCTACCTCAGGTGTAGGTGAAGTGAGGAGTCAGTGGACACCTACCTCAGGTGTAGGTGAAGTGAGGAGTCAGTAAGCACCTACCTCAGGTGTAGGTGAAGTGAGGAGTCAGTGGACACCTACCTCAGGTGTAGGTGAAGTGAGGAGTCAGTGGACACCTACCTCAGGTGTAGATGAAGTGAGGAGTCAGTGGACACCTACCTCAGGTGTAGGTGAAGTGAGGAGTCAGTGGACACCTACCTCAGGTGTAGGTGAAGTGAGGAGTCAGTAAGCACCTACCTCAGGTGTAGATGAAGTGAGGAGTCAGTGGACACCTACCTCAGGTGTAGGTGAAGTGAGGAGTCAGTGGACACCTACCTCAGGTGTAGGTGAAGTGAGGAGTCAGTGGACACCTACCTCAGGTGTAGGTGAAGTGAGGAGTCAGTGGACACCTACCTCAGGTGTAGGTGAAGTGAGGAGTCAGTGGACACCTACCTCAGGTGTAGGTGAAGTGAGGAGTCAGTGGACACCTACCTCAGGTGTAGGTGAAGTGAGGAGTCAGTAAGCACCTACCTCAGGTGTAGATGAAGTGAGGAGTCAGTGGACACCTACCTCAGGTGTAGGTGAAGTGAGGAGTCAGTGGACACCTACCTCAGGTGTAGGTGAAGTGAGGAGTCAGTGGACACCTACCTCAGGTGTAGGTGAAGTGAGGAGTCAGTAAGCACCTACCTCAGGTGTAGGTGAAGTGAGGAGTCAGTGGACACCTACCTCAGGTGTAGGTGAAATGAGTAGTCAGTAAGCACCTACCTCAGGTATAGGTGAAGTGAGGAGTCAGTGGACACCTACCTCAGGTGTAGATGAAGTGAGGAGTCAATGGACACCTACCTCAGGTGTAGATGAAGTGAGGAGTCAATGGACACCTACCTCAGGTGTAGATGAAGTGAGGAGTCAGTGGACACCTACCTCAGGTGTAGGTGAAGTGAGGAGTCAGTGGACACCTACCTCAGGTGTAGGTGAAGTGAGGAGTCAGTGGACACCTACCTCAGGTATAGGTGAAGTGAGGAGTCAGTGGACACCTACCTCAGGTGTAGATGAAGTGAGGAGTCAGTGGACACCTACCTCAGGTGTAGATGAAGTGAGGAGTCAGTGGACACCTACCTCAGGTGTAGATGAAGTGAGGAGTCAGTGGACACCTACCTCAGGTGTAGGTGAAGTGAGGAGTCAGTGGACACCTACCTCAGTGTAGATGAAGTGAGGAGTCAGTGGACACCTACCTCAGGTGTAGGTGAAGTGAGGAGTCAGTGGACACCTACCTCAGGTGTAGGTGAAGTGAGGAGTCAGTGGACACCTACCTCAGGTGTAGATGAAGTGAGGAGTCAATGGACACCTACCTCAGGTGTAGGTGAAGTGAGGAGTCAATGGACACCTACCTCAGGTGTAGATGAAGTGAGGAGTCAATGGACACCTACCTCAGGTGTAGGTGAAGTGAGGAGTCAATGGACACCTACCTCAGGTGTAGGTGAAGTGAGGAGTCAGTGGACACCTACCTCAGAGAGATAAGTGCTTACTGACTCCTCATTTCACAAGAAAAGTGAAGAATACACTCACTAGATGGCACTACATACTATTCCAGGGGGTCACTAAAGACCTTAACAATTCCCACACTCACACAGTTTACTCATAAACATTGTGTCTACTTTTTTTCCCTTCACAAAGACTATTCGATGGCCTTTGGTTTGTTGTGTGTCATCATGGTTAGCATTCCACAGTCAAGGACGTCCCTCAGGAGTCAGCATTCTTGCCGCTGTTATGACAGCAGTTTTCACTGGCGTGACTACCTGGCCAGTGTTGTCAGCTGATGACTGGCAGTGCTCACACCCACATCGCTGCGCCACGAACTGCTGTCAAGTCTAGCGTAAAATTATGTGTGTGTGTGTGTGTGTGTGTGTGTGTGTGTGTGTGTGTGTGTGTGTGTGTGTGTGTGTGTGTGTTGGGTCAGCAGTAAATTTGACAGGTTGCAAAAGACACTGGGATATATTTTATATGTCCTAGTGTGAAGAACACCAGAATCATTTTGACTCGAGTCAAAATGACTCATTTCCGCTTATACAGGAAGAGTCAATAGTCATGTTTGTCAGTATATTGTCAGTTGTCACTGGGTGTGTGGACACTCCCTCCAGACTCTTCCAGACTACGGTGCTCTTCGCCAACTCCAACACTCAGGGACTGATTATCTTATACTTTGTATATAATTTTTCACATTATATCCTTATATTGACAAATCCACTGGATGGCGAAGCGTCAACGGATAAAGATACCCAGATATGGCACATGTGTCTAATTCTTCACCTTGTCGGTATTGTATACCATTTGTATGCAACGTTTACAACCCCAAGTACAATACCAAAGATATTTTAAAGAGCGGTGTGTCACCCTTCCTGAGCCACAGGCACCATTGATGATTAAGAAGCATATACAACGACTTGGAGATCTTCCATCTCACCTTCGACAGTATTTAAGATTCCATTCTCATGCTTCAGCGTTATATTGTTCCGGACCATGGAGCTGAACTCTTCTCCAGGTTTGAGGGATGACTACCTTGTTCCAGCCTGGAGCTGAGTCTTCCCAGGTTGAGGGCTGACTATTTTTCCCAGCCCCATGGGGGAAAATCTTTCCAGGTTGAGGGGACTACCTTGTTAGCCCATGGAGTAAATTCTTCCCCAGGTTGGGGGATGATCCTTGTTCCAGACCAGGGAGTGAATTTCCAGGTTGAGGGACGACCCCTAAATACTATTTTCCCCCAAGGTTGATGGACTAATTCCCCTCATTTTCACTCTACACCTGTGCCTCTGTATTTGATGAAGAAATTACAGTGTAAATAAAAAAAATACCGTGAGGGAACTATACACAAAAAACCCGCCTAAAGGAAAAGTTACGACGCGTTTCGGTCCGACTTGGACCCTTGACAAAGCCCTGCCCTCCTCTGGTTAGTGTGCTTTGTAATGGCCCCTTAATTTTATTTAAAAAAATAGAGGAGTGTAAGAAAATAAGATGATGAAAAGATTAATTGCAAGTGCGGGAAAACATAGTATTTTGCTTAAAAACAGAGACCGGTCAATTGAAAGATAGAGATGCCCTCAAATGTCACTACAAGGCAAAAATTTATTCCAAAATGACAGGGTAAAAGGAAAAGGGTGAGTAGCGATTTATGTCAGGGGAAAAATTTAAATTTTTTGTTTTAGACAAAAATTTTAATTAGAGCGTCAGCCCGAATCTGTTTACAGCTTCTCGGGGCCCGAGAAAAAAAATTTTGGGGTGGATTTACGGGCCCCCAAAAATTTTTTAGGGAGTGCAGAAAACTTCTATGGGACAAAATTCGAAAGGCATCTAATACGAAAATTTTTGTGCTAATGGGGATTTAACTATAGAAGATTGATGGAGCAATTTGACAGGAAATTAGAGTAGGGACTTTCTTGATACGATCCCGATTTTTTTTTAAAAACAGTTTGTGAAAAACCAATGGGGGAAATAACCTCCTTGACTTGGTTCTTGCCAGTGGGGAAAAACTAATAATAATTTTGAGGTTAATGATGAGCTTGGGGAAAGTGTCACAAATCACTCATTTTTAAATATATCATGGAATTTCCCCCTAATAATGGCAATAAAGTCTCCGCCCCTGACTTCCTTTGGCTATTTATGGATAAAAAATTACTTAGGGGGGGCTAAACGGGGAATGCCCTGACAAGGGTCGGTTTTAGGTGGTGAGGGTTTTGCCGATATTTTTGCTTTCCAGGGCATAGTTCTAGCTGCTCAGACAATTTTTCCCAATAGGGAAATCGATAAAACAAAAATGATCCTAATGGATGAACAATATTTTTAAATATTGATTGGTAAAAAGGAGGCAATATAGGCAAATCAAAGAGGAGAGGGCTATTGAAAAAATGGTATTTCGAAAAGAGAAATAAAAAAGGGAATTAGAAAAAAAAAAAAGGGGAATTATGGGGTTTTTAAAGTTGCAAGAAAAATCGAAGCAAACCCCAAAAGGATTCTTCGGGTTACAGAATAAGATCAGGGAAAAAGTGGGCCCCCACTCAAAATTTCCTGGGTAGTCATGACGTGATAAGGAAATTGTAAATTTTTTTAACACATATTTCCTCTCATTTTTACCAGGAGGTCCCGCGTATTCCAGAATGAAAAAATTATGTGAACAGGCGATAAAAAAACTGTGCACTTTTTTGGGCCAAGTGACATGGCCTTGGGAAAAATAGATAAAAAAAAAACCCTAAAAAACCCCCGGGCCCCTTGAACTGTATGAAGGTTCTAAAGGAATGAAAAGAGGGCTTAGCACCCCTTTGGAAATCTTTTCCATATCACTAAAAAATGGCATGGTCCCAGTAAGGGGAAAAAAATGGCAAATGTGAAACCTTTTTCAAAACAGGTGACGGGGCCCTTTAGTTCGAACAATAGCCAAATAAGCCTAACCCCCAAATTTGGGGGAAAAAATTTATGGAACAAAATTGCCGAGGCAGTTCGTGCCACCTTAAAGCAAAATTAATCAAAAATTTCCAGCAGGGTTTTAAAAAGGGGGTTTCCCTTACGAATTATTAATTTTTTACAAAGGTATTTGAGGAGGTAGTCTGGTAATAAATTTGATTTGTGTATAGGGACTTCAGTAAGGCTTTTGACAGGGTCCCCAATCAGGTTTGGGGAAAAATTTAAAAACCCACTGGAAAAGGAGGGGATTTTTTCCAAAAGAGGCTGGTTGACAAATAGGCAGCAGGGTTTTGCTAAATGGGGAGAAATCAAGTGGGGAAGCGTCACGGGGGTGTTCCACAGGGGTCAGTTTTGGGGCCCCCCCTGTTTTCAAAACTCAAAACGACTTTAAAGGGGGCAAAAAAGGGCGACATGGGAAATTTTGCCGTAAAACCCAAAAATAGGCCGTCGAATTCATTTTGAGGGACATTCGAGCCCCAGGAAGTTTTAAAATAGATGAGCGGGGTGGGAGAAGTGGAGATGCATTTTAAATATAAAAAAAATGCAAATTTTAAAATGTTGGAAAGGACAAAAAACCATGCAATTAAAAACTAAAAAATGTAATCTTAATATTACGGATTGCGAAAAAGATTTAGGAGGGGTTTAGAGAAATCAAAACCCAAGAAAAACATGCTAAGTGTTCGCAATAAAGCTAAAAAAGAAACCCTTTGGCTTCATATCAAAAAGCTAAATAATAGGGGTCCCCAGGGTTTTTCTTCAACTCTATACATCCTTTGGGTTGGCTCATTTTGATTATGCTGCCAGTTTGGTCACCGATTACGAAAAGGTAAAATTCTTGGAAAAATGTACAAAAGGAGGTGACAAAATTGATCCCTGTATTGAAACCTTCCCCATGAGGATTGATAAGGGCCCTGAAACTGCATCCTGAAGACGTGAATTGGGGGGATTGATTGAGGGTAAAAGGAAGCAGGAATAAATAAGGGGTGTAAAAAGTGTGCTGAAAAAATCTGCTAGAAGGACTCGCAGCAAGGGTTTTAAGTTGGAAAAATTTTAGATTCAGGAAGGATAAAGGAAAAATACTGGTTTGGGTTTGAGTTGTGGTGAGTGGAAAAAACTCCCAAATCCGTTATAGAGGCCAAAAAATTGTGTATTTAAAATGGTTGGATAAAAAATGAGGGAGTGGGTGGGTTTTGAGTTAGCCCGATGCTTGTGTACCGGTCGGTTGCCGGTTCCCCCCTTAAGTCAATTGACCTGCCCGACTAGGTGGGGGCATTGGCTTAAGCCGGGGGGCTTGGGGCCTCCTCGCAGGGCCAAGGCTTCGCGGTTCCATCGTTTTATGTTCTTATGAAACTTGTGTAAACTTGTGTAGTTGAAAGTTTCACAATAAAGAATTTTTGTGAATAAAAAAGAATTGTGAAACATTTATAACAACAATAAGAGGTTTTCAGAGTTGAAAGGGGCGTTGAAGAAGTCGTGGGTAGATGCCCACTAGATCACTGACTTTCCCCCTCCACCCTCAGGGGGAAAGGGTTCTTCATCTTGGTCGGGCTTTGATTTAGGAATTTGGGTTTGTGCTCCCGTTCCCCCCAATTTAAACCTTAAAGCTTACATCTCCCCCAGGCGCTTTTTTAAAACCTACGGGTTTAGCGCCTCAACCCCTTTTAACCCCCCAGTAAATTCGCGTAACCCTTCCCCAGATTCGTAGAGGGAAGGTCAGGTAAGGCTTGGAGGAACATTTAAAATGGGATAAAAAACGACAATGTTTGGTAAGACAATATGCAACGTTAGGTACTTATTTCGAAAACGTTTCGCCCACACATGGCTTCTTCATCGAGTCAGAAAAAATTTTTGAAGCAGGAAGATAAAAATTGAAGACGATGTCGTCCAAAATACCCTTGTTTGCGTGTCTGAAAAAAATGAAAATTTTTAAAAGGTATAAAATACCGACAGATTGTTGGTAAAAACACATATGCAAAAAGTTAGGTATCTTTATTTCGAAAGTTTGCCTACACAGTAGGCTTCTTCAGTCGAGTACAGAAAAATTGATAGAAGCGAAGATACTTGAAGCGATGGTCTGTACCAAGATACCCTTGTGTTTTGGGGTTTTGAAAGAAGAACCTTAAAATGGGATAAAAAATACCGCAATTGTTAGGAAGACACATATGCAACAGAGGTATCTTTATTTGAAACGTTTTGCCTACCAGTGGTTCTTCAGTAGTACAGAAAAATTGAAAAGCGAAAATACTTTAAAACGATGGTTGTACCAAAAACCATTTTTAAAGTTCATTTTGCGCATGCAAACCAAGGGGATTTTTTTGGGACGACCCTCGTCTTAAGTATCTTTGCTTCTATCAACTTTTCTTTTCCGACTGGAAAAAAGCCTCCCGTGTAGGCGAAACGTTTCGAAATAAAATACCTAACTGTTGCATTGTGTCTACCTAACAAACTGTCGGATTTTAACATTTTTTTGTTCTTCGTCAGACACGCAAAACAAGGGGATTTGGTACAGGACCATGTTTCAAGTATTTCGCTTCTTCAACTTTTCTGTACTCGCTGAAAAACCTAATGTTAGCGAAAAAATTTCGAAATAAGATCCTAACTGTTGCATATGGTCTTTCCTAATAATGGCTTGGGGGGTGAGTGAACTCCTAACCCCCATTCTCGGGAGGGGGAAAGCAGGTACTTTGGGGGGACAGTAAACCCGTACTCTCGTTGCACTAAAGTGTGGAGGTCGCGCTGTACGGCTCAAGAGTAGTTAAAAAGCTCTATTGTTTTGTACAGGGCTGAACTTTCGACCTTGCAGCAAATTGTTAAGTTTTTTTCCATGAATTTAAAATAAAAATCCTGACTTTCCATACCCCGGCCGGGATTGAACCCCGGTATAGTCCAAAATCCAGCCGGCCGGGGGGTATGGTTTTTTTGCAAAGTGTCATTACGATTTCTTAAGCATTGGGCTTCACCTTCGAAAGCAGACAAAGTAAAAAATGATAGTTTATGCCAAAGATTAGTGGAAAAATAACTATTTAGGAAAAGGAAAAATCCGCGCCTCAAAATCCTCTCAGTAGGGGCCCTTTATGAAAAGGCGCCTCGGGGTTTCCTTAACCTTCCCCCTCTCCCTCCCTTCCCCTCTCAGTTCCTCATCTTCCCTGTATGTCTCATATTCCATCACACAGGATGAGTTTCACCTGACAGATTTCGTTGCCCCACGTACGAAACCCCTCCTTTGTGATGGAATATCACAGGGAAACAACCGCCATTTGTTTCTATAATGTAAATATTGCTTACATATGGGGATGAATCATGTGCGTTAATCTTTCACTTATCAGTTCGTAATTGTGTGTTAAACTTCCAGCTTAGTGAGTAACTCACGAATGTGAGGATAAGCTGTCGTGTAGATACGGTGGAAGTACACTTCTGATGACCTCAGTTTCGTTATTAAAGGAAATTCTAGAAAAAAAATGGTTATAATCATAACCATAATTTTTAAAGGGGTGGAGGGGTAAGCCAGTGGAAGGCTTCGGCCAGATGACCAAAAGCTCCAGTTGTGGGTCATCATATAACTAAGACCCGCGTCAAGAAACACTTGTCCTGTTACCTGACCTCAAGGAAATCCTCGCTACGGTTGTATCTTAGCTTCTACGTCCTCAGTGAGTGTAGTGTCCTCACGTAGAGTTGGTCCTACGTGTTCCCTCTCTCTGGTTTCTCTTCATCTTTGTCGTAAGCGTATAAAAACACATGGGCCCAAAACCAGCATCAAATAGCAGTTTTACATAGGAATACAAATGTAAACTAGTTTACAGTGATCAGTAGCCCTGCTTTCTGTATTATTATTATTATTATTATTATTATTATTATTATTATTATTATTATTATTATTATTATATTATTATTTTATTTTTGTTGTTTTTCTGTTCATAGGAAGCGTTTAAACCTGCGAAGGTGATACAGCGCCTGGAGAATGGGTGGTAATCGTGTGTGATGTAAACAAGAGGGTGGTGGGGGATGGGTGGTAATCGTGTGTGATGTAAACAAGAGGGTGTTGGGGTGAAGCGCCGCCCCTCTGAACGATGCAAGACGTGTATTAATACAATAAGTTACCCTTTCTTCAAGTAGTACACAGCTGCAGTTGTTAGAGGTAGTAAACAAGAGTGGAAGGCAAGGTTCACTGTTGTTACACATGGTCTTGTTAGAGGTAGTAAACAAGAGTGGAAGGCAGCGTTACTTGTTACACATGGTCTTGTTAGAGGTAGTAAACAAGAGTGGAAGGCAGGGTTCACTGTTGTTACACATGGTCTTGTTAGAGGTAGTAAACAAGAGTGGAAGGCAGCGTTTACTTGTTACACATGGTCTTGTTAGAGGTAGTAAACAAGAGTGGAAGGCAGGGTTCACTGTTGTTACACATGGTCTTGTTAGAGGTAGTAAACAAGAGTGGAAGGCAGGGTTCACTGTTGTTACACATGGTCTTGTTAGAGGTAGTAAACAAGAGTGGAAGGCAGGGTTCACTGTTGTTACACATGGTCTTGTTAGAGGTAGTAAACAAGAGTGGAAGGCAGGGTTCACTGTTGTTACACATGGTCTTGTTAGAGGTAGTAAACAAGAGTGGAAGGCAGCGTTTACTTGTTACACATGGTCTTGTTAGAGGTAGTAAACAAGAGTGGAAGGCAGGGTTCACTGTTGTTACACATGGTCTTGTTAGAGGTAGTAAACAAGAGTGGAAGGCAGGTTCACTGTTGTTACACATGGTCTTGTTAGAGGTAGTAAACAAGAGTGGAAGGCAGCGTTTACTTGTTACACATGGTCTTGTTAGAGGTAGTAAACAAGAGTGGAAGGCAGGGTTCACTGTTGTTACACATGGTCTTGTTAGAGGTAGTAAACAAAGTGGAAGGCAGGGTTCACTGTTGTTACACATGGTCTTGTTAGAGGTAGTAAACAAGAGTGGAAGGCAGGGTTCACTGTTGTTACACATGGTCTTGTTAGAGGTAGTAAACAAGAGTGGAAGGCAGCGTTTACTTGTTACACATGGTCTTGTTAGAGGTAGTAAACAAGAGTGGAAGGCAGGGTTCACTGTTGTTACACATGGTCTTGTTAGAGGTAGTAAACAAGAGTGGAAGGCAGGGTTCACTGTTGTTACACATGGTCTTGTTAGAGGTAGTAAACAAGAGTGGAAGGCAGGGTTCACTGTTGTTACACATGGTCTTGTTAGAGGTAGTAAACAAGAGTGGAAGGCAGGGTTCACTGTTGTTACACATGGTCTTGTTAGAGGTAGTAAACAAGAGTGGAAGGCAGCGTTTACTTGTTACACATGGTCTTGTTAGAGGTAGTAAACAAGAGTGGAAGGCAGGGTTCACTGTTGTTACACATGGTCTTGTTAGAGGTAGTAAACAAGAGTGGAAGGCAGGGTTCACTGTTGTTACACATGGTCTTGTTAGAGGTAGTAAACAAGAGTGGAAGGCAGGGTTCACTGTTGTTACACATGGTCTTGTTAGAGGTAGTAAACAAGTGTGGAAGGCAGCGTTTACTTGTTACACATGGTCTTATTAGAGGTAGTAAACAAGAGTGGAAGGCAGGGTTCACTGTTGTTACACATGGTCTTGTTAGAGGTAGTAAACAAGAGTGGAAGGCAGGGTTCACTGTTGTTACACATGGTCTTGTTAGAGGTAGTAAACAAGAGTGGAAGGCAGGGTTCACTGTTGTTACACATGGTCTTGTTAGATGTAGTAAACAAGAGTGGAAGGCAGGGTTCACTGTTGTTACACATGGTCTTGTTAGAGGTAGTAAACAAGAGTGGAAGGCAGGGTTCACTGTTGTTACACATGGTCTTGTTAGAGGTAGTAAACAAGAGTGGAAGGCAGGGTTCAATGTTGTTACACATGGTCTTGTTAGAGGTAGTAAACAAGAGTGGAAGGCAAGGTTCACTGTTGTTACACATGGTCTTGTTAGAGGTAGTAAACAAGAGTGGAAGGCAGCGTTTACTTGTTACACATGGTCTTGTTAGAGGTAGTAAACAAGAGTGGAAGGCAGGGTTCACTGTTGTTACACATGGTCTTGTTAGAGGTAGTAAACAAGAGTGGAAGGCAGGGTTCACTGTTGTTACACATGGTCTTGTTAGAGGTAGTAAACAAGAGTGGAAGGCAGCGTTTACTTGTTACACATGGTCTTGTTAGAGGTAGTAAACAAGAGTGGAAGGCAGGGTTCACTGTTGTTACACATGGTCTTGTTAGAGGTAGTAAACAAGAGTGGAAGGCAGGGTTCACTGTTGTTACACATGGTCTTGTTAGAGGTAGTAAACAAGAGTGGAAGGCAGGGTTCCTGTTTTATTGTCTTGTTGTATTGAGTAAAGTCACACCATCTCTTTGTTACAGTCATTGTGGTATTAATCTGTGCAGGATATTCTCATTGTATTCCCTGCCTTTATTCTTCATCCTCTCTCTCTCTCTCTCTCTCTCTCTCTCTCTCTCTCTCTCTCTCTCTCTCTCTCTCTCTCTCTCTCTCTCTCTCTCTCTCTCTCTCTCTCTCTCTTAGTCTCACCTGTCCTTCATACTTCTCTCTCACTCCTCTTATTCTCTTCTGGCAACACAACTATTGAATAAATGATGGTGAATGTGTTTGCCTTTATTTGGCTCACCGTGCCTTACCTGGAGACGGCCTGCGTTTAAAACATACACCTAGACAGTAATAGCCTGGTTGATCAAGTTCTGATCCTCCAGGAGTCATGGGTCGGGGGCACTGACCCCTGGAACATCCTCCAGGTAGACACCAGGTAGACTTCAGGTAGACTCCAGGTAGACTCCAAGTAGACACCAGGTAGACTCCAGGTAGACACCAGGTAGACTCCAGGTGGACACCAGGTAGACTCCAGGTAGACACCAGGTAGACTCCAGGTGGACACCAGGTAGACTCCAAGTAGACACCAGGTAGACTCCAGGTAGACACCAGGTAGACTCCAGGTGGACACCAGGTAGACTCCAGGTAGACACCAGGTAGACTCCAAGTAGACACCAGGTAGACTCCAGGTAGACACCAGGTAGACTCCAGGTAGACTCCAGGTAAACACCAGGAAGACTCCAGGTAGACACCAGGTAGACTCCAGGTAGACACCAGGTAGACTCCAGGTGGACACCAGGTAGACATAACACAGGTAGACACCAGGTAGACTCCAGTAAGGTAGACTCCAGGTGGACACCAGGTAGACTCCAGGTGGACACCAGTGATAGGACTCCAGGTTAGGACACCCAGGTAGACACCAGGTAGACTCCAGGTAGACTCCAGGAAGACTCCAGGTAGACACCAGGTAGACTCCAGGTAGACACCAGGTAGACTCCAGGTGGACACCAGGTAGACTCCAAGTAGACACCAGGTAGACTCCAGGTAGACACCAGGTAGACTCCAGGTAGACTCCAGGTAAACACCAGGAAGACTCCAGGTAGACACCAGGTAGACTCCAGGTAGACACCAGGTAGACACCAGGTAGACTCCAGGTGGACACCAGGTAGACACCAGGTAGACTCCAGGTAGACACCAGGTAGACTCCAGGTAGACTCCAGGTAGACTCCAGGTAGACTCCAGGTGGACACCAGGTAGACACCAGGTAGACTCCAGGTAGACACCAGGTAGACTCCAGGTAGACTCCAGGTAGACTCCAGGTAGACGCCATTTAGGTAGTGCGGTGTTGTCAGCGGATGATTGTCATTATATTAACGGTGTACAGTACAGGGCATTAGATGAATAAGATACATGTACAACTTTGTCATTACTTTTGCGCTGTCTCTGCTGCCTCTACACTGCTTCTACACTGCCTCTGCTGCCTCTACACTGCCTCTACACTGCCTCTACACTGCCTCTACACTGCCTCTGCTGCCTCTACACTGCCTCTACACTGCCTCTGCTGCCTCTACACTGCCTCTGCAGTATTTCTCATTGTTCTTCTGAAGAAGCCTGGAAGAATGGGCGAAACGTTCCCACACATGTCTTATTCATCAGTTGATGAGTTAGTTACCAGGTTGTTGACTGGATGATGTGACTGTTACTGCATCTTCCTGGAAACCAGAAGATACCCCACAGTTCTGGGAAGCTGTTAAACGACACTCTATCCCTCCAGTCACTTGTCATCTGCGTCCCGGTACACCTACAAGTATACAGTATTTAGATGGTATCCATTACGAAATAGTAGTCCCTACACAGTGGATACCTGTATCACCTACAATATTTCTCAAGGGATACCCTTTGTTTGTGTTTCAAACACTGGCCGTCTCCCACAGAGGCGAGGCGAACATATTTACCATCATTCATTCAGTCCGTGTTTTGTGCTGTCTTCATTGTGATATGTGCGTGTGTGTACACATTGTCTTGTACGTTTGTTAATGTATGTTCGTGTACGTATGTATACACGGATATTGTTAAGGAAACTGTGTTTATAAATTCACGGTCGGGTGACAAGTAGACAGGGACAATTTACTGTCATAGTAAATTTAATAGTGCTGTTTCATTGTGAATTGGTGTGTATAACATTCTGTACGGTAATTATGTCGTGTACGTTGTATAGTACACGATATGTAGTTAAAAGTAGCAATGTTGTAATATATTACGCGTTGAAACGTACACTGTGGTACATGCATTGTGTTTACAGTTGTTACATTTCCTAATTATTCATGTAATATGTGTAGTAATACTAAAGTTACGTGACTTAATGGTAGTTATGTACAAGTAGTGTTCGATGAGACGAAGAGTGGTACTGTGTAGTTTACGATGTCACTGTGTCCTAATTTAGTTATTAATGATCTGGTCTCTCACTCAGGTAGTGACTGTAGAAGGTTGTCATGACAGTGGTGAGTGATCACTACTACTGAAGTGTGTGAGGATGTATTAATGTTGACTGCTGATCATCATGACGGTGGCTCATTGAATGATTGAGTCTGACTGAAGGATGGTAATGAGTGATTGACTGACTGAAGGGACTGTAATTGAATGATTGACTGACTGAAGGACTGGCTAATTGAATGATTGACTGAGGACTGGCTAATTGAATGATTGACTGACTGAAGGACTGGCTAATTGAATGATTGACTGACTGAAGGACTGGCTAATTGAATGATTGACTGACTGAAGGACTGGCTAATTGAATGATTGACTGAAGGACTGGCTAATTGAATGATTGACAGACTGAAGGACTGGCTAATTGAATGATTGACAGACTGAAGGACTGGCTAATTGAATGATGATGACTGAAGGACTGGCTAATTGAATGATTGACAGACTGAAGGACTGGCTAATTGAATGAGTGATAGACTGAAGGACTGGCTAATTGAATGATTGACTGAAAGACTGGCTAATTGAATGAGTGACAGACTGAAGGACTGGCTAATTGAATGATGACTGACTGAATGACTGAACTGACTGAACTGAATGAACTATGACTGACTGACTACTGACTAACTGAATGACTATCTGACTGACTGACTGACTGAATGAATGACTGACTATCTGAATGACTGACCCACAGGCGACACTCCGCCACACTGCTTGACATTCTCAGATCATGTCAGAACTGACCTGGGAGCCCTGTCGGTGCCCCTGCGACCCGGGCCCAGACCAGGCCTCTTCTTGCATGAACAGGTCAACCTGGCTGTTGGTGCTGGCCACACAAACTCTAACGTATGAACCACAGCCCGTCTAATCAGGAACTGATGGTAGCTAGTTCCCTCTTGAAGACAGCCAGGAGTATGACGGTACTATTCAGAGGTAAATATTATTATTATTATTATTATTATTATTATTATTATTATTATTATTATTAATAATTTGTTAAGAGGGGAACTTGCTTGGGTTAGTCAATACAAGAAATGTTGTAGGCTTGATCCTCCGTCCACTTTCGTGGCTTGATAAGTCTCCAGACACCCCTATTGGTTTAGTGCTACCCTCCTGATTCTAATAATAATAATTAAAACAAATAATAATAGATAATACGAAATAACTAATAAAAATAAATAATAAATAATACTGATAATAATAGTAGTAGTAATAATAATAATAATGATAATGATAATAAATAATAATTTTAAATTAGGGATGTGGAACTGTAGTGATATTAGGCAAGAGTGTGTTGGTATGTCCGGTGGGCGGGTGGGTGGGTGGATGGGTGGTCTTGGGAAGCAGACAGACGTTCCAGGCAGGACGGAACGTTTGGTAAGGTCAAGACGTTCTGTGCTGTACGTTCCTCTCCTTACCCTTCTTCCCTTGTTTTTCTTCCTGGTAAGAGACGTAGATGTGATGACGCCGGATCTAACACTGAAGGATGAGCTTTACGACTCACTCGCCACAAGTTCAATCCCCACCCGTGGTATGGTTTGTTTACGATCATGTCATTACGATTTGGTGAGTCAATAAGGATGACAACTGTTCTCAGTTGATGAGCGGAACATTCTACCCAGTAGATCTAACACTGAAGAATGATAACTCTTCTCAGTTGATGAATGGAACATTCTACCCAGTGAGTACGATATTGAAGTTAAAACCTCGGTTAGGTTTAACTATGATATTGCTAATGAGTCCCTTACACCTCACTCTCCCATTGTATATACTGATTTATACTCACTTGTCTTGCTAAACCAACTTGTCGGTATATATTACCAAGGTTTATACTCACTTGTCTTGCTAAACCAACTTGTCGGTATATACTACCAAGGTTTATACTCGCTTGTCTTGCTAAACCAACTAGCTGGTATATACTACCAAGGTTTATACCAACATATTATATAGTATACGACTGTAATCAGATATGCTGACATTTTTACACATTTCATAGAAAGGCCTTTGATGTGTAGAGTCTTTAAGGCCATTTACTGTATCTTGATCGCAGGAGTTATCTTCACTTTAAGGCCATTTACTGTATCTTAATCGCAGGAGTTATCTTCACTTTAAGGCCATTTACTGTATCTTGATCAGAGGAGTTATCTTCACTTTAAGGCCATTTACTGTATCTTGATCGCAGGAGTTATCTTCACTTTAAATCCAACTTTAGTATCCTTCATCGCTTCGGCCAGTAGCTTGGGCCAGTAGGTGACTTGGACCTGCCTAGCTTGGGCCAGTAGGTGACTTGGACCTGCCTAGCTTGGGCCAGTAGATGACTTGGACCTGCCTAGCTTGGGCCAGTAGGTGACTTGGGCCTGTCTATCTTGGGCCAGTAGGTGACCTGGACCTGCTTAGCATGGACCAGTAGGTGACTTGGATATGCCTAGCATGAGCCAGTAGGTGACTTGGACCTGCCTAGCATAGGCCAGTAGGTGACTTGGACTTGCCTAGCATGGACCAGTAGGCCTGCTGCAGTGCTCCTTCTTTGTTATGTTCTTATGTTCTAGTGAAGGTAAGGCGGAGTATATGTCGGCCTAGGAAAGGTTGGTAGGGGATAATGGAGGTTTTGTGTGCGAGGGGCTTGGACTTCCAGCAAGCACGCGTGTGTTTGCAGTGGAGACGAATGGTTTTGATGACTTGACGTGCTGTTGGAGTGTGAGCAAGGTAACATTTATGAAGGGCTTCAGGGAAACCGGTTAGCTGGACTTGAGTCCTGGAGGTGGGACATACAGTGTCTGCACTCTTAATGAGGGGTGGAGATGTTGCAGTTTTATAACTGTAGTGTAGGTATGCCTTTGTCACGACGGTGATGGAGTGAGTGATGATGCTAGTGTTTCTTCTTTTTCGGGTCCTCCTGCCTTGGTGGGAAGCTGCGGATGTGTTAATAAAAAATTTTTTTAGAAAACCGACAAGTTGATGACTGACACACTAGAATAAGACTGATGAAGCGAACACATCATCTCCAGGCTGAGGGACTGATTACCTGAGACTCCTCATCTTCCACCGTTCTTCTCCGTATTGGACTGATGAAGCCACTGGCTGGAGTAATGTTTCCATAAAGATACCCAAGTGTTGCACGGGTGTCTTATTCACCTCTATCATTAAGAAAGTTGATATTATCAAGGTCATTTGTTCTCCAGTGATCCAAAACTTGTATGGAAAGACACAACTTGGTAAGTTGCTGCACTTACTCTCCAGTTGTAGGGTTGTGAGGTCTACAATAACTTGTATGGAAAGACACAACTTGGTAAGTTGCTGCACTTACTCTCCAGTTATAGGGTTGTGAGGTCTACAATAACTTGTATGGAAAGACACAACTTGGTAAGTTGCTGCACTTACTCTCCAGTTATAGGGTTGTGAGGTCTACAGTAACTTGACTGTAGTTCCTGTTGGGTTTACCAACGAACTCTTGAATTGGGTTTCCAGGGAGAGATGTTGTAAGAGGTCCGCAACACCTGTAAACACAGAAGGTGGGTAAGATATTGAAGTTAAACCAATGTGATGGTGATGATGGTGAGGATCTGGTGATGGTGATGGTGATGGTGATGGTCTGGTGGAGAGAGTTAGTGTGGACACAAGATGATCCTTGTTGTTGAAACATCTTGGTCTCCTGGCATTACTGTAGCATCTGTTGCTTCATCACATAACCAGTAAGAACTACCCTCTCTCTCTCTCTCTCTCTCTCTCTCTCTCTCTCTCTCTCTCTCTCTCTCTCTCTCTCTCTCTCTCTCTCAATATAAAATATAAAGTATATATAACACTGCGGCTAGTGAGGTATGTTGTGAGTGTTGGTGTTTGTATAACGTTATATAGACATTGTTTAGCAGTGTTGTGTGTCAGTGTTTAGCAGTGTTGTGTATCAGTGTTGGCTGATGTTTGTGTTGTGTGTCATTGTATTTATGTGTGGTCAGTTAGACCATTCTTGCTGGTGTTTTCTTAGTCAGGTAAAATGGCTGCTGACGAGGCTGCTATGAGGATCCGCTCAGTGGCTGAGCTATGCTGGGTGTTCTCCTGACGCGGGTGTTTAATTATGTGAGGACTCGTGTTGGGTCCCCCTGACGTGGATGTTTAGTTATGTGAGGACTCGTGTTGGGTCCCCTGACGTGGGTGTTTAGTTATGTGAGGACTCGTGTTGGGTCCCACTGACGTGGGTGTTTAATTATGTGAGGACTCGTGTTGGGTCCCCCTGACGTGGGTGTTTAGTTATGTGAGGACTCGTGTTGGGTCCCACTGACGTGGGTGTTTAATTATGTGAGGACTCGTGTTGGGTCCCCCTGACGTGGATGTTTAGTTATGTGAGAACTCGTGTTGGGTCCCCTGACGTGGGTGTTTAGTTATGTGGAGGACTCGTGTTGGGTCCCCCTGACTGTGGTGTTTAGTTATGTGAGGACTCGTGTTGGGTCCCCTGACGTGGGTGTTTAGTTATGTGAGTACTCGTGTTGGGTCCCCCTGACGTGGGTGTTTAGTTATGTGAGGACTCGTGTTGGGTCCCCTGACGTGGGTGTTTAGTTATGTGAGGACTCGTGTTGGGTCCCCTGACGTGGGTGTTTAGTTATGTGAGGACTCGTGTTGGGTCCCCCTGACGTGGGTGCTTAGTTATGTGAGGACTCGTGTTGGGTCCCCCTGACGTGGGTGTTTAGTTTTTGTGAGGACTCGTGTTGGGTCCCCTGACGTGGGGGTTTAGTTATAAAGAGGACTCGTGTTGGGTCCCCTGACGTGGGTGTTTAGTTGTGTGAGGACTCGTGTTGGGTCCTCCTGACGTCGGTGTTTAGTTATGTGAGGACTCGTGTTGGGTCCCCTGACGTGGGTGTTTAGTTATGTGAGGACTCGTGTTGGGTCCCCCTGACGTGGGTGTTTAGTTATGTGAGGACTCGTGTTGGGTCCCCTGACGTGGGTGTTTAGTTATTGTGAGGACCCCGTGTTGGTCCCCTGACGTGGGTGTTTAGTTATGTGAGGACTCGTGTTGGGTCCCCCTGACGTGGGTGTTTAGTTATGTGAGGACTCGTGTTGGGTCCCCCTGACGTGGGTGTTTAGTTGTGTGAGGACTCGTGTTGGGTCCTCCTGACGTCGGTGTTTAGTTATGTGAGGACTCGTGTTGGGTCCCCCTGACGTGGGTGTTTAGTTATGTGAGGACTCGTGTTGGGTCCCCTGACGTGGGTGTTTAGTTATGTGAGGACTCGTGTTGGGTCCCCTGACGTGGGTGTTTAGTTATGTGAGGACTCGTGTGGGTCCCCTGACGTGGTGTTTAGTTATGTGAGGACTCGTGTTGGGTCCCCCTGACGTGGGTGTTTAGTTATGTGAGGACTCGTGTTGGGTCCCCTGACGTGGGTGTTTAGTTATGTGAGGACTCGTGTTGGGTCCCCCTGACGTGGGTGTTTAGTTATGTGAGGACTCGTGTTGGGTCCCCTGACGTGGGTGTTTAGTTATGTGAGGACTCGTGTTGGGTCCCCTGACGTGGGTGTTTAGTTATGTGAGGACTCGTGTTGGGTCCCCTGACGTGGGTGTTTAGTTATGTGAGGACTCATGTTGGGTCCCCCTGACGTGGGTGTTTAGTTATGTGAGGACTCGTGTTGGGTCCCCCTGACGTGGGTGTTTAGTTATGTGAGGACTCGTGTTGGGTCCCCTGACGTGGGTGTTTAGTTATGTGAGGACTCGTGTTGGGTCCTCCTGATGTGGGTGTTTAGTTATGTGAGGACTCATGTTGGGTCCTCCTGACGTGGATGTTTAGTTATGTGAGGACCTGTGTTGGGTCCCCCTGACGTGGGTGTTTAGTTATGTGAGGACTCGTGTTGGGTCCCCCTGACGTGGGTGTTTAGTTATGTGAGGACTCGTGTTGGGTCCTCTGACGTGGGTGTTTAGTTATGTGAGGACTCGTGTTGGGTCCCCTGACGTGGGTGTTTAGTTATGTGAGGACTCGTGTTGGGTCCTCCTGACGTCGGTGTTTAGTTATGTGAGGACTCGTGTTGGGTCCCCCTGACGTGGGTGTTTAGTTATGTGAGGACTCGTGTTGGGTCCCCTGACGTGGGTGTTTAGTTATGTGAGGACTCGTGTTGGGTTCCCCTGACGTCGGTGTTTTGTTATGTGAGGACTCGTGTTGGGTCCCCCTTACGTGGGTGTTTAGTTATGTGAGAACCCGTGTTGGTTCCCCCTGACGTGGGTGTTTAGTTATGTGAGGACCCGTGTTGGGTCCCCCTGACGTGGGTGTTTAGTCATGTGAGGACCCGTGTTGGGTCCCCCTGACGTGGGTGTTTAGTTATGTGAGGACTCGTGTTGGGTCCCCCTGACGTGGGTGTTTAGTTATGTGAGGACTCGTGTTGGGTCCCCTGACGTGGGTGTTTAGTTATGTGAGGACTCGTGTTGGGTCCCCTGACGTGGGTGTTTAGTTATGTGAGGACTCGTGTTGGGTCCTCCTGACGTCGGTGTTTAGTTATGTGAGGACTCGTGTTGGGTCCCCCTGACGTGGGTGTTTAGTTATGTGAGGACTCGTGTTGGGTCCCCTGACGTGGGTGTTTAGTTATGTGAGGACTCGTGTTGGGTTCCCCTGACGTCGGTGTTTTGTTATGTGAGGACTCGTGTTGGGTCCCCCTGACGTGGGTGTTTAGTTATGTGAGAACCCGTGTTGGTTCCCCCTGACGTGGGTGTTTAGTTATGTGAGGACCCGTGTTGGGTCCCCCTGACGTGGGTGTTTAGTCATGTGAGGACCCGTGTTGGGTCCCCCTGACGTGGGTGTTTAGTTATGTGAGGACTCGTGTTGGGTCCCCTGACGTGGGTGTTTAGTTATGTGAGGACTCGTGTTGGGTCCCCTGACGTGGGTGTTTAGTTATGTGAGGACTCGTGTTGGGTCCTCTGACGTGGGTGTTTAGTTATGTGAGGACCCGTGTTGGGTCCCCTGACGTGGGTGTTTAGTCATGTGAGGACTCGTGTTGGGTCCCCTGACGTGGGTGTTTAGTTATGTGAGGACTCGTGTTGGGTCCCCTGACGTGGGTGTTTAGTTATGTGAGGACCCGTGTTGGGTCCCCTGACGTGGGTGTTTAGTCATGTGAGGACCCGTACTGGGTCGCCTGACGCGGGTATTAATGTGAAGACCTGTTCTGGGTATTAAATTCATTACGCAAACAAGGGAAGCAATGCGTAGTTTCTCTTACGTGTAGCTCAAGACTTTTCCAGGTGTACACACACACCACACACACACACACACACACACACACACACACACACACACACACACACACACACACACACACACACACACACCAGCAAAGTTGCTGGTTATGGGGGATTTCAACCACAGGGAGATTGACTGGGAAAACCTGGAGCCACATGGGGGTCCCGAAACATGGAGAGCCAGGATGTTGGACGTGGTGCTGGAAAACCTCATGCACCAACATGTTAAGGACACTACCAGAGTGAGAGGGGAGGATGAACCAGCAAGATTGGACCTTGTGTTCACCCTGGGCAGCTCAGACATTGAGGACATCAAGTATGAGAGTCCCCTAGGAGCTAGCGACCACGTGGTTCTGTGCTTTGAATACATAGTAGAGCTGCAAGTGGAGAGAATAACAGGAGTAGAATGGGAAAAGCCTGACTATAAAAGAGGGGACTACATAGGGTTGAAGAACTTCATGCGGGAGGTCCAGTGGGACAGAGAACTGGCAGGAAAGCCAGTAAATGAAATGATGGAATATGTAGCAACAAAATGCAAGGAGGCAGTGGAAAGGTTCATTCCAAGGGCAACAGTAACAACGGAAGACCAGAACAAGCCCTGGTTTACCCGACGGTGTAAGGAGGCAAAAACAAAGTGCAATAGAGAATGGAAAAAGTACAGAAGGCAGAGAACACACGAAAATAGGGAGATCAGTCGCAGAGCCAGGAATGAGTACGCACAGGTAAGGAGGGAGGCCCAGCGACAGTATGAAAATGACATAGCATCGAGAATCAAGACTGACCGAAACTGTTGTATAGCCACATCAGGAGGAAGACAACAGTCAAAGACCAGGTGATCAGATTAAGGACAGAAGGTGGAGAACTCACAAGAAATGATCAGGAGGTATGTGAGGAGCTGAACAGGAGATTTAAGGAAGTTTTTACAGAAAGAGACAGGAAGGGCTGTGGGAAGACAGCACAGAAGGGAACATCAAGAGGGAATATACCAACAAGTGTTGGATGACATACGAACAACTGAGGAGGAGGTGAAGAAGCTCTTAAGTGACCTTGACACCTCAAGGCGATGGGACCGGACAACATCTCCCATGGGTCCTTAGAGAAGGAGCAGAGATGCTGTGTGTGCCTAACCACAATCTTCAACACATCCCTTGAAACTGGGCAACTACCTGAGAAATGGAAGACAGCTAATGTAGTCCCCATATTTAAGAAAGGAAACAGAAACGAGGCACTAAACTACAGACCTGTGTCTCTGACATGTATTGTGTGCAAAGTCATGGAGAAGATTATCAGGAGGAGAGTGGTCGAACACCTGGAAAGGAACAAGATTATAAATGAAAACCAGCATGGGTTCATGGGAAGGTAATCTTGTATCACAAACCTCCTGGAGTTTTATGACAAGGTAACAGAAGTAAGACACGAGAGAGAGGGTTGGGTAGATTGCGTTTTCCTAGACTGCAGGAAGGCCTTTGACACAATTCCCCACAAGAGATTAGTGCAGAAGCTGGAGGATCAGGCACACATAAAAGGAAGGGCACTGCAATGGATAAGGGAATACCTGACAGGGAGGCAGCAACGAGTCATGGTACGTGAAGAGGTATCACAGTGGGCGCCTGTTACGAGCGGGGTCCCACAGGGGTCAGTTCTAGGACCAGTGCTATTTTTGATATATGTGAATGACATGATGGAAGGAATAGACTCTGAAGTGTCCCTGTTCGCAGATGACGTGAAGTTGATGAGAAGAATTAAATCGGACGAGGATGAGGCAGGACTGCAAAGAGACCTGGAGAGGCTGGACATGTGGTCCAGTAACTGGCTCCTCGAATTCAATCCAGCCAAATGCAAAGTCATGAAGATTGGGGAGGGGCAAAGAAGACCGCAGACAGAATATAGGCTAGGTGGACAAAGACTACAGACCTCACTCAGGGAGAAAGACCTTGGGGTGACCATAACACCGAGTACATCACCGGAGGCACACATCAACCAAATAACCGCTGCAGCATACGGGCGCCTGGCAAACCTGAGAATAGCGTTCCGATACCTCAATAAGGAATCGTTCAAGACACTGTACACTGTGTATGTTAGGCCCATACTGGAGTATGCAGCACCAGTCTGGAACCCACACCTGGTCAAGCACGTCAAGAAGTTAGAGAAAGTACAAAGGTTTGCAACAAGGCTAGTCCCAGAGCTCAAGGGAATGTCGTACGAGGAAAGGTTAAGGGAAATCGGACTGACGACACTGGAGGACAGAAGGGTCAGGGGAGACATGATAACGACATACAAGATACTGCGGGGAATAGACAAGGTGGACAGAGATAGGATGTTCCAGAGAGGGGACACAGGGACAAGGGTCACAACTGGAAGCTGAAGACTCAGACGAGTCACAGGAATAGAAATAAAAAAAAAAAAAGGGAGAAGGGATAAAGGAAAAGAAAAAATAAGCAAAGAAGGGAATCAAGGATAAAAAAAAGGGAAAGAAAGAAAAGGGAAAGAAAAAAGGGAAAAGGGAAAAAAGAAATATAAACATACAAAGGGGAAGAAAAATAAAAAGGGAGAATAATAGAGATGGGACAAAAAGGGAAAAGGAAAACAGGAAAAAAAATAAAAAGATAGTAAACAGGCAGAAATAAATCAACAAAAACTACACAAAAAAAAAAAAAGGAAAAAGAAAAAACAAGGAAGGAAAAAAAAACGGGAAAAAAAAAAAAAAAAAACAAAAAAAAAAAAAAAAAAAAAAAAAATAAATAAGAAAAAAAAAAAAAAAAAAAAAAAAAAAAAAATAAAAAAAAAAAAAAAAACAAAAAAAAAAAAATAAAAAGAATATACACAAATACAAAAAAAAAAAAAAAAAATAAAAAAAAAAAAAAAAAAAAAAAACAAAAAAATAAAAAAAAATAAAAAAAAAAAAAAAAAATAAAATAAAAACAAACAAAAAAAAAAAATAATAAACAGAAAAAAAAATAAAAAAATAAAACCTAATAAAAAAAAAAAAAAAGAAAAAATCAAAAATATATATATAAAAAAAATATAAATAAAAAAAAAAAAAAAAATAAAAAAAAAAGAAAGGAAAGAGATACAAAAAAGGGGAAAAAAAGAAGAACGGAAGGCAGGTATCAGGAGGGGATGGGAAGGATGCATCTGGAAGGAAGGTTAAGGCAGCGTGAAGGTTGAGGGTTGTTTACACTGGGGTCGTGTCGTGGCCAGCGTGACCTGGGGCAAGCTTCTCCAGGTGTTTACTGCCACACACAACTACCGTGGTGTGAGACTCACTTACCGTTGCCTATACCTTCGCTCTCCAACGTATAACACTCTTTACGGAGATTTTTGACAATGTGAGGCTATTTTAGAGGAACTTTTTCACGAGGTAATATTAGGCAGGCTGTACGAGGGGAAGTGCTGGTGTGTGGTGAGGGTAAGGTGTTTGCCTGATGTTGTCATGAAATTGAGGAGGGGGGTGTTGTCAAGGGGGGAAAGTGCATGTTGTTCAAGAAAGAGCGGTTGAGGTAGTATAGTGGTTGTTGTCAAGAAAGAGGGGCGAGGTAGTGTTGTTGTCATAGAAAAGACGGGGCGAGGTTAGTTTGTATGTCAAGAATAGACGGGCGAGGTATCGTGTTGTCAAGAAAGGACGGGCTGAGGTAGTGTTGTCAAGAAAGACTCGGGCGAGGGTAAGCTCTTGTTGTGCAAGGATAGGCGAGGGCGAGTAGTGTTGTTTGTCAAGGAAAGACGGGGCGATGGTAGTGTTGTTATTGTAAGGAACGGAGGTGAAGGTAGTGTTGTTGTCAAGAGAAAAGCGGGTGAGGGTAGTGTTGTTGTCAAGAAAGAAGGGTCCGTGAGGTGTGTTGTTGTCAAGCAAAGGGGTTGGTGAGGTAGTGCGTGTGTCATGGAATAGACGGGGTGCGTTGGGGAGGTAGTGTTGTTGTCAAGAAAGAGGGGTGAGGTAGTGTTGTTACGTCAAGAAAGACCGGGGTGAGGTAGTGTCATGTTGTCAAGATAAGACGGGGTGAGGTGGTGTTGTTGTCAAGAATGACGGGGTGAGGTAGTGTTGTTGTTGTACAAGACGAAAAGAGGGGTGAGGTAGTGTTGTTGTCATGAAGACGGGGTGAGGTAGTGTTGTTGAAAGAAATGATCACGGAGGTGGCGGTGAGGTAGTGTTGTTGTCAAGAAAGAAGGGGTGTTGGGTGAGTTGTGTTTGATTGTCATGCTAAAGACGGACGGTGAGGTAGTTGATTTGATTGTCAAGAAAGGAGGGGTGGGTTGAGATAGTGTTGTTGTCAAGAAAGACGGGTGAGGTAGTGTTGTTGTCAAGAAAGACGGGGCGAGCGAGGTTAGTGTTGTCAGAATGACGGGGTGAGGTGGTGTTGTTGTCCAAGAATAGACGGGGCGACGGTTGTGTTGTTAAGAAAGACGGGGTGAGGTAATGTTGTTGTCAAGAAAGCCGGGCGGTGTGAGGTAGTGTTGTTGTCATGAAAGTATCGGGGGTGAGGTAGGGGGGTTGGTTGTCAAGATAGACGGCGGGATTCTGAGGTAGTGTTGTTGTCAAGAAAGACGGGTGGTGAGGTAGGGTTGTTGTAAGAAAGGTCGGGTGTGAGGTAGTTTTGTTGTCAAGAAAGACGGGGCGTGAGGTAGTGTTGTTGTCAAGAAAGACGGGGTGAGGTAGTGTTGTCAAGAAAGACGGGGTGAGGTAGTGTTGTTGTCAAGAAGACGGGGTGGAGGTAGTGTTTGTTGTCATGAATGTCGGGCGCGTGGTTGTGTTGTTGTCAAGGAAAGTCGGGTGCGAGGTGTGGTGTTGTCAAAAAGACGGGGGTGAGGTCTAGTAGTTGTTGTCTAGAAAGACGGGGTAAGGTGGTGTTGTTGTCAAGAAAGACGGTCTGAGGTTGTGTTGTCATGAAAAAGACGGGGTGTGGTAGTGTTGTTGTCATGAAGTCGGTGGTGTGGTGGTGTTGTCAAGCAAGAAAGAGGGGTCGAGGTAGTGTTGCTGTCAAGAAAGACGGGGTGAGGTAGTGTTGTTGTCAAGAAAGACGGGGTGAGGTAGTGTTGTTGTCAAGAAAGACGGGGTGAGGTAGTGTTGTTGTCAAGAAAAGTCGGGGTGAGTAGTGGGTTGTTTGTCAAGGATATGAGTGGGTGTGCAGGATAGTGTTGTTGTCAAGGAAAGACGGGGTGAGGCAGTGATTGTTGTCAAGAAAAAGACGGGGTGAGGTAGTGTTGTGTCAGATAAGACGGGGCGTGTAGTGTTGTTGTCAACGAAAGGACGAGGTGAGGTGGTGGCTTTGTTAGTCAAGAAGAACAGTACAGACGGGGTGAGGCAGTGTTGTTTGTCAAGAAAGACGGGGGGTGAGGTGGTGTATGGTTGTCAAGAAAAGATGGGGTGTTGAGGTAGATGCTGGTGTCAAGAAAGACGGGGTTGAGGTAGTGTTGTTTGTCAAGAAGACGGGGTTTGACGGACGCAGTGTTGTTGTCATGAAAGTCGGGGTGAGGTAGTGGTGTTGTCAAGAATGACGGGGCTGAGGTTAGTGTTGTTGTCAAAGAAAGACGAGGTGGAAGGTTGTGGGTTGTCAAGAAATTCGGGGGGTGAGGCAGTGTTGTTGTCAGAAAGACGGGGTGAAGGTAGTGTTGTTGTCAAAGAGTGGGTGAGGTTAGTGTTTGTTTGTCAAAGAAAGACGAGGATGATAGGTAGTCGTTTGTCAAGAAAGACGGGGGGAGGTAGTGTGTTTGTCAAGAAGAAAAGACGGGGGGTGAGGTGAGTGTTGTGGTCAAGAATGGACGGGGGTGAGGCGTGTTGTTGTCAAGAAAGACGGGGTGTGGTAGTTTGTTGTCAAGAAAGAAAGAGCAGGTGAGGTAGTGTTGTTGGCAGTGAAAGAGGGGGAGGGGCGGGTAGTGTTGTTGTCAAGAAAGACGGGGACGAGGGTGTTTGTTGTCAAGAAAGACGGGAGCGAGGTACTCTTGTTGTCAAGAAAGACGGGCGACGGTAGTGTTGTCAAGAAATGACGGGGCGGGGTAGTGTTTGTGTTGTTCAAAGAATGACGGGGCGAAGTAGTGTTGTTGTCAAGAAAGACGGGGCGAGGTAGTCTGTTGTCAAGAATGACGGGCGAGGTAGTCTTGTGTCTAGAATGAAAGACGGGGAGAGGTAGTCTTGTTTTCAAGAGGTAAACCAACGGGGCGAGGTTAGTCTTTGTTTGTCATGAAAGACGGGGCCGAGGTTAGTCTTGTCTGTCAAGAATAAACGGGGAGGTAGTCATTGTTGTACAAGAATAGACGGGGCGAGGCTAAGTCTTGTTGTCAAGAGAAAGACGGGCGGGGTAGTCTTGTTGTGCAAGAAAGACGGGGCGAGGGTAGTCTTGTTGTCAAGAAAAGACGGGCGCGTGAATGCGAGGTTAGTCTTGTTCTCAAGAAAGACGAGGTGGCGAGGGTAGATCCTTGTTGTCAGAAAAAACGGGGCGATGGTAGTCTTGTTGTCAAGAAAACCGGGGCGAGTAGTCTTGGTTGTCACAGAAAGTACGGGGCGATGGTTGTCTTGTTGTCAAGAAAGACGGGGCGATGAGGCAGAGGTTGTATTGTTGTCAAGAAAGAGGGGCGAAGGTAGTCCTTTGTTGTCAAGAAAGACGGGGCGAGTGGTAGTCTTTGTTGTCAAGAAAGACGGGAGGGTGAGGTAGTGTGCTTGTTGTCATGAAAGCGGGGGGTGAGGTGGTAGTTGTTTTTCCAAGAACGACGGGCGATCCGGTAAGCTCGTTGTTGTCTAGAAAGATCGGCGGTGAGGTGGTTGTTGTCAAGGAAAGACGGGGTGAGTTAGTTTGTTTGTCAAGGAAAGACGGGGCGAAGTAGTGTTGTTAAGTAAGACGGGGGCGAATGGTAGTGTTGTTAAGAAGACGGGGTGAGGTAGTGTTGTTTGTCATGAAAGACGGGGCGAAGTAGTGTTGTTAAGAAGGGACGGGGTTGAGGTAGTGTTGTTGTCAAGAAAGTCGGGAGCGGAAGTAGTGTTGCTCAAGAATAGACGGGGTGAGGTAGTGTTGTTGTCAAGAAAGACGGGGACGAGGTTGTGTATTGTTGTCAAGATAGACGGGGCGAGGTAGTGTTTTGTCATGAAAAGAAGGGCGAGGTTGTGTTTTGTCAAGAAAGTCGGGGTGTGGTAGTGTTGTTGTGTCAAGAAAGTAGTTGGGTTGAGAGTAAGTGTTGTCAAGGAAAGGAGGGGGGAGGTAGTGTTGTTGTCAAGATAAGACGGGGTGAGGTAGTGTTTTGTCAAGTAAAGACAGGGTGATTGAAGGTGGTGTTGTTGTCAAGAAAGACGGGTGGGTAGTGTTGTTGTCAAGAAAGAACGGGGGTAGAGGTAGTGGGTTGTCAAGAAAAGGACGGGCGCGTACGGTAGTGGTTGTTGTCCATAGAAAGACGGGGTGAGGTAAGTCGTTGTCAAGAAAGACGGGGTGAGCAGTGTTGTTGTCAAGAAAGTACGGGGCGATGGTAGTGTCTGTTGTTCAAGACAAGACGGGGGGGGAGTTTAGTTGGGGAGAGTAGCGTTGTCATGTATGACGGGGCGAGGTAGTGTTGTTGTCAAAGAAAGACGGGGTGAGGTAGTGTTGTCAAGAAAGACGGGGTGAGGCAGTCTGGCAGTGTGGTTGTCCAGAAAACGGGGTCAGTAGTGTTGTTGTCAAGAAAGACGGGGGTGAGGTTAGTCGTTGTCATGAAAGATCGGGGTGGAGGTAGCGTTGTTGTCATGAAAGACGGGGCGTGTGGTGTTGTTGTTGTCAAAGAAAGGCGGGGTGAGGTAGTGTTGTTGTCAAGAAAGACGGGGTAAGGTAGTGTTGTTGTCAAGAAAGACGGGGTGAGGTAGTGTTGTAAGAAAGAGGGGTGAGGTAGTGTTGTCAAGTAAGACGGGGGTGAGAGGTATGGTGTTGTTTGTCAAGAAGACGGCCGGTGAGGTAGTGTTGTCAAGAAGAGAGGGTGACGCAGTGTTGTTGTCAAGAAAGACGGGGCAGAGGTAGTGTTGTTGTTAAGAAAGACGGGGGTGGGTGAGGTGGTGGTGTTGTCAAGAAAGACGGGTGAGGTAGTGTTGTTGTCAGAAAGACGGGGGGTGAGCAGTGTTCGTTAGTCAAAAAAGACGGTGTCGTGGTAGTGTTGTTGTCAAGAATGACGCGGGCGGAGGTGTGTTGTCAAGAAGTGGGGATGAGGTTGTGTGTATGTCAAGAAGACGGTACTTTGAGGTGTTTTGAAAGAAATGACGGGAGTGGTGAGGCAGTGTTGTTGTCCATAGAAAGACAGGGTGAAGGTGTGTTGTGTTCTCAAGAGTAGACGGGGGTGAGGTAGTCGTTGTTGTCAAGAATGACGAGGTGAGGTAGGGTCGTTGTCAAGCAACAAGGACGGGGGTGAAGGTGTGTTAGTTGTGGTCAGCAGAAAAAGGACTGGGGGGGGGAGGATCGTGTTGTTTGTCGAAGAAAGACGGGGCGAGGTAGTGTTGTTGTCGCAAGAGAAAGACGGGGTGGTGAGGTAGTGTTGTTGTCAAGAATGGTCGGCGGTAGAGGTGGTGTTGTTGTCATGAAGACGGGATGTGACGGTGAGGTAGTGTTGTTGTCAAGAAAGAAGGCGGTGCGGTAGTGTTGTTGTCAAGAAAGACGGAATTGAGGTGGTTGTTGTTCAAGGATAGGACGGGGTGAGCAGTAGGCAGTGCTGTTGTTCAGAAAGACGGGGTGAGTGAGTCAGTGTATTGTTGTCAGAAAAGTACGGGGTGGGTGGTGTTGTTGTCAAGTAAAAGACGGGGTGAGGGTGAGGTAGTGTTGTGTAATGAAAGAAGACAGGGAGGGAGTGTGAGGATTTGTTATTTCAAAATTGACGGGCGGCGAGCGAAGGTAGTGGTTGTTGTTAAGAAAGACGGGGTGAGGTTTGGTTTGTTGTCCCCAAGAAAAGACGGGGTGAGGTAGTGTTTGTTGTCAAGAAAGACGGGTGGTTGAGGCAGTGTTGTTGTCAAGATAGTCGGGAATGAGAGTAGTGTTGTCAAGAAGACGGGGGCGAGTTAGTCGTTGTAAGAATGACGGCGGTGAGGTTGTGTTGTTGTCAAGAAACGACGGATTGAGGTGGTGTTGTGCAAGGAAAGCGGGAGGTTGAGGCTGTGTTGTTGTCAAGAAAGACGGGGTGAGGTAGTGTTGTTGTCAAGAAAGACGGGGTGAGGTAGTGTTGTTGTCAAGAAAGACGAGGTGAGGTAGTGTTGTTGTCAAGAAAGACGGGGTGAGGTGGTGTTGTCATGAAAGACGGGGTGGGTTTGTTGTTGTCAAGAAAGACGGGGCGCAGGTTTTAGTGTTTGTTCGTCATGGAAAGACGGGGGAGGGTTGAGGATAGTGTGTTGTAACGAATGGACGAGGTTGAGGTTGTTGTTGTTGTCAGAAGATCGTGTTGTGTGTGCTTTTGTTGTCAGAAAGACGAGGTGAGGTAGTGTTGTTGTCAAGAAAATGTACGGGCGTGAGGTAGTGTTGTCAAAGAAAAGGCGGGTGTGTGTAGTGTTGTCAAGAAAGACGTGGAGTGAGGTAGTGTTGTTTGTCAGAAAGACGGGGCGAAGTAGTGTTGTTGTAGAAAGACGGGGTGAGGTTCTATGTTGTTGTCAAGAAAGGACGGTGTGAGGTTGTGTTGTTGTAAGAAAGACGGGGGCGGAGGTTGTGTTGTTGTCAAGGAATGTACGGGGTTGAGGGTGAGGTAGTGTTGTTGTCATGAAAGACGGGGGCGAGGTAAGTGTTTGTTGTCAAGTCAGACTAAAGACGGAGGCGAGGTAGTGTTTGTTTTTGGGGGTCTAGTAAGACGGGCGTGAGGTAGTGTTGTTGTCAAGAAAGACGGCGGGTGAGGTGGTGTTTTGTTGTCAAGAAAGAGGGGTGAGCCGTAGTGTTGTTGTCCAGAAGGACGAGGTGAGGTAGTGGTTGTTGTCAAGAAAGGACGGCGGTCTGAGGTGTGGTCGTTGTCAAGAAAGACGGGGTGAAGGGTGGTGGTGTTCGTCAGAAGACGCGGGGTTGTGGTAGGTGTTGTCAAGAGACGGGGGGTGAGGTTAGTGTTGTCAAGAAAGACGGGGCGGGGGTGAGTGGTGTTGTTGTCAAGAAAGACGAGGTGACGGTAGTGATGTTGTCTAGAATAGACGGGGGGTTGAGGTGGTGTTGTCAAGAAAGACGAGGTGAGGTAGTGTTGTTGTCAAGAAAGACGGGGTGAGGTAGTGTTGTCAAGAAAGACGGGGTGAGGTAGTGTTGTTGTCAAGAAAGACGAGGTGAGGTAGTGTTGTTGTCAAGAAAGACGGGGTGAGGTAGTGTTGTTGTCAAGAAAGACGGGGTGACGGTGGTGTTGAGCTGTTGTCAAGAAAGACGGGGACGATGGTGTGTTTGTTGGTCAAGAAAAGACGGGTGTTGAGGTAGTGTTGTTGGTCAAGAAGACGGGTGAGGTAGTGAATGTTGTCAAGAAAGACGGGTGGTGAGTAGTGTTTGTTGTCAAGAAAGACGGGGTGGGTGAGCGTGGTGTGTTGTCAAGAAAGACGAGGCAGAGGTAGTGTTTTGTGCAGAAAGACGGGGTTGAGGTAGTGTTGTTGTCAAGAAAAGACGGGACGAGGTTAGTGTTGTTGTCAAGAAGACGGGGTGAGGGTAGTGTTGTCAAGAAGACGAGTTGAAGGTTAGAGATGTTGTCAAGAAAGGACGGGGTGAGTAGTGTTGATTGTCAGAATAGGACGGCCGGTGAGGTGGTGTGTTGTCGAGAAAGACGAGGGTGAGGTAGTGTTGTTGTCAAGAAAGACGGGGTGAGGTAGTGTTGTTGTCAAGAAAGACGGGGTGAGGTAGTGTTGTTGTCAAGAAAGACGGGGTGAGGTAGTGTTGTTGTCAAGAAAGACGGGGTGAGGTGGTGTTGTTGTCAAGAAAGACGGGGTGAGGTAGTGTTGTTGTCTTGAAAGGAAAAAAAATAAAAACGGGGTGAGGTGGTGTTGTTGTCAAGAAAGACGGGGTGAGGTGGTGTTGTTGTCAAGAAAGACGGGGTGAGGTAGTGTTGTTGTCAAGAAAGACGGGGTGAGGTAGTGTTGTTGTCAAGAAAGACGGGGTGAGGTAGTGTTGTTGTCAAGAAAGACGGGGATTGAGGTGGTGGTTTTTGTCAAGAAAAGACGAGGCGATGGTAGTGTTGTGTCAATGAAAGACGGGGCGAGGTAGTGGTTGGTTGTCACAAGAAAAGACGGGTGGGGTTGTGTTGTGCTCTAAGATAGACGGGGTGAGGTAGTGTTGTTGTCAAGAAAGACGGGGTGAGGTAGTGTTGTTGTCAAGAAAGACGGGGCGAGGTAGTGTTGTTGTCAAGAAAGACGAGGTGAGGTAGTGTTGTTGTCAAGAAAGACGGGGTTGTGGTGTTGTTGATTGTCAAAGTAAGACGGGTGAGGTATAGTGTTGTTGTCCAAGAAAGACGGGTGTGAGGTAGTGGCTTGGTGTCAAAGGAAGACGGGGTGAGGTGGTGTGGTCAGAAAGTCGGGGTGACGGTAGTGTTGTTGTCTAGAATGAACGGGTGAGGTGGGTTGTTGTCCAAGAAAGACGGGGCGGAGGTAGTGTTGACAAGAAAGACGGGGGGTGACGGCAGTTGTTGTTGTCAAGAAAGACGGCGCGATGGTAGTGTTGTTGTTTAAGAAAGACGGCGTGATGGTGGTGGGTTGTGTCAAGAAATGACGGGGTGAGTGTGTTGTGTCAAGAAAGGACGGGAGTGAGGCAGGTTTGTGTCAAAAAAGACGGTGTGAGAGGTAGTGGTGTTGTCAAGAATGACGGGGCGAGTTGTGTTGTCATGAAAGACGGGGGTGAGGTAAGTGTTGTTGTCATGAAAGACGGATTGAGGTGGGTTTTGTCAAGATAGACGGGCGTTGAGGCAGTGTTGTTGTCAAGAAAGACAGGGTGGAGGTTGGTTGTTGTCAAGAAAGAATGGGGTGAGTTGTGTTGTTGTCAAAGAAAGACGGGGGGAGTGATGTAGTGTGGTTGTCAAGAAAGACGAAGGTGAGGTAGTGTTGTTGTCAAGAAAAGATGGAGGTGAGGTGGTGTTGGTTGTCAAGGAAAGACGGGGGGAGGTGTGTAGTAGTGTTGTCAAGATAAGACAGGGGCGAGGTCGAGGTAGTGTTGTTGTCAAGAAAGACGGGGTGAGGTAGTGTTGTTGTCAAGAAAGACGGGGTGAGGTGGTGTTGTTGTCAAGAAAGACGGGGTGAGGTAGTGTTGTCAAGAAAGACGGGGTGAGGTAGTGTTGTTGTCAAGAAAGACGGGATTGAGGGTGGTTGAGGTCAAGAAAGACGGGGTGAGGTAGTGTTGTTGTCAAGAAAGACGGGGTGAGGTAGTGTTGTTGTCAAGAAAGACGGGGTGAGGTGGTGTTGTTGTCAAGAAAGACGGGGTGAGGTAGTGTTGTTGTCAAGAAAGAACGGGGTTGTGAGGCAGTGTTATTGTCAAAAAGACGGGAGAGTGAGATAGTGTTGTTGTCAAGAACAGACGGTGTGAGGTGGTGTTGTCAAGAAAGGACGGGTGGGTGAGGTGGTTGTTGTCATAGAATGGTCGGGGTGAGGTATGTTGTTGTCTTAGTAAGGACGGGGGTGAGGCAGTGTTGTTGTCAAGAAAGACGAGGTGAGTTAGTGTTGTGTCAAGAAAGACGGGGGTGAGGTGGTGTTGTGTGTCACAGATCGTAGCGGGGTGAGGTAGTGTTGTTGTCAAGAAAGACGGGGTGAGGTAGTGTTGTTGTCAAGAAAGACGGGGTGAGGTGGTGTTGTCAAGAAAGACGGGGTGAGGTAGTGTTGTTGTCAAGAAAGACGGGGTGAGGCAGTGTTGTTGTCAAGAAAGACGTGGTGTGAAGGTAGTGTTGTCAAGAAAGATCGGGCGATGCGGTAGTGTTGTCAAGAAAGACGGGGTGAGGTACTGTTGTTGCCAAGAGAAGACGGATTGAGGTGGTGTTGTCAAGCAAAGACGGGGGTGAGGCAGTGTTGTTGTCAAAGAATGGACGGGGTGAGGTTGTGATTTGTTGTCAAGCAAAAGACGGAGGTGTGGTTAGGGTTGTTGTCAAGAAAAGACGTGGTGAGGTAGTTGTTGTTGTCTAAGAAAGACGGGGTGAGGTGGTGTTGTTGTCATAGAAAGAAGGGGTCGATTTGTGGTGGTGTTGTTGTTCAAGAAAGACGTGGGTGGGTGAGGTCGTGTTGTTGTCATGAAGGACTGAGGTGAGGTAGTGTTGTTGTCAAGGAATGACGGGTGTGAGGTTACTGTTGTTGTCCAAGAAAGTCGGATTGAGGTGGTTGTTGACAGAAAAGACCGGGGTGTGAAGGTATTGTTGTTGTCAGAAAGACGGGGTGAGGTAGTGTTGTTGTCAAGAAAGACGGGGTGAGGTAGTGTTGTTGTCAAGAAAGACGGGGTGAGGTAGTGTTGTTGTCAAGAAAGACGGGGTGAGGTAGTGTTGTTGTCAAGAAAGACGGGGTGAGGTAGTGTTGTTTGTCAGAAAGACGGTGGGTGAGGTTGGTGTTGTTGTCAAGAAAAGTAGGGGTAGAGGTGGTGTTGTTGTCAAGAAAGACGGTTGTGAGGTTGTGTTGTTGTAAGAAGACGAGGTGAGGTAGTGTTGTTGTCAAGAAAGACGGGGTGAGGTAGTGTTGTCAAGAAAGACGGGGTGAGGTAGTGTTGTTGTCAAGAAAGACGGGGTGAGGTAGTGTTGTTGTCAAGAAAGACGGGGTGAGGTAGTGTTGTTGTCAAGAAAGACGAGGGTGAGGAGTGTTTGTTTTGACAAGAAAGAGGGCGTGAGGTAGTGTTGTTGTCAAGAAAGACGGGGTGAGGTAGTGTTGTTGTCAAGAAAGACGGGGTGAGGTAGTGTTGTTGTCAAGAAAGACGAGGTGATGAAGTAGTGTGTTTTGTCAAGAAAAGACGGGGTGTAGGTAGTGTTATGTTGGTCAAGAAAGACGGGGTGAGGTAGTGTTGTTGTCGAAGAAAGACGGCGACGTGGTAGTGTTGATTGTCAGAAAGGACGGGCGAGTTGTGTTGTTGTCATGGAAAGACGGGGGCGAGCGAGTTTTGTGTTGGTCCCAACAAAGAAGGGCGAGGTAGTGTTGTTGTCAAGAAAGACGGGGTGAGGTAGTGTGTTGTTCATATGAAAGACGGGGTGTGGTAGTGTTGTTGTCAAGAAACGCGGGGGTGAGGTAGTGTTGTGTCATGATAGACGACGGTGAGGTGGTGTTGTTGTCAAGGGAATGCGGGGAGTTGAGGTAATGTTGTTGTCAACGAAAGCGGGGTGAAGGGTAGTGTTGTTGTCAAGAAGACGGAGGGTTGAGTGTAGTGTTGTTGTCAGAAAGCGGGGGTGGGTGAGAGTAGTGTTGTTGTCAAGAAAGACGGGGTGAGGTAGTGTTGTTGTCAAGAAAGACGGGGTGAGGTAGTGTTGTTGTCAAGAAAGACGGGGTGAGGTGGTGTTGTTGTCAAGAATGGACGAGGCGGTGTAGTGTTGTCAAGAAAGGACGGGGGCGGGTAGTGTTGTTGTCAAGAAAGACGGGGTGAGGTAGTGTTGTTGTCAAGAAAGACGGGGTGAGGTAGTGTTGTTGTCAAGAAAGACGGGGTGAGGTTGCTTTGCTTGTCAAGTGAAGAAAGACGGGGTGGTGAGGTAGTGTTGTTGTCAGAAAGACGGGGGTGTGTGAGTAGTGTTGTTGTCAAGAACAGAACGGGGTTGAAAGGTGGTGTTGTTCGTCAAGAAAGACGGGGTGAGGTGGTGTTGTTGTCAAGAAAGACGGGGTGAGGTAGTGTTGTTGTCAAGAAAGACGGGGTGAGGTAGTGTTGTAGTCAAGAATGCACGGGGTGTGGGTGGGTGTGGTTGTCAAGGAAAGACGGGGTGTGTAGTGTGTTGTCAAGAACAGACGGGGTGTGAGGTGTGTTGTTGTCAAGAAAGACGGGGTGAGGTAAGTGTTGTCAGGGGAAAACGGGGTGAGTAGTGTTGTTTTGTCAACAGAAAGACGGGGTGAAGGTGAGTGGGTTGTTGTCAAGAAAAGACAGGGTGAGGAGCCTTCCCCCCCCCCCCCGTGGTGTTGATTTAAGAAAGACGGGGTGAGGTAGTGGTTTTGTCAAGGAAATGACGGGGTGAGTGTGGTGTTGTTGTTCAAGGAAGAGAGGTTGAGGTCAGTGTTGTTGTCCAGAAAGACGGGGTGAGGTAGTGTTGTTGTCAAGAAAGACGGGGTGAGGTAGTGTTGTTGTCAAGAAAGACGGGGTGAGGTGGTGTTGTTGTCAAGAAAGACGAGGTGAGGTGGTGTTGTCAGAAAGACGGTGGTGATGGTAGTGTTGTTTGTCAGAAAGGACGGAGGTGAGGTTAGTAGTTTGCAAGAAAAGACGGGGTGGTGATGAAAGTAGTGTTGTTGTACAATGAAAGACGGGGTGAAGTTGTGTTGTTGTCAAGAAAGACGGGTGAGGTTAGTGTTGGTCTGTCATGAAAGACGGGAGTGGGTTCGGGTGAGGATTAGTGGTGTTGCTCTCAAGAAAGACGGGGTGAAGGTGGTGGTGGTTGTCAAGAATGACGGGGTGGTGGTGTTGAGTGACAGGCTAGTGTGTTGTCATGAAAGCGGGGGGTGAGGTGGTGTTGTTGCAAGAAAGGACGGGGTGAGTAGTTGTTGTGTCAAGAAGACTAGGGGTGGGTGGTGTTGTTGTCAGAAAGAAGGGGTGAGGTCAGTGTTGTTGTCAAGAAGACGGGGGTGTCGGTGAGGTAGTGTTGTTGTCATGAAATGCGGGGTGTGGTAGTGTTGTTGTCAAGAAAAGAGTGCGTGGGGAGGTAGTGTTGTTGTCAAGAAAGACGGGCGCTGTGGTGGTGTTGTCAAGAATGACGGGGTGAGGTGGTGTTGTTGTCAAGAAAGGACGGAGCGTGAAGGTAGTGTTTGTTGTCAAGAAAGGACGGGGTGAGGTAGTGTTGTCAAGAATGAGGGGCGTGAGGCTGTGTTGTTGTCAAGAAAGACAGGGGCGAGGTAGCGGTTGTTTTAAGTAATGTGGGGTGAGTAGTGTTGTTGTCATGGAAAGAGGGAGTGAGGTGGTGTTGTTGTCAGTATGACGGGGTGATTGGTGTGTTGTTGTCAAGAAAGACGGGGTGAGGTAGTGTTGTTGTCAAGAATGCCGGGGGTTGAGGTTAGTGTTGTTGTCAAGAAAGACGGGGTGAGGTAGTGTTGTTGTCAAGAAAGACGGGGTGAGGTGGTGTTGTCAAGAAAGACGGGGTGAGGTGGTGTTGTCAAGAAAGACGGAGTGTGAGGTAGTGTGGTTGTCAGAGATGACGGGGTGTGTTGTGTTGTTGATCATGAATAGACGGGGGTGTGTGGTGGTGTTGTTGTCAAGAAAGACGGAGTCTGGTGTGGCTGTTTGGTTGTTGTCAAGTAACAAATAAGAACGACGGGGGGAGGTTGTGTTGTCAAGAAAGGTCGGGGCGAGGTTGTGTTGTCAAGAGAAGATCGGGGGTGAGGTAGTGTGGTTGTCAAGGGAATGACGGATTGATGTTGGTGTTGTCAGAAAGACGGGGTGAGGTGTGTTGTTGTCAGAAAGGAGCGGGGTGTGTGTGAGGTAGTGTTTGTTGTCAAGATAAGCGGGGTGAGATTGTCGTTGTTGGCTCAAGAAAAGACGAGGTGAGGTAGTGTTGTTGTCAAGAAGACGGGGTGAGGTGGTGTTGTCAAGTGATGTGGGGTTGAGGTTATTGTTGTTGTCAAAGAAAGACGGGGCGAGGTTAGTGTTTGTCGTCAAGAAAGACGGGTGTTGAGGTAGTGTATGTTGTCAGAAAGCGAGGTGTGGTAGTGTTGTTGTCAGAAAGACGTGGTTGACCAGGTAGTGTTTGTTGTCAAGTAAGACGAGGTAGAGTTGTGTTGTAGTCATGAAAGACGGGGTGAGGTAGTGTTGTTGTCAAGAAAGACGGGGTGAGGTAGTGTTGTTGTCAAGAAAGACGGGGTGAGGTAGTGTTGTTGTCAAGAAAGACGGGGTGAGGTAGTGTTGTTGTCAAGAAAGACGGGGTGAGGTAGTGTTGTTGTCAAGAAAGACGGGGTGAGGTAGTGTTGTTGTCAAGAAAGACGGTGGCCGACGCTAGTGTTGTGTCAAGAAAGACGGGCGTGAGGTAGTGATGTTGTCAAGAAAGACCGGGGCGAGGTAGTGTTGTTGTCAAGAAGACGGGGACCGAGGTAGTGTTGTTGTCAAGAGAGGAGGCGCGGTGAGGTTGTGTTGTTGTCAAGAAAGACGGGGGTGAGGTGGTGTTGTTGTCTAAGAAAAGACGGGACGAGTTGAGGGTAGTGTTGTTGTCAAGAAAGACGAGGTGAGGTAGTGTTTGTTGTCAGAAAGAGGGGCTGAGGTGGTGGTGTTGTCAGAAAGGACGGCGGGTGAGGTGGTGGTTGTTGTCAAGAAAGACGGGGTTGAGGTGGTGGTGATTGTCAAGAAAGTCTGGGGGAGTCGGTGTTTGTTTGTCTAAGAAAGACGGGGTGAGGTTGTCATGTGTGTCAAGAAAGACGAGTTGAGGTGGTGTTGTTGTTCTAGTAAGACCGAGGTGAGGTAGTGTTGTTGTCAAGAAGACGGGGTGAGGTGGTGTTGTTGTCAAGAAAGACGAGGCGAGGTAGTGTTGTTGTCAAGAAAGACGGGGCGAGGTTGTGTTGTTGTCAAGAAAGACGGGGTTGGGTGAGGTAGTGGTTGTTGTCAAGAAAGACGAGGTGATTTAGTGTTGTTGTCAAGAAGAAAGACCGGGGTGAGGTGGTGTTGTTGTCAAGAAAGACGGGTGGTTTGGTTTGGTTGTGGTGGTGGTGTGGTGTTGTCAAGAAAGACGAGGTGAGGTAGTGTTGTTGTCAAGAAAGTCGGGGGGTCTCGGTGAGGTAAGTGTTGTTGTCAAGAAAGACGAGGTGAGGTAGTGTTGTTGTCATGAATGACGGGGTGGGGTTGTGTTGTTGTCAAGAAAGACGGGGTGAGGTAGTGTTGTTGTCAAGAAAGACGGGGCGAGGTAGTGTTGTTGTCAAGAAAGACGGGGTGAGGTAGTGTTGTTGTCAAGAAAGACGGGGCGAGGTAGTGTTGTTGTCAAGAAAGACGGGCGGTGAGGTAGTGTTGTCAAAGAAGACGAGGTGAGGTAGTGTAGTTGTCAAGATAAGACGGGAAGTGAGGTAGTGTTGGTTGTCAAGAAAGGACGGTGGGGTGAGGTGGTGTTGTTGTCAAGAAAGACGAGGTGAGGTAGTGTTGTTGTCAAGAAAGACGTGCGGTGGCGTGGAGGTTGTGTTGTTGTCAAGAAAGACGACGGGGAGGGTAGTGTTGTTGTGTCAAGAAAGAGGGGGGTGTGTGGTAGTGTTGTTGTCAAGATGACGAGTGTGAGGTAGTGTTGTTGTCAAGGGAAAGACGGGGGTGACGGTAGGTTGTTGTCAAGAAAGACGGGGGTGAGGTGGGGTTGTTGTTTGTCAAGAAAGACGAGGAGAGGTAGTGTTGTCATGTAAGACAGGGAGGGGCGAGGTAGTGGTGTTGTCTAAGAAAGCGGGGTGAGGTAGTGTTGTTGTCAAGAAGACGGGGTGGGTGAGGTAGTTGTTGTTGTCAAGAAAGAAAGACGGGGTGAGGTAGTGTTGTTGTCAAGAAGACGGGGGCGAGGTAGTGCCCTCACCCTTCTTGTTGTCAAGAAAGACGAGGGCGTGGTAGTGTTGTGTCAAGAAAGACGGGGTGAGGTGTTGTTGTTGTCAAGTAAGTCGTGGTGTGAGGGTAGTTGTTTTGTCAAGAAAGCGGGGTGTGGTAAATAGAAATAAAAAAAAAAAAAGGGAGAAGGGATAAAGGAAAAGAAAAAATAAGCAAAGAAGGGAATCAAGGATAAAAAAAAGGGAAAGAAAGAAAAGGGAAAGAAAAAAGGGAAAAGGGAAAAAAGAAATATAAACATACAAAGGGGAAGAAAAATAAAAAGGGAGAATAATAGAGATGGGACAAAAAGGGAAAAGGAAAACAGGAAAAAAAATAAAAAGATAGTAAACAGGCAGAAATAAATCAACAAAAACTACACAAAAAAAAAAAAAGGAAAAAGAAAAAACAAGGAAGGAAAAAAAAACGGGAAAAAAAAAAAAAAAAAACAAAAAAAAAAAAAAAAAAAAAAAAAATAAATAAGAAAAAAAAAAAAAAAAAAAAAAAAAAAAAAATAAAAAAAAAAAAAAAAACAAAAAAAAAAAAATAAAAAGAATATACACAAATACAAAAAAAAAAAAAAAAAATAAAAAAAAAAAAAAAAAAAAAAAACAAAAAAATAAAAAAAAATAAAAAAAAAAAAAAAAAATAAAATAAAAACAAACAAAAAAAAAAAATAATAAACAGAAAAAAAAATAAAAAAATAAAACCTAATAAAAAAAAAAAAAAAGAAAAAATCAAAAATATATATATAAAAAAAATATAAATAAAAAAAAAAAAAAAAATAAAAAAAAAAGAAAGGAAAGAGATACAAAAAAGGGGAAAAAAAGAAGAACGGAAGGCAGGTATCAGGAGGGGATGGGAAGGATGCATCTGGAAGGAAGGTTAAGGCAGCGTGAAGGTTGAGGGTTGTTTACACTGGGGTCGTGTCGTGGCCAGCGTGACCTGGGGCAAGCTTCTCCAGGTGTTTACTGCCACACACAACTACCGTGGTGTGAGACTCACTTACCGTTGCCTATACCTTCGCTCTCCAACGTATAACACTCTTTACGGAGATTTTTGACAATGTGAGGCTATTTTAGAGGAACTTTTTCACGAGGTAATATTAGGCAGGCTGTACGAGGGGAAGTGCTGGTGTGTGGTGAGGGTAAGGTGTTTGCCTGATGTTGTCATGAAATTGAGGAGGGGGGTGTTGTCAAGGGGGGAAAGTGCATGTTGTTCAAGAAAGAGCGGTTGAGGTAGTATAGTGGTTGTTGTCAAGAAAGAGGGGCGAGGTAGTGTTGTTGTCATAGAAAAGACGGGGCGAGGTTAGTTTGTATGTCAAGAATAGACGGGCGAGGTATCGTGTTGTCAAGAAAGGACGGGCTGAGGTAGTGTTGTCAAGAAAGACTCGGGCGAGGGTAAGCTCTTGTTGTGCAAGGATAGGCGAGGGCGAGTAGTGTTGTTTGTCAAGGAAAGACGGGGCGATGGTAGTGTTGTTATTGTAAGGAACGGAGGTGAAGGTAGTGTTGTTGTCAAGAGAAAAGCGGGTGAGGGTAGTGTTGTTGTCAAGAAAGAAGGGTCCGTGAGGTGTGTTGTTGTCAAGCAAAGGGGTTGGTGAGGTAGTGCGTGTGTCATGGAATAGACGGGGTGCGTTGGGGAGGTAGTGTTGTTGTCAAGAAAGAGGGGTGAGGTAGTGTTGTTGTCAAGAAAGACGGGGTGAGGTAGTGTTGTTGTCAAGAAAGACGGGGTGAGGTAGTGTTGTTGTCAAGAATGACGGGGTGAGGTAGTGTTGTTGTTGTACAAGACGAAAAGAGGGGTGAGGTAGTGTTGTTGTCATGAAGACGGGGTGAGGTAGTGTTGTTGAAAGAAATGATCACGGAGGTGGCGGTGAGGTAGTGTTGTTGTCAAGAAAGAAGGGGTGTTGGGTGAGTTGTGTTTGATTGTCATGCTAAAGACGGACGGTGAGGTAGTTGATTTGATTGTCAAGAAAGGAGGGGTGGGTTGAGATAGTGTTGTTGTCAAGAAAGACGGGTGAGGTAGTGTTGTTGTCAAGAAAGACGGGGCGAGCGAGGTTAGTGTTGTCAGAATGACGGGGTGAGGTGGTGTTGTTGTCCAAGAATAGACGGGGCGACGGTTGTGTTGTTAAGAAAGACGGGGTGAGGTAATGTTGTTGTCAAGAAAGCCGGGCGGTGTGAGGTAGTGTTGTTGTCATGAAAGTATCGGGGGTGAGGTAGGGGGGTTGGTTGTCAAGATAGACGGCGGGATTCTGAGGTAGTGTTGTTGTCAAGAAAGACGGGTGGTGAGGTAGGGTTGTTGTAAGAAAGGTCGGGTGTGAGGTAGTTTTGTTGTCAAGAAAGACGGGGCGTGAGGTAGTGTTGTTGTCAAGAAAGACGGGGTGAGGTAGTGTTGTCAAGAAAGACGGGGTGAGGTAGTGTTGTTGTCAAGAAAGACGGGGTGGAGGTAGTGTTTGTTGTCATGAATGTCGGGCGCGTGGTTGTGTTGTTGTCAAGGAAAGTCGGGTGCGAGGTGTGGTGTTGTCAAAAAGACGGGGGTGAGGTCTAGTAGTTGTTGTCTAGAAAGACGGGGTAAGGTGGTGTTGTTGTCAAGAAAGACGGTCTGAGGTTGTGTTGTCATGAAAAAGACGGGGTGTGGTAGTGTTGTTGTCATGAAGTCGGTGGTGTGGTGGTGTTGTCAAGCAAGAAAGAGGGGTCGAGGTAGTGTTGCTGTCAAGAAAGACGGGGTGAGGTAGTGTTGTTGTCAAGAAAGACGGGGTGAGGTAGTGTTGTTGTCAAGAAAGACGGGGTGAGGTAGTGTTGTTGTCAAGAAAAGTCGGGGTGAGTAGTGGGTTGTTTGTCAAGGATATGAGTGGGTGTGCAGGATAGTGTTGTTGTCAAGGAAAGACGGGGTGAGGCAGTGATTGTTGTCAAGAAAAAGACGGGGTGAGGTAGTGTTGTGTCAGATAAGACGGGGCGTGTAGTGTTGTTGTCAACGAAAGGACGAGGTGAGGTGGTGGCTTTGTTAGTCAAGAAGAACAGTACAGACGGGGTGAGGCAGTGTTGTTTGTCAAGAAAGACGGGGGGTGAGGTGGTGTATGGTTGTCAAGAAAAGATGGGGTGTTGAGGTAGATGCTGGTGTCAAGAAAGACGGGGTTGAGGTAGTGTTGTTTGTCAAGAAGACGGGGTTTGACGGACGCAGTGTTGTTGTCATGAAAGTCGGGGTGAGGTAGTGGTGTTGTCAAGAATGACGGGGCTGAGGTTAGTGTTGTTGTCAAAGAAAGACGAGGTGGAAGGTTGTGGGTTGTCAAGAAATTCGGGGGGTGAGGCAGTGTTGTTGTCAGAAAGACGGGGTGAAGGTAGTGTTGTTGTCAAAGAGTGGGTGAGGTTAGTGTTTGTTTGTCAAAGAAAGACGAGGATGATAGGTAGTCGTTTGTCAAGAAAGACGGGGGGAGGTAGTGTGTTTGTCAAGAAGAAAAGACGGGGGGTGAGGTGAGTGTTGTGGTCAAGAATGGACGGGGGTGAGGCGTGTTGTTGTCAAGAAAGACGGGGTGTGGTAGTTTGTTGTCAAGAAAGAAAGAGCAGGTGAGGTAGTGTTGTTGGCAGTGAAAGAGGGGGAGGGGCGGGTAGTGTTGTTGTCAAGAAAGACGGGGACGAGGGTGTTTGTTGTCAAGAAAGACGGGAGCGAGGTACTCTTGTTGTCAAGAAAGACGGGCGACGGTAGTGTTGTCAAGAAATGACGGGGCGGGGTAGTGTTTGTGTTGTTCAAAGAATGACGGGGCGAAGTAGTGTTGTTGTCAAGAAAGACGGGGCGAGGTAGTCTGTTGTCAAGAATGACGGGCGAGGTAGTCTTGTGTCTAGAATGAAAGACGGGGAGAGGTAGTCTTGTTTTCAAGAGGTAAACCAACGGGGCGAGGTTAGTCTTTGTTTGTCATGAAAGACGGGGCCGAGGTTAGTCTTGTCTGTCAAGAATAAACGGGGAGGTAGTCATTGTTGTACAAGAATAGACGGGGCGAGGCTAAGTCTTGTTGTCAAGAGAAAGACGGGCGGGGTAGTCTTGTTGTGCAAGAAAGACGGGGCGAGGGTAGTCTTGTTGTCAAGAAAAGACGGGCGCGTGAATGCGAGGTTAGTCTTGTTCTCAAGAAAGACGAGGTGGCGAGGGTAGATCCTTGTTGTCAGAAAAAACGGGGCGATGGTAGTCTTGTTGTCAAGAAAACCGGGGCGAGTAGTCTTGGTTGTCACAGAAAGTACGGGGCGATGGTTGTCTTGTTGTCAAGAAAGACGGGGCGATGAGGCAGAGGTTGTATTGTTGTCAAGAAAGAGGGGCGAAGGTAGTCCTTTGTTGTCAAGAAAGACGGGGCGAGTGGTAGTCTTTGTTGTCAAGAAAGACGGGAGGGTGAGGTAGTGTGCTTGTTGTCATGAAAGCGGGGGGTGAGGTGGTAGTTGTTTTTCCAAGAACGACGGGCGATCCGGTAAGCTCGTTGTTGTCTAGAAAGATCGGCGGTGAGGTGGTTGTTGTCAAGGAAAGACGGGGTGAGTTAGTTTGTTTGTCAAGGAAAGACGGGGCGAAGTAGTGTTGTTAAGTAAGACGGGGGCGAATGGTAGTGTTGTTAAGAAGACGGGGTGAGGTAGTGTTGTTTGTCATGAAAGACGGGGCGAAGTAGTGTTGTTAAGAAGGGACGGGGTTGAGGTAGTGTTGTTGTCAAGAAAGTCGGGAGCGGAAGTAGTGTTGCTCAAGAATAGACGGGGTGAGGTAGTGTTGTTGTCAAGAAAGACGGGGACGAGGTTGTGTATTGTTGTCAAGATAGACGGGGCGAGGTAGTGTTTTGTCATGAAAAGAAGGGCGAGGTTGTGTTTTGTCAAGAAAGTCGGGGTGTGGTAGTGTTGTTGTGTCAAGAAAGTAGTTGGGTTGAGAGTAAGTGTTGTCAAGGAAAGGAGGGGGGAGGTAGTGTTGTTGTCAAGATAAGACGGGGTGAGGTAGTGTTTTGTCAAGTAAAGACAGGGTGATTGAAGGTGGTGTTGTTGTCAAGAAAGACGGGTGGGTAGTGTTGTTGTCAAGAAAGAACGGGGGTAGAGGTAGTGGGTTGTCAAGAAAAGGACGGGCGCGTACGGTAGTGGTTGTTGTCCATAGAAAGACGGGGTGAGGTAAGTCGTTGTCAAGAAAGACGGGGTGAGCAGTGTTGTTGTCAAGAAAGTACGGGGCGATGGTAGTGTCTGTTGTTCAAGACAAGACGGGGGGGGAGTTTAGTTGGGGAGAGTAGCGTTGTCATGTATGACGGGGCGAGGTAGTGTTGTTGTCAAAGAAAGACGGGGTGAGGTAGTGTTGTCAAGAAAGACGGGGTGAGGCAGTCTGGCAGTGTGGTTGTCCAGAAAACGGGGTCAGTAGTGTTGTTGTCAAGAAAGACGGGGGTGAGGTTAGTCGTTGTCATGAAAGATCGGGGTGGAGGTAGCGTTGTTGTCATGAAAGACGGGGCGTGTGGTGTTGTTGTTGTCAAAGAAAGGCGGGGTGAGGTGTGTTGTTGTCAAGAAAGACGGGGTAAGGTAGTGTTGTTGTCAAGGAAAGACGGGGTGAGGTGTGTTGTAAGAAAGAGGGGTGAGGTAGTGTTGTCAAGTAAGACGGGGGTGAGAGGTATGGTGTTGTTTGTCAAGAAGACGGCCGGTGAGGTAGTGTTGTCAAGAAGAGAGGGTGACGCAGTGTTGTTGTCAAGAAAGACGGGGCAGAGGTAGTGTTGTTGTTAAGAAAGACGGGGGTGGGTGAGGTGGTGGTGTTGTCAAGAAAGACGGGTGAGGTAGTGTTGTTGTCAGAAAGACGGGGGGTGAGCAGTGTTCGTTAGTCAAAAAAGACGGTGTCGTGGTAGTGTTGTTGTCAAGAATGACGCGGGCGGAGGTGTGTTGTCAAGAAGTGGGGATGAGGTTGTGTGTATGTCAAGAAGACGGTACTTTGAGGTGTTTTGAAAGAAATGACGGGAGTGGTGAGGCAGTGTTGTTGTCCATAGAAAGACAGGGTGAAGGTGTGTTGTGTTCTCAAGAGTAGACGGGGGTGAGGTAGTCGTTGTTGTCAAGAATGACGAGGTGAGGTAGGGTCGTTGTCAAGCAACAAGGACGGGGGTGAAGGTGTGTTAGTTGTGGTCAGCAGAAAAAGGACTGGGGGGGGGAGGATCGTGTTGTTTGTCGAAGAAAGACGGGGCGAGGTAGTGTTGTTGTCGCAAGAGAAAGACGGGGTGGTGAGGTAGTGTTGTTGTCAAGAATGGTCGGCGGTAGAGGTGGTGTTGTTGTCATGAAGACGGGATGTGACGGTGAGGTAGTGTTGTTGTCAAGAAAGAAGGCGGTGCGGTAGTGTTGTTGTCAAGAAAGACGGAATTGAGGTGGTTGTTGTTCAAGGATAGGACGGGGTGAGCAGTAGGCAGTGCTGTTGTTCAGAAAGACGGGGTGAGTGAGTCAGTGTATTGTTGTCAGAAAAGTACGGGGTGGGTGGTGTTGTTGTCAAGTAAAAGACGGGGTGAGGGTGAGGTAGTGTTGTGTAATGAAAGAAGACAGGGAGGGAGTGTGAGGATTTGTTATTTCAAAATTGACGGGCGGCGAGCGAAGGTAGTGGTTGTTGTTAAGAAAGACGGGGTGAGGTTTGGTTTGTTGTCCCCAAGAAAAGACGGGGTGAGGTAGTGTTTGTTGTCAAGAAAGACGGGTGGTTGAGGCAGTGTTGTTGTCAAGATAGTCGGGAATGAGAGTAGTGTTGTCAAGAAGACGGGGGCGAGTTAGTCGTTGTAAGAATGACGGCGGTGAGGTTGTGTTGTTGTCAAGAAACGACGGATTGAGGTGGTGTTGTGCAAGGAAAGCGGGAGGTTGAGGCTGTGTTGTTGTCAAGAAAGACGGGGTGAGGTAGTGTTGTTGTCAAGAAAGACGGGGTGAGGTAGTGTTGTTGTCAAGAAAGACGAGGTGAGGTAGTGTTGTTGTCAAGAAAGACTGGGTTGAGGTGGTGTTGTCATGAAAGACGGGGTGGGTTTGTTGTTGTCAAGAAAGACGGGGCGCAGGTTTTAGTGTTTGTTGTAAAGCCTGGAGAGCGAAACGTTTGCCACAGTTAAATGTCACATTAGTTGCACTTGTGTCCTTTTACTTTACATATTGTCGGTAATTCTCCCGACATATATACAGTTCCATTGATCAGGAAGTCATAAGGGAGGCGTGTTGTGTTGAAGGGCGGCAGAGCAGAGGATTCTCAGATTTAATGTAAATCTGGCACAATTGTTTATGTGTGGTGGGTGTAGCCGCGTCTGACCTGACTCACGCGTACCGTGTTGTGAACACGTTCACTACTGCAACATTGACTCATGCTTCCCGTGTTGTGAACACATTCACTACTGTGATATTGACTCATGCTTCCCGTATTACGAACACGTTCACTGCTGTAATATTGACTCGTGCTTCCCGTGTGGTGACCAAGTTCGCTACTGTGATATCGACTCTGAAGGGAAGTTATCTGTTAGTTTTTCTGTGTATTAATCATCTCCAGGACTCGGCCTCAGCCTCCAACGTCGTAGAGGAAATATTACACATTTAAGAACTAGGAAGGTAAGGGGATGTGTATAGTGAATGTAAGTAAGATTTACTTGTCGCCTTACGATGGCGAATAAAAGGGCACAGTGCCGTGACTGGAACAATACACAGATAACCCGCACGTAGGAGAGAGGAGCTTACAACGATGTTTAGGTCCGACTTGGACTATTTACAAAGTCACACTAACAACGAGGTACAAGGTAAGACTAGAGCTTTGGTAAGTGGTATAACCACTTTGGCGCATTTTATAAATGTGTGTGTGTGTGTGTGTGTGTGTGTGTGTGTGTGTGTGTGTGTGTGTGTGTATGTGTGTGTGTGTGTGTGTGTGTGTGTGTGGTGTGTGTGTGTGTGTGTTTGTGTGTGAGTGTGTGTGTGTGTGTGTGTGTGTGTGTGTGTGTGTGTGTGTGTATGTGTGTGTGTGTGTGTGTGTGTGTGTGTGTGTGTGTGTGTTGTGTGTGTGTGTGTGTGTGTGTTGTGTGTGTGTGTGTGTTGTGTGTGTGGTGTGTGTGTTGTGTATGTGTGTTGTGTGTGTGTGTGTGTGTGTGTGTGTGTGTGTGTGTGTGTGTGTGTTTGTGTGTGTGGGGTGTGTGTGTTTGTGTGTGTGTATTTGTGTGTGTGTGTGTGTGTGTGTGTGTGTGTGTGTGTGTGTGTGTGTGTGTGTGTGTGTATGTGTGTGTGTGTGTGTGTTAGTTAATTAGTTACCATTTTGTCCTAGGCACATGTCGATTAGACACTAGGCCTGTTGTATATACGTGCGTGCATGCGTGTGTGCATGCATACGTGCACGTGTTGTGTGTGTGTGTTGTGTGTGTGTGTGTGTGTGTGTGAGTGTGTGTGTGTGTTGTGTATGTTATGTGTGTGGGTGTGTGTGGGTTGTGTTAGCTGTGGTCCGGTGCTTTATGTTTTGTGTGGTGGCTGTTTCGTGTCCATGGCTTTTGAATGTGTGCTTAAGTGTGTTGGTTTTGTCGATGGTATGTGTGGTTGTGGCGCTGCTTGACAAGCTCTTTATACAATGTTGTTGATTTTACATTTTCATTAGGTGTGTGTGTTTGTGTGTGTGTGTGTGTGTGTGTGTGTGTGTGTGTGTGTGTGTGTGTGTGTGTGTGTGTGTTGTGTGTGTGTGTGTTGTGTTATCTTGAATACATTAATCCATGACTTACCCCGGGCCGGGGTGCTCGGGTCATAGATGGTTAGCGTGGGCATTTAGTTTTATACTCATTAACCGGGTTCATCCCGGCGGGGTTATGGTTTATTTGCAATCGTGTCATTACGATTTCTTAAGTCATTAAATCCATAAGACAGGTATACCTTCCGCCCATCAGTTGCACACAGTTATACCAGCTATATACCTACATGCCGCTTTGTTGGAAAGATGCATACTTTTTGCAATTGCCTTTTTTTCGCAAGAGGTCGGTTGTAAGGCTCCTGCTGCAAATGGTAGTTACAAGGCGTTCGGTTGAGATCAGCTGCTAACCCAGAGTTGGTTGACTAAGCAGTTTCTGTGGTGGTGTCCTATCGTAGGATCTTTGCAGATGGTACAAGGTTAGTCGTAAGGTGTAGATTGATAGAAGTAGGTCTCCCAAAATTGGGGAGCATTTATCCTTGTTGTTGGATATAGAATGGTTCCAGTGGTATCCATTCTTTTATATCTTCGGGGAGGTCAGGATCCTTGGTCTTGTTAAGTTCTCCTTGTCAATGAAGCGTCGGACTCTTTGCTGGAAGGTTATTCTGTGGGGAGGTGTGTTTGTTGATGATGTAGTCGGTGGTGATCATTGGTTGGGGAAGGTTTTCTCTATCTGGTATATAGAGTTTCTACATGTCATATAATTGTGTCTTTTTTAGTGTATTTAGCCTGACACTTATTGCAACGATTTCTTGTTGGATGTGCAGGTCTTCCATCTTGAATCTGGTGCCCGTGATAAAGCAGAGGGCTTTGTACTAACAAAAAGGACCGGGATCCTGGTTCCCGAAGGAGAAAGGGTTCTCCTGGAGCACAAGATGTGTGTAATGTTCGCCAAGACCTTGGTCCTGGCACGGATCTTAGTAAGACCCGTCTCTGGCTCCTGAAGGAGAAAAGGCTCGTAACAGAAAGGAGAGAAGGAGGCAGTATATGTAGGCCAGCAGAGAGGTGTGAGAAGTGGTAGTGGGGGAAGGTAAGGCAGGTAGTGGTAGTAGTAGCAGTAATAGTGGGAGAGCTAAGGGTCCACAAGGGGTAAGACCAAAAACACAGGGGAAAAGTGCAGGAGAGAACACTCAAAGCAGCAGAAAGGAAACCCAAAACAAGAAAAGGGAAAAATGAGAAAGGAGAAATGGTAGAAAGAAGAGGAGAAAAGATAATCAGGTTAAGTTACTGTGTTCTGAAGTTTGGAGCATATGACAATGTAATAAGAAAAGAAGACATTAACAGAGACAAAGTACGACTAAGATTCATACAGGGAAAGTTGTGTATAAGTGATGATTCACCCAGACGGTGACTGTGACAGAGGTAGGGTAGACAGTTTTACCAGAAGACTAGTGAATAGGATAACTGTGATCTCTGGTATAAACCTTGGTAATAAATACCGATAAGTTGGTTTAGAAAAACACGTAAGCAAACACTAGGATATATTTATTAGACAACGTTTCGGTCCTGGAATCTCTAACATAACAGAAAAGAGCATTGTTGGTGTTAGCAAGCCTAACACTATTTTTATGCTCCTTGAGTCTGTCAGAAAGAGGACGGCCAGTTTCTGCAAAGTACTGAAGAGGACAAGAGGAACATGAAATAGAGACGACACCAGGAGCATCTATAGAGGAAGGAGAGGTATGAACTAGAGTGTTGCAAAGAGTGTTAGTGTGGCGAAAAGTAAGTTTGTCTAAGGAACGGAGAGAGTTGTTGAAATTAGAAAGACTGGAAATATAAGGATTTCTATCTTCTGCCTTGGGTCTTCTGTCCTTCCTTACACCCTGACATTGATGGTTGAGAGAGTACATCTCCCTGGTATTGATGATTGAGTACATCACTCTGGTAGTGATGGTTGAGGGAGTACATCACCCTGGTATTGATGGTTGAGAGAGTACATCACCCTGGTATTGATGATTGAGAGTACATCACCCTGGTATTGATGATTGAGAGTACATCACCCTGGTATTGATGATTGAGTACATCACCCTGGTAGTGATGGTTGAGAGAGTACATCACCCTGGTATTGATGATTGAGAGAGTACATCACCCTGGTATTGATGATTGAGTACATCACCCTGGTATTGATGATTGAGCACATCACCCTGGTAGTGATGGTTGAGGGAGTACATCACCCTGGTATTGATGATTGACAGAGTACATCACCCTGGTATTGATGATTCAGAGAGTACATCACCCTGGTATTGATTCAGAGAGTACATCACCCTGTCATTGATGGTTGAGAGAGTACATCTCCCTGGTATTGATTGAGAGAGTACATCACCCTGGTATTGAGTACATCACCCTGGTAGTGATGGTTGAGGGAGTACATTACCCTGGTATTGATGATTGAGAGAGTACATCACCCTGGTATTGATGATTGAGAGAGTACATCACCCTGGTATTGATGATTGAGAGAGTACATGACCCTGGTATTGATGATTGAGAGAGTACATCAGCCTCGTATTGATGATTGAGAGAGTACATTACCCTGGTATTGATGATTGAGAGAGTACATCACCCTGGTATTGATTGAGAGAGTACATCACCCTGGTATTGATTGAGAGAGTACATCACCCTGGTATTGATGATTGAGAGAGTACATCACCCTGGTATTGATGATTGAGAGAGTACATAACCCTGGTATTGATGATTGAGAGAGTACATCAGCCTCGTATTGATGATTGAGAGAGTACATCACCCTGGTATTGATTGAGAGAGTACATCACCCTGGTATTGATGATTGAGAGAGTACATCACCCTGGTATTGATGATTGAGAGAGTACATTCCCCTGGTATGATGATTGAGAGAGTACATCACCCTGGTATTGATGATTGAGAGAGTACATCACCCTGGTATTGATGATTGAGAGAGTACATCACCCTGGTATTGATGATTGAGAGAGTACATTACCCTGGTATTGATGATTGAGAGAGTACATCACCCTGGTATTGATGATTGAGTACATCACCCTGGTAGTGATGGTTGAGGGAGTACATCACCCTGGCATTGGTGGTTGAGAGAGTACATCTCCCTGGTATTGATGATTGAGAGAATACATCACCCTGGTATTGATGATTGAGTACATCACCCTGGTAGTGATGGTTGACGGAGTACATCACCCTGGCATTGATGGTTGATAGAGTACATCTTCCTGGTATTGATGATTGAGAGAGTACATCACCCTGGTAGTGATGATTGAGAGAGTACATCACCCTGGTATTGATGGTTGAGGGAGTACATCACCCTGGTATTGATGGTAGAGGGAGTACATCACCCTGGTATTGATGGTTGAGAGAGTACATCACCCTGGTATTGATGGTTGAGAGAGTACATCACCCTGGTAGTGGTGCTTGAAGTACATCACCCTGGTAGTTTACCTGGAGTTTACCTGGAGAGAGTTCCGGGGGTCAACGCCCCCGCGGCCCGGTCTGAGACCAGGCCTCCTGGTGGATCACAGCCTGATCAACCAGGCTGTTGCTGCTGGCTGCACGCAAACCAACATACGAGCTACAGCCCGGCTGATCCTTCGCTGGTCCTTCGTGAACCGGATGCAATCAGTGAAAAAATTAATTGAATTAATTACTTAATAATTAAGTGACTGATTGAAGGAAGTCGGTGTAGGGTGCACAAGTTTAATCGATCGTGTGATGGATGATAATTAGCCCAATAAATTGATAGCACATGGGTGGCTAGGATTTATACAAGAGTAAAGTGCAAGAATTACTCTTATAAGGGGTCTACTTAAGTAGTATAATGGGTGATTATTAATTCCCTAACCATGGCTGGGTCTGAGGAAGTTATTGGGCTAATTATCATCCATCACACGATCGATTAAACTTGTGCACCCTACACCGACTTCCTTCAATCAGTCACTTAATTATTAAGTAATTAATTCAATTAATTTTTTGAGGAAGTACACCACCCTGGTAGTGGTGCTTGAGGAACTACGCTACCCTGGTAGTGGTGCTTGAGGAACTACCTCACCCTGGTAGTGGTGCTTGAGGAAGTACATCACCCTGGTAGTGGTTCTTGAGGAAGTACATCACCCTGGTAGTGGTGCTTGAGAAAGTACATCACCCTGGTATTGGTGCTTGAGGAAGTACACCACCCTGGTAGTGGTGCTTGAGGAAGTACACCACCCTGGTAGTGGTGCTTGAGGAAGTACATCACCCTGGAAGTGGTGCTTGAGGAAGTACATCACCCTGGTAGTGGTGCTTTAGGAAGTACACCACTCTGGTAGCTGTGCTTGAGGAAGTACATCACCCTGGTAGTGGTGCTTGAGGAAGTATATCACCCTGGTAGCTGTGCTTGAGGAAGTACATCACCCTGGTAGTGGTGCTTGAGGAAGTATATCACCCTGATAGTGGTGCTTGAGGAAGTACATCACCCTGGTAGTGGTGCTTTAGGAAGTACACCACTCTGGTAGTGGTGCTTGAGGAAGTACACCACCCTGATAGTGGTGCTTGAGGAAGTACATCACCCTGGAAGTGGTGCTTGAGGAAGTACATCACCCTGGTAGTGGTGCTTTAGGAAGTACACCACTCTGGTAGCTGTGCTTGAGGAAGTACATCACCCTGGTAGTGGTGCTTGAGGAAGTATATCACCCTGGTAGCTGTGCTTGAGGAAGTACATCACCCTGGTAGTGGTGCTTGAGGAAGTACACCACCCTGGTAGTGGTGCTTGAGGAAGTACATCACCCTGGAAGTGGTGCTTGAGGAAGTACATCACCCTGGTAGTGGTGCTTTAGGAAGTACACCACTCTGGTAGCTGTGCTTGAGGAAGTACATCACCCTGGTAGTGGTGCTTGAGGAACTACGCTACCCTGGTAGTGGTGCTTGAGGAAGTACATCACCCTGGTAGTGGTGCTTGAGGAACTACGCTACCACTGGGTAGTGGTGCTTGAGGAAGTACACCACCCTGGTAGTGGTGCTTGAGGAACTACGCTACCCTGGTAGTGGTGCTTGAGGAAGTACACCACCCTGGTAGTGGTGCTTGAGGAACTACGCTACCCTGGTAGTGGTGCTTGAGGAAGTACACTACCCTGGTAGTGGTGCTTGAGGAAGTACACCACCCTGGTAGTGGTGCTTGAGGAAGTACACACCCTGGTAGTGGTGCTTGAGGAAGTACACCACTCTGGTAGTGGTGCTTGAGGGAGTACACCACCCTGGTAGTGGTGCTTGAGGAAGTACACCACCCTGGTAGTGGTGCTTGAGGAAGTACACCTTGGTAGTGGTGCTTGAGGGAGTACGCCACCCTGGTAGTGGTGCTTGAGGAAGTACACCCTGGCAGTGGTGCTTGAGGGAGTACGCCACCCTGATAGTGGTGCTTGAGGGAGTACACCCTGGGAGTGAGGTTGGGAGGGAGGGATCATGTTGGGCGGCTGGCTCCCTAAGGGAGATCGTTGGAGCAACATTTAATAGCCAGCGGTGAGCCTTGTGGAAGGTAAACAAACACAGGTGAAGAGGAGAGAAAGACCGCTCAAAGACCCTCTTACTGGGTAACTCTAGGAGGTCTTGGCCTTGCCAGCTTGGCTGGGAGATTGCTGGGGTGGGTAGCAGGGAAGGAAGGAAGGAAGATGGGTAGCAGGGAAGGTAGGAAGAAGCATGGGTAGTAATGAAGGAGGGTGGAAGGGAGGGTAGCAGTGAAGGAAGGAGGAAGGGAGGGTAGCAGTTAAGGAAGGAGGAAGTGAGGGTAGCAGTGAAGGAAGGAGCAAGGGAGGGTAGCAGTGAAGGAAGGAGGGAGGGTAGCAGTGAAGGAAGGAGGGAGGGTAGCAGTGAAGAAGGAGGGAGGGGAGGGGTAGCAGTGAAGGAAGGAGGAAGGGAGGGTAGCAGTGAAGGAAGGAGGGAGGGAGGGTAGCAGTGAAGGAAGGAGGGAGGCGAGGGTAGCAGTGAAGGAAGGAGGGAGGGAGGGTAGCAGTGAAGGAGGAGGGAGGGAGGGTAGCAGTGAAGGAAGGAGGAAGGGAGGGTAAGCAGTGAAGGAAGGAGGAAGGGAGGGTAGCAGTTAAGGAAGGGAGGGTAGCAGTGAAGGAAGGAGCAAGGGAGGGTAGCAGTGAAGGAAGGAGGGAGGGAGGTAGCAGTGAAGGAAGGAGGGAGGGAGGGTAGCAGTGAAGGAAGGAGGGAGGGAGGGTAGCAGTGAAGGAAGGAGGGAGGGAGGGTAGCAGTGAAGGAAGGAGGGAGGGAGGGTAGCAGTGAAGGAAGGAGGAAGGGAGGGTAGCAGTGAATTAAGGAGGAAGGGAGGGTAGCAGTGAAGGAAGGAGGGAGGGTAGCAGTGAAGGAAGGAGGAAGGGGAGGGTAGCAGTGAATTAAGGAGGAAGGGAGGGTAGCAGTGAAGGAAGGAGGAAGGGAGGGTTAGCAGTGAATTAAGGAGGGAGGGAGGGTAGCAGTGAAGGAAGGAGGGAGGGAGGGTAGAGTGAAGGAAGGAGGGAGGGAGGGTAGCAGTGAAGGAAGGAGGAGAGGGAGGGTAAGCAGTGAAGGAAAGGAGGAAGGTGAGGGTAGCAGTGAAGGAAGGAGGGAGGGTAGCAGTGAAGGAAGGAGGAAGGGAGGGTATGCAATGAAGGAAGGAGGGAGGGAGGGTTAGCAGGTGAAGGAAGGAGGGAGGGAGGGTAGCAGTGAAGGAAGGAGGAGGGAGGGTAGCAATGAAGGAAGGAGGGAGGGAGGGTAGCAGTGAGGAAGGAGGAAGGGGGGTAGCAATGAAGGAAGGAGGAAGGGAGGGTAGCAGTGAAGGAAGGAGGAAGGGAGGGTAGCAGTGAAGGAAGGAGGAAGGGAGGGTAGCAGTGAAGGAAGGAGGAAGGGAGGGTAGCAGTGAGGAAGGGAGGGAGGGAGGGTAGTGAGGAAGGATGGAGAGGGAGGGTAGCAGTGAAGGAAGGAGGAAGGGAGGGTAGCAGTGAGGAAGGGAGGGAGGGTAGCAGTGAAGGAAGGAGTGGGGAGGAGGGTGAGGGAGGGAGGGTGAGGAAGGAAGGAGGGAGGGTAGCAGTGAAGGAAGGGAGGGTAGCGTGAAGGGAAGGAGGGAGGGAGGGAGGTAGGCGTGAAGGAGGAGGGAGGGGTAGCGTGGGAGAGGAGGGAGGGTGGGAGGCGAGTGAGGGGGAAGGAGAGGGGGGTAGCAGTGAAGGTGGAGGGAGGGAGGGTGCAGTGAGGAGAGGGAGGTTGAGAGTGAGGAAGGGAGAGGGTGGTAGCAGTGAAGGAAGGGGGGTAGCAGTGAAGGAAGGGAGGCGTGAGGAAGAGGGAGGGTAGCAGTGAAGGAGGGAGGGTAGGCAGGTGAAGGAAGGGAGGGGTAGCGTGAGGAAGGGAGGGTAGCAGTGAGGAAGGGAGGGTAGCAGTGAAGGAAGGAGGAGGGTAGCAGTGTGAAGGAAGGAAGGCAAGGAATGAGGGATAATAGTCTTTGTTTGATTAATCTTGGATGTGCTGCTATCTGTTTTTGAAAGTTAAATAGTGGCAAAAAGCTAGTTGTGGAGGGGTGGGAGGTAGGGAGGAGGGTGGGAGGGAGGGAGGGAGGGGGGGGGAGGGAGGGAGGAAGGGATGGGAGGGGGGAGGAAGGGTGGGAGGGAAGGGTGGGAGGGAGGGAGGGAAGGTGTGTGAAGGAGGGATAGACAGTAAACGAGGTCGTCAGTGATATATTTAAGTGTGTTGAAACAAACACATCACAGTGAAACAACACATAACTGTGAAACAACACATCACAGTGAAACAACACATCACAGTGAAACAACACATCACAGTGAAACAAACACATCACAGTGAAAAACAACACAGTGAAAACAGTGGAAACAACACATCACAGTGAAACAAAACATCCACAGTGAAACAACACATCACAGTGAAACAACACATCACAGTGAAACAACACATCACAGTGAAACAAACACATCACAGTGAAACAACACATCACAGTGAAACAACACATCACAGTGAAACACAACACATCACAGTGAAACAACACATCACAGTGAAACACAACACATCACAGTGAAACAACAAACACATCAACAGTGAAACACAACACATCACAGTGAAACAAACACATCACAGTGAAACACAACACATCACAGTGAAACAAACACAATCACAGTGAAACACAACACATCACAGTGAAACAACACATCACAGTGAAACACAACACATCACAGTGAAACAAACACATCACAGTGAAACACAACACATCACAGTGAAACAAACACATCACAGTGAAACAAACACATCACAGTGAAACACAACACATCACAGTGAAACAAACACATCACAGTGAAACACAACACATCACAGTGAAACAACACATCACAGTGAAACACAACACATCACAGTGAAACACATCACAGTGAAACACAACACATCACAGTGAAACAAACACATCACAGTGAAACACAACACATCACAGTGAAACAAACACATCACAGTGAAACACAACACATCACAGTGAAACACAACACATCACAGTGAAACAACACATAACAGTGAAACACAACACATCACAGTGAAACACAACACATCACAGTGAAACACAACACATCACAGTGAAACACAAACACATAACAGTGAACACAACACATAACAGTGAAACACAACACATAACAGTGAAACAACACATCACAGTGAAACAACACATCACAGTGAAACACAACACATCACAGTGAAACACAACACATCACAGTGAAACACAACACATAACAGTGAAACACAACACATAACAGTGAAACACAACACATCACAGTGAAACAACACATCACAGTGAAACACAACACATAACAGTGAAACACAACACATAACAGGGAAACAACACATAACAGTGAAACAACACATCACAGTGAAACAACACATAACAGTGAAACAACACATCACAGTGAAACAACACATAACAGTGAAACAACACATCACAGTGAAACAACACATAACTGTGAAACAACACATCACAGTGAAACAACACATCACAGTGAAACAACACATCACAGTGAAACAACACATCACAGTGAAACAACACATAACAGTGAAACAACACATCACAGTGAAACAACACATAACAGTGAAACAACACATCACAGTGAAACAACACATCACAGTGAAACAACACATCACAGTGAAACAACACATCACAGTGAAACAACACTCACAGTGAAACAACACATAACAGTGAAACAACACATCACAGTGAAACAACACATCACAGTGAAACAACACATCACAGTGAAACAACACATAACAGTGAAACAACACATCACAGTGAAACAGCACATAACAGTGAAACAACACATAACAGTGAAACAACACATCACAGTGAAAGAACACATCACAGTGAAACACAACACATCACAGTGAAACAACACATCACAGTGAAACAACACATCACAGTGAAACAACACATCACAGTGAAACAACACATCACAGTGAAACAACACATCACAGTGAAACAACACATCACAGTGAAACTCAACACATCACAGTGAAACAACATATCACAGTGAAACAACACATCACAGTGAAACAACACATCACAGTGAAACACAGCACATCACAGTGAAACAACACATCACAGTGAAACAACACATCACAGTGAAACAACACATCACAGTGAAACACATCACAGTGAAACAACACATAACAGTGAAACAACACATCACAGTGAAACAACACATCACAGTGAAACAACACATCACAGTGAAACACAACACATCACAGTGAAACACAACACATCACAGTGAAACACAACACATAACAGTGAAACACAACACATAACAGTGAAACAACACATAACAGTGAAACAACACATCACAGTGAAACACAACACATCACAGTGAAACACAACACATAACAGTGAAACACAACACATAACAGTGAAACACAACACATAACAGTGAAACAAACACATCACAGTGAAACACAACACATCACAGTGAAACAACACATCACAGTGAAACAACACATAACAGTGAAACACAACACATAACAGGGAAACAACACATAACAGTGAAACAACACATCACAGTGAAAACAACACAAACAGTGAAACAACACATCACAGTGAAACAACACATCACAGTGAAACAACACATAACAGTGAAACAACACATCACAGTGAAACAACACATAACAGTGAAACAACACATCACAGTGAAACAACCATCACAGTGAAACAACACATCACAGTGAAACAACACATAACAGTGAAACAACACATCACAGTGAAACAACACATAACAGTGAAACAAACATAACAGTGAAACACAACACATCACAGTGAAACAACACATCACAGTGAAACAACACATAACAGTGAAACAACACATCACAGTGAAACAACACATCACAGTGAAACAACACATAACAGTGAAACAACACATCACAGTGAAACAACACATCACAGTGAAACAACACATCACAGTGAAACAACACATCACAGTGAAACAAACACATCACAGTGAACAACACATAACAGTGAAACAACACATCACAGTGAAACAACACATAACAGTGAAACAACACATCACAGTGAAACAACACATCACAGTGAAACACAACACATCACAGTGAAACAACACATCACAGTGAAACAACACATCACAGTGAAACAACACATCACAGTGAAACAACACATCACAGTGAAACAACACATCACAGTGAAACAACACATCACAGTGAAACACAACACATCACAGTGAAACAACATTCACAGTGAAACACACATCACAGTGAAACAACACCACACAGTGAAACACAGCACATCACAGTGAAACAACACATCACAGTGAAACAACACATCACAGTGAAACAACACATCAAGTGAAACAACACATCACAGTGAAACAACACATAACAGTGAAACAACACATCACAGTGAAACAACACATAACAGTGAAACAACACATCACAGTGAAACAACACATCACAGTGAAACAACACATAACAGTGAAACACAACACATCACAGTGAAACACAACACATCACAGTGAAACACAACACATAACAGTGAAACACAACACATAACAGTGAAACACAACACATAACAGTGAAACACAACACATAACAGTGAAACACAACACATCACAGTGAAACACAACACATCACAGTGAAACAACACATCACAGTGAAACACAGCACATCACAGTGAAACAACACATCACAGTGAAACACAGCACATCACAGTCAAACAACACATCACAGTGAAACAACACATCACAGTGAAACGACACATCACATTACATTCCTGCGGTCATACTTGTGTCACTACGGTCATACTTGTATTACTACAGTCATACTTGTATTACTACAGTCATACTTGTGTTACTACGGTCATACTTGTGTTACTACGGTCATACTTGTGTTACTACGGTCATACTTGTGTTACTACAGTCATACTTGTGTTACTACGGTCATACTTGTGTTACTACGGTCATACTTGTGTTACTACGGTCATACTTGTGTTACTACGGTCATACTTGTGTTACTACGGTCATACTTGTATTACTACGGTCATACTTGTGTTACTACAGTCATACTTGTGTTACTACGGTCATACTTGTGTTACTACGGTCATACTTGTGTCACTACGGTCATACTTGTATTACTACAGTCATACTTGTATTACTACAGTCATACTTGTGTTACTACGGTCATACTTGTGTTACTACGTCATACTTGTGTTACTACGGTCATACTTGTGTTACTACGGTCATACTTGTGTTTACTACGGTCATACTTGTGTTACTACAGTCATACTTGTGTTACTACGGTCATACTTGTGTTACTACGGTCATACTTGTGTTACTACGGTCATACTTGTGTTACTACGGTCATACTTGTATTACTACGGTCATACTTGTGTTACTACGGTCATACTTGTGTTACTACAGTCATACTTGTGTTACTACGGTCATACTTGTGTTACTACGGTCATACTTGTGTTACTACGGTCATACTGTGTTACTACGGTCATACTTGTATTACTACTGGTCATACTTGTGTTACTACGGTCATACTTGTGTTACTACGGTCATACTTGTGTTACTACGGTCATACTTGTGTTACTACAGTCATACTTGTGTTACTACTGTCATACTTGTGTTACTACGGTCATACTTGTGTTACTACGGTCATACTTGTGTTACTACGGTCATACTTGTGTTACTACGGTCATACTTGTGTTACTACGGTCATACTTGTGTTACTACAGTCATACTTGTGTTACTACGGTCATACTTGTGTCACTACGGTCATACTTGTGTTACTACAGTCATACTTGTGTTACTACGGTCATACTTGTGTTACTACAGTCATACTTGTGTTACTACGGTCATACTTGTGTTACTACGTCATACTTGTGTTACTACGTCATACTTGTGTTATACTACAGTCATACTTGTGTTACTACGGTCATACTTGTGTCACTACGGTCATACTTGTGTTACTACGGTCATACTTGTGTTACTACAGTCATACTTGTGTTACTACGGTCATACTTGTGTCACTACGACCATACTTGTGTTACTACGGTCATACTTGTGTTACTACGGTCATGCTTGTGTTACTACGGTCATACTTGTGTTACTACGGTCATACTTGTGTTACTACAGTCATACTTGTGTTACTACGGTCATACTTGTGTCACTACGGTCATACTTGTGTCACTACGGTCATACTTGTGTTACTACGGTCATACTTGTGTTACTACGGTCATACTTGCGTTACTACGGTCATACTTGCGGTACTTCGGTCATACTTGTGTTACTACAGTCATACTTGTGTTACTACGGTCATACTTGTGTTACTACGGTCATACTTGTGTTTACTACGGTCATACTTTGTGTTACTAGTCATACTTGTATTACTACGGTCATACTTGTGTTACTACGGTCATACTTGTGTTATTACGGTCATACTTGTGTTACTACAGTCATACTTTTGTTACTACGGTCATACTTGTTTTACTACGGTCATACTTGTGTCACTACGGTCATACTTGTGTTACTACGGTCATACTTGTGTCACTACGGTCATACTTGTGTTACTACGGTCATACTTGTGTTACTACGGTCATACTTGCGTTACTAACGGTCATACTTCGGTACTCGGTCATACTTGTGTTACTACAGTCATACTTGTGTTACTACGGTCATACTTGTGTTACTACGGTCATACTTGTGTTACTACGGTCATACTTGTGTTACTAGTCATACTTGTATTACTACGGTCATACTTGTGTTACTACGGTCATACTTGTGTTATTACGGTCATACTTGTGTTACTACAGTCATACTTGTGTTACTACGGTCATACTTGTGTTACTACAGTCATACTTGTGTTACTACGGTCATACTTGTGTCACTACGACCATACTTGTGTTACTACGGTCATACTTGTGTTACTACGGTCATGCTTGTGTTACTACGGTCATACTTGTGTTACTACGGTCATACTTGTGTTACTACAGTCATACTTGTGTTACTACGGTCATACTTGTGTCACTACAGGTTCATACTTGTGTCACTACGGTCATACTTGTGTTTACACGGTCATACTTGTGTTACTACGGTCATACTTGCGTTACTACGGTCATACTTGCGGTACTTCGGTCATACTTGTGTTACTACAGTCATACTTGTGTTACTACGGTCATACTTGTGTTACTACGGTCATACTTGTGTTACTACGGTCATACTTGTGTTACTACGGTCATACTTGTGTTACTAGTCATACTTGTATTACTACGGTCATACTGTGTTACTAACGGTCATACTTGTGTTATTACGGTCATACTTGTGTTACTACAGTCATACTTTTGTTACTACGGTCATACTTGTTTTACTACGGTCATACTTGTGTCACTACGGTCATACTTGTGTTACTACGGTCATACTTGTGTTACTACGGTCATTACTTGTGTTACTACGGTCATACTTGTGTCACTACGGTCATACTTGTATTACTACAGTCATACTTGTATTACTACAGTCATACTTGTGTTACTACGGTCATACTTGTGTTACTTACGGTCATACTTGTGTTACTTACGGTCATACTTGTGTTACTACGGTCATACTTTGTGTTACTACAGTCATACTTGTGTTACTAACGGTCATACTTGTGTTACTACGGTCATACTTGTGTTACTACGGTCATACTTGTGTTACTACGGTCATACTTGTATTACTACGGTCATACTTGTGTTACTACGGTCATACTTGTGTTACTACAGTCATACTTGTGTTACCTACGGTCATACTTGTGTTACTACGGTCATACTTGTGTTACTTACGGTCATACTTGTGTTACTACGGTCATACTTGTGTTACTACAGTCATACTTGTATTACTACGGTCATACTTGTGTTACTACGGTCATACTTTGTGTTACTTACTGGTCATACTTGTGTTACTACGGTCAACTTGTGTTACTACAGTCATACTTGTGTTACTACGGTCATACTTGTGTTACTACGGTCATACTTGTGTTACTACGGTCATACTTGTGTTACTACGGTCATACTTGTGTTACTACGGTCATACTTGTGTTACTACGGTCATACTTGTGTTACTACAGTCATACTTGTGTTACTACGGTCATACTTGTGTCACTACGGTCATACTTGTGTTACTACAGTCATACTTGTGTTACTACGGTCATACTTGTGTTACTACAGTCATACTTGTGTTACTACGGTCATACTTGTGTTACTACAGTCATACTTGTGTTACTACGGTCATACTTGTGTTACTACAGTCATACTTGTTTACTACGGTCATACTTGTGTCACTAACGGTCATACTTGTGTTACTACGGTCATACTTGTGTTACTACAGTCATACTTGTGTTACTACGGTCATACTTGTGTCACTACGACCATACTTGTGTTACTGACGTCATACTTGTGTTACTACAGGTCATGCTTGTGTTACTACGGTCATACTTGTGTTACTACGGTCATACTTGTGTTACTACAGTCATACTTGTGTTACTACGGTCATACTTGTGTCACTACGGTCATACTTGTGTCACTACGGTCATACTTGTGTTACTACGGTCATACTTGTGTTACTACGGTCATACTTGCGTTACTACGGTCATACTTGCGGTACTTCGGTCATACTTGTGTTACTACAGTCATACTTGTGTTACTACGGTCATACTTGTGTTACTACGGTCATACTTGTGTTACTACGGTCATACTTGTGTTACTAGTCATACTTGTATTACTACGGTCATACTTGTGTTACTACGGTCATACTTGTGTTATTACGGTCATACTTGTGTTACTACAGTCATACTTTTGTTACTACGGTCATACTTGTTTTACTACGGTCATACTTGTGTCACTACGGTCATACTTTGTGTTACTACGGTCATACTTGTGTTACTACAGTCATACTTGTGTTACTACGGTCATACATGGAATAGGAGGAGAAATTTTTTCCTGGATAGAGGCATGGTTGACAAATAGGCAGCAGAGAGTTTGCATAAATGGGGAGAAATCAGAGTGGGGAAGCGTCACGAGCGGCGTTCCACAGGGGTCAGTGTTGGGCCCCCTGCTGTTTACAATCTACATAAACGACATAGATGAGGGCATAAAGAGCGACATCGGCAAGTTTGCCGATGACACAAATAGGCCGTCGAATTCATTCTGACGAGGACATTCGAGCACTCCATGAAGATTTGAATAGACTGATGCAGTGGTCGGAGAAGTGGCAGATGCAGTTTAATATAGACAAATGCAAGTTCCAAAATGTTGGACAGGACAATAACAATGCCACATATAAACTAAATAATGTAGATCTTAATATTACAGATTGCGAAAAAGATTTAGGAGTCTGGTTAGCAGTATCTGAAACCAACACAACGTGCATAGTGTTCGCAATAAAGCTAATAGAATCCTTGGCTTCATATCAAGAGCAAAATATAGGAGTCCTCAGGTTATTCTTCAACTCTATAATCCGTGGTTAGGCCTCATTTAGAGTATGCTGCACAGTTTTGGTCACCGTATTACAGAAAAGGATATAAATTTCTCTGGGAAAATGTAAAAAAGGAGGATGACAAAGTTTGATCCCATGTATCAGAAACCTTCCCTATGAGGATAGACTAAGGGCCCTAATCTGCACTCTCTAGAAAGACTTAGAATTAGGGGGGATAGATTGAGGTGTATAAATGGAAGATGGGGATAAATAAAGGGGATGTAAATATGTGCTGAAAATATCTAAACCTAGACAGGGCTCGCAAAGGCAATGGTTTTAAGTTGGAAAAATTCAGATTCAGAAAGGATATAGGAAAGTACTGGTTTGGTAATAGAGTTGTGGATGAGGGAACAAACTCCCAAGTAAAAGTTATAGAGGCCAGAACTTGAGTAGCTTTAAAAATAGGTTGGATAAATACATGAGTGGATGTGGGTGGGTGTGAGTTGGACCTGATAGCTTGTACTACCAGGTCGGTTGCCGTGTTCCTCCCTTAAGTCAATGTGACCTGACCTGACTAGGTTTGGTGCATTGGCTTAAGCCGGTAGGAGACTTGGACCTGCCTCGCATGGGCAGTAGGCCTTCTGCAGTGTTCCTTCGTTCTTATGTTCTTATGTTCTTATACTTGTGTTACTACAGTCATACTTGTGTTACTACGGTCATACTTGTGTTACTACGGTCATACTTGTGTTACTACGGTCATATTTGTGTTACTACAGTCATACTTGTGTTACTACGGTCATACTTGTGTTACTACGGTCATACTTGTTACTATGGTCATACTTGTATTACTACGGTCATACTTGTGTTACTACGGTCATACTTGTGTTACTACGGTCATACTTGTGTTACTACGGTCATACTTGTGTTACTACGGTCATACTTGCGTTACTACAGTCATACATAAGAACATAAGAAAGGAGGAACACTGCAGCAGGCCTGTTGGCCCATACTAGGCAGGTACTTGTGTTACTACGGTCATACTTGTGTTACTACGGTCATACTTGTGTTACTACAGTCATACTTGTGTTACTACGGTCATACTTGTGTTACTACGGTCATACTTGTGTTACTACAGTCATACTTGTGTTACTACGGTCATACTTGTGTTACTACGGTCATACTTGTGTTACTACAGTCATACTTGTGTCACTACGGTCATACTTGTGTTACTACGGTCATACTTGTATTATTACGGTCATACTTGTGTTACTACAGTCATACTTGTGTTACTACGGTCATACTTGTGTTACTACCTGGAGTTTACGTGGAGAGAGTTCCGGGGGTCAACGCCCCCGCGGCCCGGTCTGTGACCAGGCCTCCTGGTGGATCAGAGCCTGATCAACCAGGCTGTTGCTGCTGGCTGCACGCAAACCAACGTACGAGCCACAGCCCGGCTGATCAGGAACTGACTTTAGGTGCTTGTCCAGTGCCAGCTTGAAGACTGCCAGGGGTCTGTTGGTAATCCCCCTTATGTGTGCTGGGAGGCAGTTGAACAGTCTCGGGCCCCTGACACTTATTGTATGGTCTCTTAACGTGCTAGTGACACCCCTGCTTTTTATTGGGGGATGTGCATCGTCTGCCAAGTCTTTTGCTTTCGTAGTGAGTGATTTTCGTGTGCAAGTTCGGTACTAGTCCCTCTAGGATTTTTCCAGGTGTATATAATCATGTATCTCTCCCTCCTGCGTTCCAGGGAAATACAGGTTTAGGAACCTCAAGCGCTCCCAATAATTGAGGTGTTTTTATCTCCGTTATGCGCGCTGTGAAAGTTCTCTGTACATTTTCTAGGTCGGCAATTTCACCTGCCTTGAAAGGTGCTGTTAGTGTGCAGCAATATTCCAGCCTAGATAGAACAAGTGACCTGAAGAGTGTCATCATGGGCTTGGCCTCCCTAGTTTTTGAAGGTTCTCATTATCCATCCTGTCATTTTTCTAACAGATGCGATTGGTACAATGTTATGGTCCTTGAAGGTGAGATCCTCCGACATGATCACTCCCAGGTCTTTGACGTTGGTGTTTCGCTCTATTTTGTGGCCAGAATTTGTTTTGTACTCTGATGAAGATTTAATTTCCTCATGTTTACCATATCTGAGTAATTGAAATTTCTCATCGTTGAACTTCATAATTGTTTTCTGCAGCCCACTGAAAGATTTGGTTGATGTCCGCCTGGAGCTTTGCAGTGTTTGCAATGGAAGACACTGTCATGCAGATTCGGGTGTCATCTGCAAAGGAAGACACGGTGCTGTGGCTGACATCCTTGTCTATGTCGGATATGAGGATGAGGAACAAGATGGAGCGAGTACTGTGCCTTGTGGAACAGAGCTTTTCACCGTAGCTGCCTCGGACTTTACTGTGTTGACGACTACTCTCTGTGTTCTGTTAGTGAGGAAATTATAGATCCATCGACCGACTTTTCCTGTTATTCCTTTAGCACGCATTTTGTGCGCTATTACGCCATGGTCACACTTGTCGAAGGCTTTTGCAAAGTCTGTATATATTACATCTGCATTCTTTTTGTCTTCCTAGTGCATTTAGGACCTTGTCGTAGTGATCCAATAGTTGAGACAGACAGGAGCGACCTGTTCTAAACCCATGTTGCCCTGGGTTGTGTAACTGATGGGTTTCTAGATGGGTGGTGATCTTGCTTCTTAGGACCCTTTCAAAGATTTTTATGATATGGGATGTTAGTGCTATTGGTCTGTAGTTCTTTGCTGTTGCTTTAACTGCCCCCTTTGTGGAGTGGGCTATGTCTGTTGTTTTAGTAACTGTGGGACGACCCCTGTGTCCATGCTCCCTCTCCATAGGAATGGAAAAGGCTCGTGATAGGGGCTTCTTGCAGTTCTTGATGAACACAGAGTTCCATGAGTCTGGCCCTGGGGCAGAGTGCATGGGCATGTCATTTATCGCCTGTTCGAAGTCATTTGGCGTCAGGATAACATCGGATAGGCTTGTGTTAATCAAATTTTGTGGCTCTCTCCATAAAAAATTCATTTTGATCTTCGACTCTCCAGTCTGGTTAGCGGCTTGCTAAAAACTGAGTCATATTGGGACTTGAGTAGCTCACTCATTTCCTTGCTGTCATCTGTGTAGGACCCATCTTGTTCAAGTAGGGCCCAATACTGGACGTTGTTCTCGATTTTGATTTAGCATAGGAGAAGAAATACTTTGGGTTTCTTTCGATTTCATTTATGGCTTTTAGTTCTTCCCGCGATTCCTGACTCCTAAAGGATTCTTTTAGCTTAAGTTCGATGCTTGCTATTTCTCTGACCAGTGTCTCCCTACGCATTTCAGATATATTGACCTCTTTTAGCCGCTCTGTTATTCTTTTCCGTCGCCTGTAAAGGGAGCGCCTGTCTCTTTCTATTTTACATCTACTCCTCCTTTTTCTTAGAGGAATAAGCCTTGTGCATACATCGAGTGCCACCGAGTTAATCTGTTCTAGGCATAAGTTGGGGTCTGTGTTGCTTAGTAAAATCTTCCCAGCTTATATCGGTTAGGACTTGGTTTACTTGGTCCCACTTTATGTTTTTGTTATTGAAGTTGAATTTGGTGAATGCTCCCTCGTGACTAATCTCATTATGTCGGTCTGGGGCTCTGCGCATACATGTCTGAACCTCAATTATGTTGTGATCTGAGTATATTGTTTTTGATATGGTGACATTTCTTATCAATCATCATTGTTAGTGAAGATGAGGTCTAGTGTATTCTCCAGTCTAGTAGGCTCTATTATTTGCTGGTTTAAATTGAATTTTGTGCAGAGATTTAAAAGCTCGTGTGAGTGTGATTTTTTCATCAGAGCTGCCTCCTGGTGTTATTACTGCAACAATATTATTTGCTATATTCCTCCATTTTAGGTGCCTTAAGTTGAAATATCCCAGGAGCAAGATGTTGGGTGCAGGAGCTGGAAGATTTTCCAGACAGTGGTCAATTTTTAACAGCTGTTCCTGGAATTGCTGGGATGTTGCATCCGGAGGCTTGTAGACTACCACAATGACTAGGTTTTGGTTCTCGACCTTTACTGCTAAAACTTCCACTACATCATCTGAGGCATTTAGCAGTTCTGTGCAAACAAGTGACTCTGCAATGTACAGGCCAACCCCCCCCCCCCTTTTGCCTGTTCACTCTGTCACATCTGTATAGGTTGTAACCTGGGATCCATATTTCGTTGTCCAAGTGATCCTTTATGTGGGTCTCAGTGAAAGCCGCGAACATTGCCTTTGCCTCTGCAAGCAGTCCACGGATGAAAGGTATTTTGTTGTTTGTTGCTGGCTTTAGACCCTGTATTTTTGCAAAGAAGAATGTTATCGGACTGGTGGTATTGTTGGTACTGGGGGGGGGGATTTTTTTCCGGCATACTTGTGTTACTACGGTCATACTTGTGTTACTACGGTCATACTTGTATTACTACGGTCATACTTGTGTTACTACGGTCATACTTGTGTTACTACGGTCATACTTGTGTACTACGGTCATACTTTGTTTACTACGGTCATACTTGTATTACTACGGTCATACTTGTGTTACTACGGTCATACTTGTGTTACTACGGTCATACTTGTGTTACTAGTCATACTTGTATTACTACGGTCATACTTGTGTTACTACGGTCATACTTGTGTTACTACGGTCAAACTTGTGTTACTACAGTCATACTTGTGTTACTACGGTCATACTTGTGTTACTACGGTCATACTTGTGTCACTACGGTCATACTTGTGTTACTACGGTCATACTTGTGTTACTACGGTCATACTTGTGTTACTACAGTCATACTTGTGTTACTACGGTCATACTTGTGTTACTACGGCCATACTTCTGTTACTACGGTCATATTTGTGTTACTACAGTCATACTTGTGTTACTACGGTCATACTTGTGTTAATACGGTCATACCTGTGTTACTACGGTCATACTTGTGTTACTACAGTCATACTTGTGTTACTATGGTTATACTTGTATTAATACGGTCATACTTGTGTTACTACGGTCATACTTGTGTTACTACGGTCATACTTGTGTTACTACAGTCATACTTGTGTTACTACGGTCATACTTGTGTTACTACGGTCATACTTGTGTTACTACGGTCATACTTGTGTTACTACGGTCATACTTGTGTTACTACAGTCATACTTGTGTTACTACGGTCATACTTGTGTTACTACGGTCATACTTGTGTTACTACAGTCATACTTGTGTCACTACGGTCATACTTGTGTTACTACAGTCATACTTGTGTTACTACGGTCATACTTGTGTTACTACGGTCATACTTGTGTTACTACAGTCATACTTGTGTCACTACGGTCATACTTGTGTTACCACGGTCATACTTGTATTACTACGGTCATACTTGTGTTACTACAGTCATACTTGTGTTACTACGGTCATACTTGTGTTACTACGGTCATACTTGTGTTACTACGGTCATACTTGTGTTACTACGGTCATATTTGTGTTACTACAGTCATACTTGTGTTACTACGGTCATACTTGTGTTACTACGGTCATACTTGTGTTACTACTACGGTCATACTTGTGTTACTACAGTCATACTTGTGTTACTATGGTCATACTTGTATTACTACGGTCATACTTGTGTTACTACGGTCATACTTGTGTTACTACGGTCATACTTGTGTTACTACGGTCATACTTGTGTTACTACGGTCATACTTGCGTTACTACAGTCATACATAAGAACATAAGAAAGGAGGGAAAACTGCAGCAGGCCTGTTGGCCCATACTAGGCAGGTACTTGTGTTACTACGGTCATACTTGTGTTACTACGGTCATACTTGTGTTACTACAGTCATACTTGTGTTACTACGGTCATACTTGTGTTACTACAGTCATACTTGTGTTACTACGGTCATACTTGTGTTACTACGGTCATACTTGTGTTACTACAGTCATACTTGTGTCACTACGGTCATACTTGTGTTACTACGGTCATACTTGTATTACTACGGTCATACTTGTGTTACTACGGTCATACTTGTGTTACTACAGTCATACTTGTGTTACTACGGTCATACTTGTGTTACTACGGTCATACTTGTGTTACTACGGTCATACTTGTGTTACTACGGTCATACTGTTGTTACTACAGTCATACTTGTGTTACTACGGTTATACTTGTGTTACTACAGTCATACTTGTGTTACTACGGTCATACTTGTGTTACTACGGTCATACTTGTGTTACTACGGTCATACTTGTGTTACTACGGTCATACTTGTGTTACTACGGTCATATTTATTATTATTATTATTATTACATTATTTTTTATTAACACACTGGCCGTCTCCCACCAAGGCAGGGTGACCCGAGAAAGAAAAACTTTCACCATCATTTACTCCATCACTGTCTTGCCAGAGGGATGCTTTACACTACAGTTATAAAACTGCAACATTAACACTCATCCTTCAGAGTGCAGACACTGTACTTCCCACCTCCAGGACTCAAGTCCAGCTAACCGGTTTCCCTGAATCCCTTCTAAATGTTACCTTACACTCCAATAGCACGTCAAGTTCTAAAAACCATTTGTCTCCATTCACTCCTAACACGTTCACGCATGCTTGCTGGAAGTCCAAGCCCCTCACACACGAAATCTCCTTGGACTTCCAGCAAGCATGCGTGAGCGTGTTAGGAGAGAAGGGAGACAAATGGCTTTTACGACTTGACGTGCTGTTAGAGTGTAAGCAGGTTAATGTTTATGAAGGGATTGAGGGAAACCGAATTATCATCATAAAAGCTAAGAGCAAAGTTTTGGTAGTAAGGACCAGGATGCTGATGCTGGCTCTCCGAAGTATCAGGTCCAGGATGATGATTGTGTCCAGCCGAGGACCAGCCAGCTGTCACTCGTATGAACAAGTGTTTCTGTTTACACCGTTGGACCAGCCAGCTGTCATTCGTATGAACAAGTGTTTCTGTTTACACCTTTGGACCAGCCAGCTGTCACTCGTATGAACAAGTGTTTCTGTTTACACCGTTGGACCAGCCAGCTGTCACTCGTATGAACAAGTGTTTCTGTTTACACCTTTGGACCAGCCAGCTGTCACTCGTATGAACAAGTGTTTCTGTTTACACCGTTGGACCAGCCATCTGTCACTCGTATGAACAAGTGTTTCTGTTTACACCTTTGGACCAGCCAGCTGTCACTTGTATGAACAAGTGTTTCTGTTTACACCGTTGGACCAGCCATCTGTCACTCGTATGAACAAGTGTTTCTGTTTACACCGTTGGACCAGCCATCTGTCACTTGTATGAACAAGTGTTTCTGTTTACACCGTTGGACCAGCCATCTGTCACTCGTATGAACAAGTGTTTCTGTTTACACCGTTGGACCAGCCATCTGTCACTCGTATGAACAAGTGTTTCTGTTTACACCGTTGGACCAGCCAGCTGTCACTCGTATGAACAAGTGTTTCTGTTTACACCGTTGGACCAACCAGCTGTCACTCGTGTGAACAAGTGTTTCTGTTTACACCGTTGGACCAGCCAGCTGTCACTCGTATGAACAAGTGTTTCTGTTTACACCGTTGGACCAGCCATCTGTCACTCGTATGAACAAGTGTTTCTGTTTACAACCGTTGGACCAGCCATCTGTCACTGTATGAACAAGTGTTTCTGTTTACACCGTTGACCAGCCATCTGTCACTCGTATGAACAAGTGTTTCTGTTTACACCGTTGGACCAGCCATCTGTCACTCGTATGAACAAGTGTTTCTGTTTACACCGTTGGACCAGCCATCTGTCACTCATATGAACAAGTGTTTCTGTTTACACCGTTGGACCAGCCATCTGTCACTCGTATGAACAAGTGTTTCTGTTTACAACCGTTGGACCAGCCATCTGTCACTCGTATGAACAAGTGTTTCTGTTTACACCGTTGGACCAGCCATCTGTCACTCGTATGAACAAGTGTTTCTGTTTACACCGTTGGACCAGCCATCTGTCACTCGTATGAACAAGTGTTTCTGTTTACACCGTTGGACCAGCCAGCTGTCACTCGTATGAACAAGTGTTTCTGTTTACACCGTTGGACCAGCCAGCTGTCACTCGTATGAACAAGTGTTTCTGTTTACACCGTTGGACCAACCAGCTGTCACTCGTGTGAACAAGTGTTTCTGTTTACACCGTTGGACCAGCCAGCTGTCACTCGTATGAACAAGTGTTTCTGTTTACACCGTTGGACCAGCCAGCTGTCACTCGTATGAACAAGTGTTTCTGTTTACACCGCTGGACCAGCCATCTGTCACTCTTATGAACAAGTGTTTCTGTTTACACCGTTGGACCAACCAGCTGTCACTCGTGTGAACAAGTGTTTCTGTTTACACCGTTGGACCAACCAGCTGTCACTCGTATGAACAAGTGTTTCTGTTTACACCGTTGGACCAGCCAGCTGTCACTCGTATGAACAAGTGTTTCTGTTTACACCGCTGGACCAGCCATCTGTCACTCTTATGAACAAGTGTTTCTGTTTACACCGTTGGACCAACCAGCTGTCACTCGTGTGAACAAGTGTTTCTGTTTACACCGTTGGACCAACCAGCTGTCACTCGTGTGAACAAGTGTTTCTGTTTACACCGTTGGACCAGCCATCTGTTTACACCGTTGGACCAGCCATCTGTTTACACCGTTGGACCAGCCATCTGTTTACACCGTTGTATAATGTGTGTTGGCAACTGTAAGTTGGTGACCAACACCTCATTAATGTATTCTTGTTCCTGTTCTTCTCCGAGATGTTCATTCTTGTTCTTCCACAAGATGTTAGGTAAGTGGACACAGATGCAACTAGTGTGACATTTGGCAACGTTTCGCTCTCCAGGAGCTTTGTCAAGCCGTTACACATATATATATCCTTCTTTCAACAAACCGGCCATATCCCACCCAGGCAGGGTGACCTAAAAGGAAAAAACGAAAGTATCTTTAAAATTTAATAATATAGATGGGAGAGGGGGTTACTGGCCTCTTGCTCCCGGTATTTTAGTCGCCTCTTAAGACACGCATGGCTTACGGAGGAAGAATTCTGTTCCACTTCCCCATGGAGATAAGAGGAAATAAACAAGAACAAGAACTAGTAAGAAAATAGAAGAAAACTCAGAGAGGTGTGTATATATATGCTTGTACATGTATGTGTAGTGTGACCTAAGTGTAAGTAGAAGTAGCAAGACGTACCTGTGATCTTGCATGTTTATGAGACAGAAAACAGACGCCAGCAATCCTACCATCATGTAAAACAATTACAGGCTTTCGTTTTACACTCACTGGGCAGGACGGTAGTACCTCCCTGGGTGGTTGCTGTCTAGCAGCCTACTACCACAGGACGGTAGTACCTCCCTGGGTGGTTGCTGTCTACCAACCTACTACCATAGGACGGTAGTACCTCCCTGGGTGGTTGCTGTCTACCAACCTACTACCACAGGATGGCAGTATCCCCCTGGGTGGTCGCTGTCTACCATCCTACTACCACAGGATGGTAGTACCTCCCTGGGTGGTTGCTGTCAACCAACCTACTACCACAGGATGGTAGTACCTCCCTGGGTGGTTGCTGTATACCAATCTACTACCACAGGATGGTAGTACCTCCCTGGGTGGTTGCTGTCTACCAACCTACTACCACAGGATGGTAGTACCTCCCCGGGTGGTTGCTGTCTACCAACGTACTACCACAGGATCATAGTACCTCCCTGGGTGGTTGCTGTCTACCAATCTACTACCACAGGATGGTAGTACCTCCCCGGGTGGTTGCTGTCTACCAACGTACTACCACAGGATGGTAGTACCTCCCTGGGTGGTTGCTGTCTACCAACCTACTACCACAGGATGGTAGTACCTCCCTGGGTGGTTGCTGTCTACCAACGTACTACCACAGGATCATAGTACCTCCCTGGGTGGTTGCTGTCTACCAACCTACTACCACAGGATGGTAGTACCTCCCTGGGTGGTTGCTGTCTACCAACCTACTACCACAGGATCATAGTACCTCCCTGGGTGGTTGCTGTCTACTAACCTACTACCACAGGATGGTAGTACCTCCCCGGGTGGTTGCTGTCTACCAACCTACTACCACAGGATGGCAGTATCCCCCTGGGTGGTCGCTGTCTACCATCCTACTACCACAGGATGGTAGTACCTCCCTGGGTGGTTGCTGTCAACCAACCTACTACCACAGGATGGTAGTACCTCCCTGGGTGGTTGCTGTCTACCAATCTACTACCACAGGATGGTAGTACCTCCCTGGGTGGTTGCTGTCAACCAACCTACTACCACAGGATGGTAGTACCTCCCTGGGTGGTTGCTGTCTACCAACCTACTACCACAGGATGGCAGTATCCCCCTGGGTGGTCGCTGTCTACCATCCTACTACCACAGGATGGTAGTACCTCCCTGGGTGGTTGCTGTCAACCAACCTACTACCACAGGATGGTAGTACCTCCCTGGGTGGTTGCTGTCAACCAACCTACTACCACAGGATGGTAGTACCTCCCCGGGTGGTTGCTGTCTACCAACGTACTACCACAGGATCATAGTACCTCCCTGGGTGGTTGCTGTCTACCAACGTACTACCACAGGATCATAGTACCTCCCTGGGTGGTTGCTGTCTACCAACGTACTACCACAGGATCTAGTACCTCCCTGGGTGGTTGCTGTCTACCAACGTACTACCACAGGATCATAGTACCTCCCTGGGTGGTTGCTGTCTACCAACGTACTACCACAGGATCATAGTACCTCCCTGGGTGGTTGCTGTCTACCAACGTACTACCACAGGATCATAGTACCTCCCTGGGTGGTTGCTGTCTACCAACGTACTACCACAGGATGGTAGTACCTCCCTGGGTGGTTGCTGTCTACCAACGTACTACCACAGGATCATAGTACCTCCCTGGGTGGTTGCTGTCTACTAACCTACTACCACAGGATGGTAGTACCTCCCTGGGTGGTTGCTGTCTACCAACGTACTACCACAGGATCATAGTACCTCCCTGGGTGGTTGCTGTCTACTAACCTACTACCACAGGATGGTAGTACCTCCCTGGGTGGTTGCTGTCTACCAACGTACTACCACAGGATGGTAGTACCTCCCTGGGTGGTTGCTGTCTACTAACCTACTACCACAGGATGGTAGTACCTCCCTGGGTGGTTGCTGTCTACTACTAACCTACTACCACAGGATGGTAGTACCTCCCTGGGTGGTTGCTGTCTACTAACCTACTACCACAGGATGGTAGTACCTCCCCGGGTGGTTGCTGTCTACCAACGTACTACCACAGGATCATAGTACCTCCTGGGTGGTTGCTGTCTACCAACGTACTACCACAGGATCATAGTACCTCCCTGGGTGGTTGCTGTCTACCAACGTACTACCACAGGATCATAGTACCTCCCTGGGTGGTTGCTGTCTACCAACGTACTACCACAGGATCATAGTACCTCCCTGGGTGGTTGCTGTCTACCAACGTACTACCACAGGATCATAGTACCTCCCTGGGTGGTTGCTGTCTACCAACGTACTACCACAGGATCATAGTACCTCCCTGGGTGGTTGCTGTCTACCAACGTACTACCACAGGATGGTAGTACCTCCCTGGGTGGTTGCTGTCTACCAACGTACTACCACAGGATCATAGTACCTCCCTGGGTGGTTGCTGTCTACTAACCTACTACCACAGGATGGTAGTACCTCCCTGGGTGGTTGCTGTCTACTAACCTACTACCACAGGATGGTAGTACCTCCCTGGGTGGTTGCTGTCTACTAACCTACTATCTAGAAGGTGAAAGACAGTAGTGGTATATTAGTCATATATTTAGAGCGCCGAGGTGAAGAAATCTGTGATAATATCTTCTCTTGGGTTTTTAAGTCATTGTAACAGAAGTAGGGTATTAAGTTTATTGTATTTATGATTAATGAAAATGTTGAATGTGGAAGTGTCGGTGTGAGGATGTAAGGGTTGGTGAGGCATTACAGACAAGTGAGTAACAATAGTCTCCTTGTTGCTTCACATTAGTCCTCCCACACAGCTTCCTCTCTCCAGTCCTCACTTAAGCCTCTGCTAGTTCCTTCTTAGTGATCTACCTTACTCCTTCTTAAACACCTGATACATATAACAGACCGTATATAAGTAATCAGTTATTACCTTATTAGTCTTATAATAGGCTTAAGTTGGCCCGAAATGCTCTACATACTAAACAGCTTTCTGCATGCACACTCGAGTGTCCTCCGTCTTTGTACAAACATTGTATCATAGTGAAATAGTCTTTAATTTTAGTGTTGCTAAAAAGTAAATGAATTTATTTGGTCAAGTTTGTCAGGAAACAGGACAAGTGTTTCCTGACGCGGGTCTTAGTTATATGATGACCCACAGTTGAAGCTTTTGGTCATCTGACCAAGACCTTCCACTAGCTTACCTCTCCACACCTTTAAAAAATTATGGCTATAACTGTATCAGGTTATTTTAAAGCTCGTCTGGTAGGTATACTGTCAACACCTCACTGTGTGAGCCATAACAGTTATCTAACACCCAGGTACTGACAGTATTTACTGCTGGCTGCACTGCAACGACAGGTATACAAACTGTCCGTACGTCTCTCACTCACACGATAAGAGTGTAGTACCTCCCTGTATGGTTGCTGTCTACCATCTCACATGATAGGAGTGTAGTACCTCCCTGTATGGTTGCTGTCTACCATCTCCATGATAGGAGTGTAGTTACCCCCCTGTATGGTTGCTGTCTACCATCTCACTTTATAGGAGTGTAGTACCTCCCTGTAGGTTGCTGTCTTCCTCTCACATTGATAGGAGTGTAGTACCTCCCCGTTGGTTGCTGTCTACCATCTCACATGATAGGAGTGTAGTACCTCCCTGTATGGTTGCTGTCTACCATCTCACATGATAGGAGTGTAGTACCTCCCTGTATGGTTGCTGTCTACCATCTCACATGATAGGAGTGTAGTACCTCCCTGTATGGTTGCTGTCTACCATCTCACATGATAGGAGTGTAGTACCTCCCTGTATGGTTGCTGTCTACCATCTCACATGATAGGAGTGTAGTACCTCCCTGTATGGTTGCTGTCTACCATCTCACATGATAGGAGTGTAGTACCTCCCTGTATGGTTGCTGTCTACCATCTCACATGAGAGGAGTGTAGTACCTTCCTGTATGGTTGCTGTCTACCCTCTCACATTTAGGGGGAGTGTAGTACTCCTGTATGGTTGCTGTCTACCATCTCACATGATAGGAGTGTAGTACCTCCCTGTATGGTTGCTGTCTACCATCTCACATGATAGGAGTGTAGTACCTTCCTGTATGGCTGCTGTCTAAACCCTCTCACATGAGAGGAGTGTAGTACCTCCCTGTATGGTTGCTGTCTACCAACTCTCATGATAGGAGTGTAGTACCTCCCTGTATGGTTGCTGTCTACCATCTCACATGATAGGAGTGTAGTACCTCCCTGTATGGTTGCTGTCTACCATCTCACATGAGGGGAGTGTAGTTCCTCCCTGTATGGTTGCTGTCTACCATCTTACATGAGAGGAGTGTAGTACCTCCCTGTATGGTTGCTGTCTACCATCTCACATGATAGGAGTGTAGTACCTCCCTGTATGGTTGCTGTCTACCATCTCACATGATAGGAGTGTAGTACCTCCCTGTATGGTTGCTGTCTACCATCTCACATGAGAGGAGTGTAGTACCTCCCTGTATGGTTGCTGTCTACCATCTTACATGAGAGGAGTGTAGTACCTCCCTGTATGGTTGCTGTCTACCATCTCACATGATAGGAGTGTAGTACCTTCCTGTTTTGGTTTCTGTCTACCATCTCCATGATAGGGGTGTAGTACCTTCCTGTATGGTTGCTTTTTACCACTCACATGATAGGAGTGTAGTACCTTCCTGTTGGTTGCTGTCTACCATTCACATGATAGGAGTGTTTGTTTCCTCCCTGTATGGTTGCTGTCTATCAACTCACATGAGAGGAGTGTAGTACCTTCCTGTATGGTTGCTGTCTACCATCTCACATGAGAGGAGTGTAGTACCTCCCTGTATGGTTGCTGTCTACCATCTCACATGATAGGAGTGTAGTACCTTCCTGTATGGGTTCTGTCTACCATCTCACATGAGAGGGTGTAGTACCTCCCTGTATGGTTGCTGTTACCTTTTTCACATGATAGGGTGTAGTACCTCCCTGTATGGTTGCTGTCTACCATCTCACATGATAGGAGTGTAGTACTTCCCTGTATGGTTGCTGTCTACCATCTCACATGAGAGGAGTGTAGTACCTTCCTGTATGGTTGCTGTCTACCAACTCATCATAGGAGTGTAGTACCTTCCTGTATGGTTGCTGCCTACCATCTCACATGATAGGAGTGTAGTACCTTCCTGTATGGTTGCTGTCTACCATCTCACATGAGAGGAGTGTAGTACCTCCCTGTATGGTTGCTGTCTACCAACTCTCATGATTAGGAGTGTAGTACCTCCCTGTTATGGTTGCTGTCTACCATCTTACATGGAGGGAGTGTAGTACCTCCCTGTATGGTTGCGGGTTTCCATCTCACATGAGAGGAGTTTTAGTACCTCCCTGTATGGTTGCTGTCTACCAACTCTCATGATAGGAGTGTAGTACCTCCCTGTATGGTTGCTGTCTACCATCTTACATGAGAGGAGTGTAGTACCTCCCTGTATGGTTGCTGTCTACCATCTCATGATAGGAGTGTAGTACCTCCGTGTATGGTTGCTGTCTACCATTTCACATGAGAGGAGTGTAGTACGTCCCTGTATGGTTGCTGTCTACCATCTCACATGATGGAGTGTAGTACCTCCCTGTATGTTGCTGTTACCATCTCACATGAGATGAGTGAGTACCTCCCTGTATGGTTGCTGTCTACCATCTCACATGATAGGAGTGTAGTACCTCCCTGTATGGTTGCTGTCTACCATCTCACATGAGAGGAGTGTAGTACCTCCCTGTATGGTTGCTGTTACCATCTCACATGAGAGGGGTGATTACCTCCTGTATGGTTGCTGTCTACCATCTCACTTTATAGGAGTGTAGTACCTCCCCGTATGGTTGCTGTCTACCATTCACATGAGAGGGGTGTAGTACCTCCCGTATGGTTGCTGTCTTTCCATCTCCATGATAGGAGTGTAAATTTCATCCCTGTATGGTGCTGTCTACCATCTCACATGAGAGGAGTGTAGTACCTCCCTGTATGGTTGCTGTCTACCATCTCACATGATAGGAGTGTAGTACCTCCCTGTATGGTTGCTGTCTACCATCTCACATGAGAGGAGTGTAGTACCTCCCTGTATGGTTGCTGTCTACCATCTCACATGATAGGAGTGTAGTACCTCCCTGTATGGTTGCTGTCTACCAACTCTCATGATAGGAGTGTAGTACCTCCCTGTATGGTTGCTGTCTACCATCTCACATGAGAGGAGTGTAGTACCTTCCTGTATGGTTGCTGTCTACCATCTCACATGATAGGAGTGTAGTACCTCCCTGTATGGTTGCTGTCTACCATCTCACTGATTGGAGTGTAGTACTCCCTGTATGGTTGCTGTCTACCATCTCACATGATAGGAGTGTAGTACCTCCCTGTATGGTTGCTGTCTACCATCTCACATGATAGGAGTGTAGTACCTCCCTGTATGGTTGCTGTCTACCAACTCTCATGATAGGAGTGTAGTACCTCCCTGTATGGTTGCTGTCTACCATCTCACATGAGGGAGTGTAGTACCTTCCTGTATGGGTTTCTGTCTACCATTCACATGATAGGAGTGTAGTACCTCCCTGTATGTTGTTGTCTACCTCTCACTGATAGGAGTGTAGTACCTTTCCCCGTATGGTTGCTGTCTACCATCTCACATGAGAGGAGTGTTTGTACCTCCCTGTATGGTTGCTGGTTACCATCTCACATGATAGGGTGTAGTACCTCCCTGTATGGTTGCTGTCTACCATCTCACATGATAGGAGTGTAGTACCTCCCTGTATGGTTGCTGTCTACCATCTCACATGAGAGGAGTGTAGTACCTCCCTGTATGGTTCTGTCTACCATCTCACATGAGAGGAGTGTAGTACCTCCCTGTATGGTTGCTGTCTACCATCTCACATGATAGGAGTGTAGTACCTCCCTGTATGGTTGCTGTCTACCATCTCACATGATAGGAGTGTAGTACCTCCCTGTATGGTTGCTGTCTACATCTCACATGATAGGGGTGTAGTTCGTCCCTGTATGGTTGCTGTCTACCATCTCACATGATAAGAGTGTAGTACCTCCCTGTATGGTTGCTGTCTACCATCTCACATGAGAGGAGTGTAGTACCTCCCTGTATGGTTGCTGTCTACCATCTCACATGATAGGAGTGTAGTACCTCCCTGTATGGTTGCTGTCTACCATCTCACATGATAGGAGTGTAGTACCTCCCTGTATGGTTGCTGTCTACCATCTCACATGAGAGGAGTGTAGTACCTCCCTGTATGGTTGCTGTCTACCATCTCACATGATAGGAGTGTAGTACCTTCCTGTATGGTTGCTGTCTACCATCTCACATGATAGGAGTGTAGTACCTTCCTGTATGGTTGCTGTCTACCATCTCACATGATAGGAGTGTAGTACCTTCCTGTATGGGTTTTCTGTCTACATCTCACATATAGGAGTGTTGTACCTTCCTGTATGGTTGCTGTCTACCATCTCACATTTATAGGAGTGTAGTACCTCCCTGTATGGTTGCTGTCTCCTCTCACATGATAGGAGTGTAGTACCTCCCTGTATGGTTGCTGTCTACCATCTCACATGAGAGGAGTGTAGTACCTCCCTGTATGGTTGCTGTCTACCATCTCACATGATAGGAGTGTAGTACCTTCCTGTATGGTTGCTGTCTACCATCTCACATGATAGGAGTGTAGTACCTTCCTGTTTTTGGTTGCTGTCTACCATCTCACATGATAGGAGTGTAGTACCTTCCTGTATTTGGTTGCTTTACCATTCACATGATAGGAGTGTAGTTTCCTTCCCGTATGGTTGCTGCTACCCTCTCACATGATAGGAGTGTAGTACCTCCCTGTATGGTTGCTGTCTACCATTCAATGATAGGAGTGTAGTACCTCCCCGTATGGTTGCTGTTCTACCATCTCACATGATAGGAGTGTAGTACCTTCCCGTATGGTTGCTGTCTACCATCTCACTGGGTTGAGTGTAGTACCTTCCTGTATGGTTGCTGTCTACCATCTCACATGATAGGAGTGTAGTACCTTCCTGTATGGTTGCTGTCTACCATCTCACATGATAGGAGTGTAGTACCTCCCTGTAGGGTTTTCTGTTACCATCTCACATGATTGGAGGTTTTAGTACCTTCCTTTGGGTTTCTGTCTACCATTCACATGAGAGGAGTGTAGTACCTCCCTGTATGGTTGCTGTCACCATCTCCCCATGATAGGAGTGTAGTACGTCCCTGTATGGTTGCTGTCTACCATCTCACATGAGAGGAGTGTAGTACCTCCCCGTTTTGGTTGCTGTCTACCATCTCACATGATTTGGAGTGTAGTACGTCCCTGTATATTTGCTGTCTTTCCCTCTCACATGAGAGGAGTGTAGTACCTCCCCGTATGGTTGCTGTTTTACCATCTCACATGGAGGGTGTAGTACCTCCCCGTATGGTTGCTGTCTACCTTTAAAATGATAGGAGTGTAGTACGTCCCTGTATGGTTGCTGTCTACCATCTCACATGATAGGAGTGTAGTACGTCCCTGTATGGTTGCTGTCTACCATCTCACATGAGAGGGGTGAGTATCCTCCCGTATGGTTTCTGTCTACCATCTCACATGAGAGGGTGTAGTACCTCCTGTATGGTTGCTGTCTACCATCTCACATGATAGGAGTGTAGTACGTCCCTGTATGGTTGCTGTCTACCATCTCACATGAGAGGAGTGTAGTACCTCCCTGTATGGTTGCTGTCTACCATCTCACATGAGAGGAGTGTAGTACCTCCCTGTATGGTTGCTGTCTACCATCTCACATGAGAGGAGTGTAGTACCTCCCTGTATGGTTGCTGTCTACCATCTCACATGATAGGAGTGTAGTACGTCCCTGTATGGTTGCTGTCTACCATCTCACATGAGAGGAGTGTAGTCCTCCCCGTATGGTTGCTGTCTACCATCTCACATGAAGGAGTGTAGTACCTTCCTGTATGGTTGTGTCTACCATTCACATGATAGGAGTGTAGTACCCTTCCTGTATGGGTTTCTGTCTACCATCTCACATGAGAGGAGTGTAGTACCTTCCTGTATGGTTGCTGTCTCCATCTCACATGATAGGAGTGTAGTACGTCCCTGTATGGTTGCTGTCTACCATCTCACATGAGAGGAGTGTAGTACCTCCCTGTATGGTTGCTGTCTACCATCTCACATGAGAGGAGTGTAGTACCTCCCTGTATGGTTGCTGTCTACCATCTCACATGAGAGGAGTGTAGTACCTTCCTGTATGGTTGCTGTCTACCATCTCACATGATAGTAGTGTAGTACCTCCCTGTATGGTTGCTGTCTACCATCTCACATGAGAGGAGTGTTACCTCCCCGTATGGTTGCTGTCTACCATTCACATGATAGGATGTAGTACCTCCCTGTATGGTTGCTGTCTACCATTCACATGAGAGGGGGTGTAGTACCTCCCTGTTGGGTTTCTGTCTACCATCTCACATGAGAGGAGTGTAGTACCTTCCTGTATGGTTGCTGTCTACCCTTCACATGATAGTAGTTTTAGTACCCCCCTGTATGGTTGCTGTCTACCATCTCACATGATAGGAGTGTAGTACCTCCCTGTATGGTTGCTGTCTACCATCTCACATGAGAGGAGTGTAGTACCTCCCTGTATGGTTGCTGTCTACCATCTCACATGAGAGGAGTGTAGTACCTTCCTGTATGGTTGCTGTTTACCATCTCCCCATGATAGTAGTGGGAGTACCTCCCGTATGGTTGCTGTCTACCCTCTCACATGATAGGAGTGTAGTACCTCCCTGATGGTTGCTGTCTACCATCTCACATTTAGAGGAGTGTAGTACCTCCCTGTATGGTTGCTGTCTACCATCTCCATGAGAGGAGTTGTAGTACCTTCCTGTATGGTTTTCTGTCTACCATCTCACATGATTTGTAGTGTAGTACCCCCCTGTATGGTTGTGTCTACCATCTCACATGAGAGGAGTGTAGTACCTCCCTGTATGGTTGCTGTTACCCTTTTCACATGAGAGGAGTGTAGTACCTTCCTGTATGGTTGCTGTCTACCCAATCTAAAATGATAGTAGTGTAGTACCTCCCTGTATGGTTGCTGTCTACCATCTCACATGAGAGGAGTGTAGTACCTCCCTGTATGGTTGCTGTCTACCATCTCACATGATAGGAGTGTAGTACCTCCCTGTATGGTTGCTGTCTACCATCTCACATGAGAGGAGTGTAGTACCTCCTGTATGGTTTCTGTCTACCATCTCCCCATGAGAGGAGTGTAGTACCTCCCTGTATGGTTGCTGTCTACCATCTCACATGATAGGAGTGTAGTACGTCCCTGTATGGTTGCTGTCTACCATCTCACATGATAGTAGTGTAGTACCTCCCTGTATGGTTGCTGTCTACCATCCTTCACCTTGATGAGTGTGTAGTGTTTGCCTCAGCCAAACACAAACACTCTCACTTGTTTGGTTATGTTTTATCCTGCCGTAGTAAGTCAATTTGTTCTGCTCCTCTTCACTCTTCTGTGTTTCACTCTTCACTTCTCTTCATTTAGCTTTTAGATATATTGAACTCGAGAGATACTCTCTTCACTCTGCCCAGAGTCACTCGATTTAAACACACTCAAGAATACGCACTCCTTAAAAAGGTTCGTTATGTACCTGCACTCATATACACTACCTGGATTCTTATATATTTTATATATATATATATATATATATATTATATATATATATTATATTTTTATATATATATTTTATATTTTATATATAATCTTCCACAGTCTGCTGCGTATCTTGCTCCAGTAACTCCTAATTCTTGTACGCATATCTGGGACAAATGTTCCTGGTACGCTATAATGATCCAGTGTATTATGATCCAGTGTGTATGAATGCGTAGCTAACGCCAGGTAGTGTGTATGAATGCGTAGCTAACGCCAGGTAGTGTGTGCAAAACAACCACTCTGAAAGAATAGAGAAATTCCAAGCGCTTTCGTGAAATTTCTCACATTATCAAGGAACTATGAAAGTAAAGCATCCAAGGAAGCTATATAAGGGGGTCTGGCCAGACCTCACTATCAGATCCCACAACGGTTAAACACCTGACGCGCGCCGACCCAACTTGGATAGGTCCTTTGCACAACTCACCCACAAACTATTCTACCCAAGAAAATTAAAAAATTATTATTTGTCCAGTGTATTATTAAATTCTTCCAAATTCTATTTAAATTTTAAATGGATCTAATTTATATAAACCAAAGGAAATATTCATTATTATTGTCAAAACTGCTTTTTATGAAACAAGATTCAATTATATTCCTGTCGACCATGGACTTGCTTGATACTACTTTCTCAACTTTTTGAAAATCAATTGGATGGTTAAAATCTCTTACATGAATAAATAGAGCATTGGAATCTTGTCCAGTTCTAATGCTATATTTATGTTGTTTTAATCTTAGTTCGAGATTTTTACCAGTTTGACCGTAATAAACTTTATCGCAAATTTTACAAGGAATCTTATAGACACATCCATCAGCATTTTGGGGGGAATTCTTTATCTTGGGTAGAATAGTTTGTGGGGTGAGTTGTGCAAAGGACCTATCCAAGTTGGGTCGGCGCGCGTCAGGTGTTTAACCGTTGTGGGATCTGATAGTGAGGTGCTGGCCAGACCCCTTATATAGCTTCCTTGGATGCTTTACTTTCATAGTTCCTTGATAATGTGAGTAGTCACGAAAGCGCTTGGAATTTCTCTATTCTTTCAGAGTGGTTGTTTTGCATATATATATATATATATATATTTTATATATATATATATATATATAAAATTATATATATATATATATATATATTTTATATTTATATATATATATTATATATGGCATAAGTTAGAGTGTAAGTTTTTGGTTTAAAAGGAGTGTGGTGGTGTTGCAGTGTTGTGTATGATAGCGACACTGTGGCAACACAAGGTAGGTGTTTCTAGGGAGTGTAACCTTGCCAGTCAGTGTGTTGGTAATGTGTTGAGAGAACACAAAGATTAGTGAAGGTGAAGCTTGAATAACAAGTTGAGTGTGTTCACTGGTTGTGTACACTTGTGTTGCTGTGTCAGAACACTGGTTGTGTACACTTGTGTTATTGTGTCAGAACACTGGTTGTGTACACTTGTGTTGCTGTGTCAGAACACTGGTTGTGTACACTTGTCTTGTGTCAGAACACTGGTTGTGTACACTTGTGTTGTTGTGTCAGAACACTGGTTGTGTACACTTGTTTTCCTGTGTCAGAACACTGGTTGTGTACACTTGTGTTGTGTCAGAACACTGGTTGTGTACACTTGTTTTCCTGTGTCAGAACACTGGTTGTGTACACTTGTGTCGCTGTGTCAGAACAAATGGTTGTGTACATTGTGTTGCTGTGTCAGAACATGGTTGTGTACACTTGTGTTGTTGTGTCAGAACACTGGTTGTGTACCTTGTTTTTCCCGTGTCAGAAACATTGTTGTGTACACTTGTGTTGCTGTGTCAGAACACTGGGTTTTGTACACTTGTGTTGCTGGGTCAGAAAACTGGTTTTGTAACTTGTTTTCCTGTGTCAGAACACTGGTTGTGTACACTTTTTGTCGCTGTGTCAGACACTGGTTGTGTACACTTGTTTTTCCCGTGTCAGAACACTGGGTTTTGTCACTTGTGTTGGCTGTGTCAGAACACTGGTTGTGTAAAATTGTTTTCCTGTCAGAACACTGGTTGTGTACCCCTTGTGTTGCTGGGGTCAGAACACTGGTTGTGTACACTTGTGTTGCTTGTCAGAACACTGGTTGTGTAACTTGGGCTTGCTGTGTTAGAACACTGGTTTGTACACTTGTTTTCCTGTGTCAGAACACTGGTTGTGTACACTTGTGTTGCTGTGTCAGAACCCCTGGTTGTGTACACTTGTCTTGTTGTGTCAAAACATGGTTGTGTACACTTGTGTTGCTGTGTCAGAACACTGGTTGTGTACACTTGTCTTGCTGTGTCAGAACACTGGTTGTGTACGCTTGTGTTGCTGTGTCAGAACACTTGTTGTGTACACTTGTGTTGCTGTGTCAGAACACTTGTTGGTACACTTGTCTTGCTGTTTTCAGAACACTGGTTGTGTACGCTTGTGTTGCTGTGTCAGAACACTTGTTGTGTACACTTGTGTTGCTGTGTCAGAACACTTGTTGTGTACACTTGTGTTGCTGTGCCAGAACACTGGTTGTGTACACTTGTCTTGCTGTGTCAGAACACTGGTTGTGTACACTTATGTTGCTGTGTCAGAACACTGGTTGTGTACACTTGTGTTGTTGTGTCAGAACACTGGTTGTGTACACTTGTGTTGCTGTGTCAGAACACTGGTTGTGTACACTTGTGTTGCTGTGTCAAAACACTGGTTGTGTACACTTGTCTTGCTGTGTCAGAACACTGGTTGTGTACACTTGTGTTGCTGTGTCAGAACACTGGTTGTGTACACTTGTGTTGCTGTGTCAGAAGACTTGTTGTGTACAAATTGTTTGCTGTGCCAGAACACTGGTTGTGTACACTTTTGTTGCTTTTGCCAAGAACCTGGTGTGTACACTTGTTGTGTCAGAACACTGGTTGTGTACACTTGTCTTGCTGTGTCAGAACATGGTTGTGTACACTTGTGTTGCTGTGTCAGAACACTGGTTGTGTACATTGTCTTCTTGTGTCAGAACACTGGTTGTGTACACTTGTCTTGCTGTGTCAGAACACTGGTTGTGTACACTTGTGTTGCTGTGTCAGAACACTGGTTGTGTACACTTGTCTTGTTGTGTCAGAACACTGGTTGTGTACACTTGTGTTGCTGTGTCAGAACACTGGTTGTGTACACTTGTCTTGCTGTGTCAGAACACTGGTTGTGTACACTTGTGTTGCTGTGTCAGAACACTGGTTGTGTACACTTGTGTTGCTGTGTCAGAACACTGGTTGTGTACACTTGTCTTGCTGTGTCAGAACACTGGTTGTGTACACTTGTGTTGCTGTGTCAGAACACTGCTTGTGTACACTTGTGTTGGTGTGTCAGAACACTGGTTGTGTACACTTGTCTTGTTGTGTCAGAACACTGGTTGTGTACACTTGTCTTGCTGTGTCAGAACACTGGTTGTGTACACTTGTCTTGCTGTGTCAGAACACTGGTTGTGTAAATTGTCTTCCTGTGTTTAGAACAACTGGTTGTGTTTCACTTGTGTTGCTGTGTCAGAACACTGGTTGTGTACACTTGTGTTTGGGTTTTTCAGAACACTGGTTGTGTACACTTGTCTTTGCTGGGGTCAGAACACTGGGTTGTGTAAATTGTGTTGCTGTGTCAGAACACTGGTTGTGTACACTTGTCTTGTTGTGTCAGAACACTGGTTGTGTACACTTGTGTTGCTGTGTCAGAACACTGGTTGTGTACACTTGTCTTGCTGTGTCAGAACATGGTTTATGTACACTTGTGTTGCTGTGTCAGAACACTGGTTGTGTACACTTGTGTTGCTGTGTCAGAACACTGGTTGTGTACACTTGTCTTGTTGTGTCAGAACACTGGTTGTGTACACTTGTCTTGTTGTGTCAGAACACTTGTTGTGTACACTTGTGTTGCTGTCAGAACACTGGTTGTGTAACTTGTCTTGTTGTGTCAGAACACTGGTTGTGTACATTGTGTTGCTGTGTCAGAAAAATGGTTGTGTACACTTGTGTTGCTGTTCAGAACACTGGTTGTGTACACTTGTCTTGTGTCAGAACACTGGTTGTGTACACTTGTGTTGCTGTGTAGAACACTGGTTGTGTACACTTGTGTTGCTGTGTCGAACACTGGTTGTGTACACTTGTGTTGCTGTGTCAGAACATTGTTGTGTACACTGTGTTGCTGTGTCAGAACACTGGTTGTGTACACTTGTGTTGCTGTGTCAGAACACTGGTTGTGTCATTGTGTTGCTGTTTTCAGAACACTGGTTTTGTACACTTGTGTTGCTGTGTCAGAACAAATGGGTTTTGTACACTTGTTGTTGTGTCAGAACACTTGTTGTGTACACTTGTGTTCTGTGTCAGAACCCCTGGTTGTGTACACTTGTGTTGCTGTGTCAGAACATGGTTGTGTACACTTGTCTTGTTGTGTCAGAACACTGTTTGTGTACACTTGTGTTGCTGTGTCAGAACACTGGTTGTGTACACTTGTTTGGGTTTTGTCAGAACACTTGTTGTGTACACTTGTGTTGCTGTGTCAGAACACTGGTTGTGTACACTTGTGTTGCTGTGTCAGAACACTGGTTGTGTACACTTGTGTTGCTGTGTCGAAAAACTGGTTGTGTACACTTGTGTTGCTGTGTCAGAAAAACTGGTTGTGTACACTTGTCTTGTTGTGTCAGAACACTTGTTGTGTACACTTGTGTTGCTGTGTCAGAACACTGGTTGTGTACACTTGTGTTGCTGTGTCAGAACACTGGTTGTGTACACTTGTCTTGTTGTGTCAGAACACTGGTTGTGTACACTTGTGTTGCTGTGTCAGAACCTGGTTGTGTACCTGTCTTGTTGTGTCAGAAAAACTTGTTGTGTACACTTGTGTTGCTGTGTCAGAACACTGGTTGTGTACACTTGTGTTGCTGTGTCAGAACACTGGTTGTGTACACTTGTGTTGCTGTGTCAGAACACTTGTTGTGTACACTTGTGTTGCTGTGTCGGAACACTGGTTGTGTACACTTGTGTTGCTGTGTCAGAACACTGGTTGTGTACACTTGTGTTGCTGTGTCAGAACACTGGTTGTGTACACTTGTTTGTTGTGTCAGAACACTTGTTGTGGTACACTTGTGTTGCTGTGTCAGAACACTGGTTGTTGTACACTTTTTCTTGTTGTGTCAGAACACTGGTTGTGTACACTTGTGTTGCTGTGTCAGAACACTGGTTGTGTACACTTGTCTTGTTGTGTCAGAACACTGGTTATGTACACTTGTCTTGCTGTGTCAGAACACTGGTTGTGTACACTTGTGTTGCTGTGTCAGAACACTGGTTGTGTACACTTGTGTTGCTGTGTCAGAACACTTGTTGTGTACACTTGTGCTGCTGTGTCGGAACACTGGTTGTGTACACTTATGTTGCTCTGCCAGAACACTTGTTGTGTACACTTGTGCTGCTGTGTCAGAACACTGGTTGTGTACACTTGTGTTGCTGTGTCAGAACACTTGTTGTGTACACTTGTGCTGCTGTGTCAGAACACTGGTTGTGTACACTTGTGTTGCTGTGTCAGAACACTGGTTGTGTACACTTGTGTTGCTGTGCCAGAACACTGGTTGTGTACACTTGTGTTGCTGTGTCAGAACACTGGTTGTGTACACTTGTGTTGCTGTGTCAGAACACTGGTTGTGTACACTTGTCTTGTTGTGTCAGAACACTGGTTGTGTACACTTGTGTTGCTGTGTCAGAACACTGGTTGTGTACACTTGTGTTGCTGTGTCAGAACACTGGTTGTGTACACTTGTGTTGCTGTGCCAGAACACTTGTTGTGTACACTTGTGTTGCTGTGCCAGAACACTTGTGTTCACTTTTCAAGAACACGTATTTTTGAGTAAGTGTGTGAGGCAGTGTGGCTCAAGGTTGCTCCAGCTGTGGCAGTATTTGTATTCTGATTGTTACTGAGTGGTCGAGTCCTGAGTGGCAGGACCACCAGTCAGCTGCTGGTCCAGGATCACCAGCTGTTGCTGCTGGTGGTCCTGGACCAGGCTTATCTGGTGCTTGTTTGGTCAGCTAGGTTGTTGCTGCTGGTGGTCCTGGACCAGGCTTATCTGGTGCTTGTTTGGTCAGCTAGGTTGTTGCTGCTGGTGGTCCTGGACCAGGCTTGTCTGGTGTTTGTTTGGTCAGCTAGGTTGTTGCTGCTGGTGGTCCTAGACCAGGGGTTGTTGGTGCTTGTTTGGTCAGTAGGTTGTTTTTCTGCTGGTGGTCCTGGACCAGGCTTATCTGGTGCTTGTTTGGTCAGCTAGGTTGTTGCTGCTGGTGGTCCTGGACCAGGCTTATCTGGTGCTTGTTTGGTCAGCTAGGTTGTTGCTGCTGGTGGTCCTGGACCAGGCTTGTCTGGTGCTTGTTTGTTCAGCTAGGTTGTTTTCTGCTGATGGTCCTGGCCAGGCTTATTGGTGCTTGTTTGGTCAGTAGGTTGTTGCTGCTGGTGGTCCTAGACCAGGCTTGTCTGGTGCTTGTTTGGTCAGCTAGGTTGTTGCTGCTGGTGGTCCTGGACCAGGCTTGTCTGGTGTTTGTTTGGTCAGCTAGGTTGTTGCTGCTGGTGGTCCTGGACCAGGCTTGTCTGGTGCTTGTTTGTTCAGCTAGGTTGTTGCTGCTGGTGGTCCTAGACCAGGTTGTCTGGTGCTTGTTTTGGTCGCTAGGTTGTTGTGCGGTGGTCCTGGACCCGGCTTGTCTGGTGCTTGTTTGTTCAGCTAGGTTGTTGCTGCTGGTGGTCCTAGACCAGGCTTGTCTGGTGCTTGTTTGGTCAGCTAGGTTGTTGCTGCTGGTGGTCCTGGACCAGGCTTGTCTGGTGTTTGTTTGGTCAGCTAGGTTGTTGCTGCTGGTGGTCCTGGACCAGGCTTATCTGGTGCTTGTTTGGTCAACCAGGTTGTTGCTGCTGGCGGCCAGCTGTCACTATATCACAACCTGGCTGATCTGGCACTTGGCATGATGAGCAAGGCTGTTGGTGCTGGCAGCAAGCATTCCAGTGTGGACATTAAAATGGTATGAAATACCGACAGATTGTTAGGTAAGACACATATGCAACAGTTTGGTATCTTTATTTCGAAACGTTTCGCCTACACAGTAGGCTTCTTCAGTCGAGTACAGAAAGGTTGATAGAAGCAGAAGATACTTGAAGACGATGTAATCAGTCCATCACCCTTAAAGTTTTGAGGTGGTCAGTCCCTCAGTCTGGAGAAGAGCATTGTTCCATAGTCTGAAACAATATCAGACAACGGAACAATACTCTTCTCCAGACTGAGGGACTGACCACCTCAAAACTTTAAGGGTGATGGACTGATTACATCGTCTTCAAGTATCTTCTGCTTCTATCAACTTTTCTGTACTCGACTGAAGAAGCCTACTGTGTAGGCGAAACGTTTCGAAATAAAGATACCTAACTGTTGCATATATGTCTTACCTAACATTCCAGTGTGGGTAGGCGATGCTAAATAAAAAAAAAAATCTGTCTCACCCTTGTTAGGTATGGTAGAGGCATTCTCCCCCTCCCCTCTCCCCTCCTTCCCCTCCCTGCTTCAACCTTCCAGGGGGTTAGGGGGAAACCTAACCCCCTGAACCTGCCAGGGGCTCCCTTTCTGTCAGGCTTCTGTAATCGATCGAGACTTGTGTTGTCTTATCTTTTTGATCACGAGGTTAGTGTACTGGGCACCCTGTACCCCAGATTTACACAGGTTACACATACATACACACACACACACACACACACACCCCACGCATTATAAACACAAAACATACATACACACATGACTGAGGGTGGTTTGCTTGACCTGTAGAATGATGAGGGTCATGTACCACACACTCCACCAACATATACATGTAGAGACTCACACGGGAATGACATGTACAGCACCCCACCACACCCCCCCAAACTTTAAAACAAAACACCCACACCAAAACCCCCCAAAAAAAAA
>NC_069429.1:1006197-1021197 GCF_026875155.1 Cherax quadricarinatus | reverse complement strand
TGGAACCCACACCTGGTCAAGCACGTCAAGAAGTTAGAGAAAGTACAAAGGGTTTTTCAACAAGGCTAGTCCAGAGCTCAAGGGAATGTCGTACGAGGAAAGGTTAAGGGAAATCGGACTGACGACACTGGAGGACAGAAGGTTCAGGGGAGACATGATAACGACATACAAGATACTGCGGGGAATAGACAAGGTGGACAGAGATAGGATGTTCCAGAGAGGGGACACAGGGACAAGGGGTCACAACTGGAAGCTGAAGACTCAGACGAGTCACAGGGACGTTAGGAAGTATTTCTTCAGTCATAGAGTTGTCAGCAAGTGGAATAGCCTAGCAAGTGAAGTAGTGGAGGCAGGAACCATACATAGTTTTAAGAAGAGGTATGACAAAGCTCAGGAAGCAGAGAGAGAGAGGATCCAGTAGCGATCAGTGAAGAGGCGGGGCCAGGAGCTGAGTCTCGACCCCTGCAAACACAATTAGGTGAGTACACACACACACACACACACACACACACACACACCCCACACACACACAAACACACACACACACAAACACACACACACAACATACACACACACACACACACACACACACACACACACACACACACACACACACACACACACACACACATACACACACACACACACACACACACACACACACACACACACACACACACACACACACACACACACACACACACACACCCCACACACACAAACACACACACACACACGCGCACACACACACACACACACACACACACACACACACACACAAACACACACACACATTGGAAATTGAAGACTCAGATGAGTCAAAAAGATGTTAGAGTAGTCTGGAAAGTGACGTAGTGGAGGCAGGAACCATACTTAGTTTTAAAACGAGGTATGATACAGCTCATGGAGTAGGGAGAGGACCTAGTAGCAACCAGTGAAGAGGCGAGGCCAGGGGCTGTGAATCGACGCCTGCAGCCACAGTTAGGCGAGCACACACACACACACACACACACACACACACACACACACACACACACACACACACACATGGCTGTGGCAGGCTTGTGTGTGGGGTGATGTTTTAGTGAATGTTGTGGATGTGGTGAAGGTCGACGCTAACTGCTTGTTGGAGGCACGAGAATGATGGTGTTACATGCGTGCTGTGTCTTACTGCTGTTGTGAGGGGTGTCTGCTGCTGCTGCTGCTGTTGTGAGGGTTTACTATTGTTACTGCTGCTGCTGCTGTTGTTACTGTTGTTGTTTCGGGGTTACTATTGGGTTTTCTGCTGCTGCTGCTGCTGTTGTTACTGTTGTTGTGGGGGTTTACTATTGTTTCTGCTGCTGCTGCTGTTGTTACTGTTGTTGTGGGGGTTTACTATTGTTACTGCTGCTGCTGCTGTTGTTACTGTTGTTGTGCGGGGTTACTATTGTTACTGCTGCTGCTGCTGCTGTTGTTACTGTTGTTGTGGGGGTTTACTATTGTTTCTGCTGCTGCTGCTGTTGTTACTGTTGTTGTGGGGGTTTACTATTGTTTCTGCTGCTGCTGCTGTTGTTACTGTTGTTGTGCGGGGTTACTATTGTTACTGCTGCTGCTGCTGCTGTTGTTACTGTTGTTGTGGGGGTTTACTATTGTTTCTGCTGCTGCTGCTGTTGTTACTGTTGTTGTGGGGGTTTACTATTGTTACTGCTGCTGCTGCTGTTGTTACTGTTGTTGTGGGGGTTTACTATTGTTACTGCTGCTGCTGTTGTTGTTACTGTTGTTGTGGGGGTTTACTATTGTTACTGCTGCTGCTGTTGTTGTTACTGTTGTTGTGGGGGTTTACTATTGTTACTGCTGCTGCTGTTGTTGTTACTGTTGTTGTGGGGTTTGTTGTTGTTACTGCTGTGCTGTTGTTGTTACTGTTGTTGTGGGGGTTTACTATTGTTACTGCTGCTGTTGTTGTTACTGCTGTTATGTTAGTTCTGTTGTTACTGCTGTTGTGGGGGTTTGCCGTTGTTACTGCTGTTGTGGGGGTTTGCCGTTGTTACTGCTGCTGCTGTTGTTGTTAGTTCTGTTGTTACTGCTGTTGTGGGGCTTTGCCGTTATTACTGCTGCTGCTGTTGTTGTTACTGCTGTTGTTGTTACTGCTGTTGTTACTGCTGCTATTGTTGTTAGTTCTGTTGTTACTGCTGTTGTGAGGGGTGTCTGCTGCTGCTGCTGTTGTTACTGTTGTTGTGGGGGTTTACTATTGTTACTGCTGCTGTTGTTGTTACTGTTGTTACTGCTGTTGTTGTTAGTTCTGTTGTTACTGCTGTTGTTACTGCTGCTGTTGTTGTTAGTTTTTGTTGTTACTGCTGTTGTTAGTTCTGTTGTTACTGCTGTTGTGGGGGTTTGCCGTTGTTACTGCTGTTGTGGGGGTTTGCCGTTATTACTGCTGCTGTTGTTAGTTCTGTTATTACTGCTGTTGAGGGGGTTTACTATTGTTACTGCGGTTGTGGGGGTTTGCCGTTGTTACTGCTGGGGGGTTTTTTTGTTTGGGTTTTTGGGAGCTCTGCTGTTGTTTTTTGTTTGTTTTTGGGTTTGGGGGTTTTTTGCTGTGCGTTTTTTTTTTTGTTAAGTGTTGTGGGGTTTCCCCTTGTTCTGGGTTTGGGGTTTTCCCCGTTTCCCTGGGGGAATGTTATTACCTGGGAGGGGTTTGCCTCCACTGGCGGTTTTAAGCTTTTTGGGGAGGGCCGTTTTTACTCCTTTTGGGGGGGCCCGTGTTACCCCCTTTGGGGGCCGTTTTTACCCCCTGGGGCTGTGTTTTTGGTTTTGGGGGGCTGTTTTTTGGGTTTTTACAGGGTGAGTGCTTTCACATGGGTATTAGAAGTCTTCCCACTGGAGGGACGTAGTACCTCACATGGAGGGATGTAGTACCTCCACACTGGGGAAACTGTATAGCCTCCAACGGGAAAAGGCTGATACCTCCACCTGGGGGAAAACGTGACCCCCACACTGGGGAACTGTAGTAGCCTCCAACGGGGGAAACGTTTTTCCCTCCAACTGGGGGGACTGTATAGCCTCCACACTGGGGGAAAACTGGTCCTCCAACGGGAGGCTGAAATAGCCTCTACACGGGGGACTGTAGTAGCCCCACACGGGAGGGCTGTAGAGCCTCCACACTGGGGGGACTGTATCCCCCAAACTGGAGGGACTGTATAGCCTCCAAACTGGGGGACTGATACCTCCCCCTGAGGGACTGTAACCTCCAACGGAGGGAATGTAGTAGCCCCCAAAAATGGAGGGACGTATACTCCCACTGGAGGACGGAAACCCCACACTGGGGGACTGTAGTACCCCTACACTGGGGGGACTTATGCCCCACACGGAGGGACTGTAGAGCCTCCACACTGGGGGGACTGAATAGCCCCCACAGGGAGGACGAGTAGCCTCCAATGGAGGGACTGTAGTAGCCCCCACACTGGGGGACTTGGTAGCCCCAACGGGGACTGAGTAGCCTCCAAAGGGGGAGGGACTTAACCCAACTGGGACTGTAGTAGCCCCTACCGGGGAGGGACGGTTAGCCTCTACACTGGAGGGACTGTAGTAGCCTCCACACTGGAGGGACTGTAGTAGCCTCCACACTGGAGGGACTGTAGTAGCCTCTACACTGGAGGGACTGTAGTAGCCTCCACACTGGAGGGACTGTAGTAGCCTCTACACTGGAGACTGTAACCCTCCAACTGGGGGGATGTAGTACCTCACAGGGGAGGGACTTAGTACCCTCTACAGGGGGAGGGCCCAAATGGGGGGTTAGACCTCTAAACTGGGGGGGCTGTATAGCTCCACACTGGAGGGACTGTATGCCCCACAGGGAGGGACTTGTACCTCTACACTGGGGGGACGTTACCTTTACACTGGAGGGACTGAGTGCCTCACACGGGAAGACTGTAGTACCTTTACACGGAGGGACTGATACCCCCACACTGGAGGGGGACGTAGTAGCCCTACACGGGGGGGACTTATAGCCTCACAGGGAGGGCTGTAGTACCTCCACACTGGAAGGGAGGGACTATAGTACCTCTAAAAGGGAGGGACGTAGTACCTCCCACTGGGGGGACTGAGTACCTCCAACTGGGGGGATGTAGTAGCCTCCACACTGGGGGGAAGTATAGCCTCCACACGGGGGGAACTGTGTACCCTCACATGGAGGATTTAAATAGCCCCCCCTAACAAAGCCCCACACTGGGGGGACTGTAGTAGCCCACACGGGAGGGACGTAGTACCTCCACACTGGGGGACTGAGTAGCCTCCCACGGAGGGACTGTATACCCCCAACAAGGGGGGGAGGGACGTATAGCCCCCAAGGGGGCCTTTCCCTACACGGGGGGGATTTAAATACCCTCCCAAACTGGAACACTGGGGGGACTGTAGAAACCCCACCTGAGGGACTTTATAGCCTCTACACTGGGGGACTGTGTAGCCCCACACTGGGGGCTGTAGTAGCCTCAAACACGGGAGGGACTTAGTACCTTACAGGGGAGGGACGTAGTACCCTTTACACTGGAGGGACGTTACCTCACACTGGAGGGACTGTAAACCTCCCACGGGGGACTGTAGTCCTCTCACGGGAGGACTGTGAGCCTTACACTGGAGGACTGTAGTACCCTCCACATGGAGGGACGTGTAGCCTCACACGGAGGGATGTAGACCCCCACACTGGGGGACTGTAGTACCCCCACACGGGGACTGTAGTACCCCCACAGGGGGGGACTGTAGTAGCTCCCACTGGAGGACTGTAGAGCCTCCAACTGGAGGGATGTAGGCCTCCCATGGGGGGACTGTAGTAGCCTCCACCTGGAGGGACTGTAGTACCTCCCACTGGAGGGAGAGTACCTCCACACGGGAAAAGGGACTTAGTACCTCTAAACGGGGGACTGTATTAGCCTCCACACTGGGGGGACTGTGTAGCCCCCCAACACTGGGGGGATTTAAATGCCCCACACGGGGAGGACGTAGTACCTCCACACGGGAAGGCTGTAGAGCCTTACACTGGGGGAACGTAGTAGCCTCCCACTGGGGGACTGAGTAGCCTCCACGGAGGGGACTTAAATACTCTACACTGGAGGGACTGTAGTAGCCTCCACACTGGAGGGACTGTAGTAGCCTCTACACTGGAGGGACTGTAGTAGCCTCCACACTGGAGGGACTGTAGTAGCCTCTACACGGGAGGGACTATAGTAGCCTCTACACGAGGGACTGTATCCTCACCCTGGAGGACGATACCTCTACATGGAGGGACTGTATAGCCCCCACACTGGAGGGACGTATAGCCTTTCTACACGGAGGGCTTATAGCCTCTACACGGGAGGGACTGTTAGCCCCACATGAGGGACTGTAGTACCTCACACGGAGGGACGTAGTACCCCACACGGAGGGACTGTAGTACCCTTTAACACGGGAGGGACTTAGTCCCCCCAACGGGGGGACAAGTAGCCTCCCAGGGAGGGACTTAGTAGCCTCCACCTGGAGGACTGTAGTGCCCCCACGGAGGGACTGTTACCCCCAACGGGAGGACGTAGTAGCCTCCACACTGGAGGGACTTTATACCTCACACTGGAGGGACTGAGTAGCCCCACATGGGGGAGGGTTGGGGGGCCCTCCACACTGGGGGACTGTATAGCCTCAAATGGAGGTGTAACCCCCACCGGGGGGACTGTGTAGCCCCACACTGGAGGGACTGTAGTAGCCCCCACACGAGGGACTGTAGTCCTCCACACTGGGGGGGCTGTGTGCCCCCAAACCTGGAGGGATTATTCCTCTACACGGGGGGGGACTGTAGTAGCCTCCACACTGAGGACGTAGTAGCCCACACTGGAGGGACTGTGAGCCCCACATAGGGACTGTAGTACCTCCACACGGAGGACTGTAGTACCTTTACACGGGAGGGACTGTATAGCCTCCACAGGGGAAAATGTTAGCCTCCACATGGAGGGACTGTATACCTCACACTGGGGGATGTTAGCCCCCACAAGGGGGACTGTAGTACCTCCACACTGGAGGGACTGTAGTACCTCCAAAATGGGGGACTGTAGTACCTCCACACGGGAGGGACTGTATACCCCACACTGGGGGGACTGTAATACCTCTACACTGGAGGTACTGTATAGCCTTAACTGGGGGGACGTAAACCTCCACTGGAGGACTGTAGTAGCCTCCCACTGGAGGGCTGTATAGCCCCCACACGGGAGGGACTGAAATACCCTTAACGGGGGGACGTATAGCCCACACTGGGGGGACTGTATAGCCTCTACACTGGGGGGACTGTAGTAGCCCCACACTGGAGGACTGTAGTAGCCTCTACCGGAGGGACTTAGTACCTCTAACGGAGGAATGTATAGCCCCACCGGGGGGAACGTAGAGCCCCCCAAACTGGGGGACTGTGTACCCTCCACACTGGAGGGACTGAGTAGCCTAACCCGGAGGGACTTAGAAGTTTTACACTGGGGGACTGAGAAGCCCCACACGGGGGGACTGTTCCTCCCACTGGAGGGATGTAGTACCCACATGGAGGGACTGTATACCTCCACACAGGGACTGTTACCTCCACAGGGAGGGCTGTAGTACCCCACACTGGAGGGACTGTATAGCCTCTCATGGGGGGCGAGTACCTCCACACGGAGGGACTGTAGTCCCCACACGGGAGGGGACTTTTAGACCCTCACACGGGGGGACGTAGTAGCCTCCACACGGGAGGACTGTAGTAGCCTCTCCCTTGGGGGGACTGTTAGCCTCCACAGGAGGACGTAACCCCCACACGGAGGGACAAAAGGCCCTACACTGGAGGACTGTAGTAGCCCCACACTGGGGGATGTATAGCCTCTAAAAGGGGGAGGGGGGAACTGTTAGTCACAGGGGAGGGACAATACCCTTTAACACTGGGGGGATTAGTCCTTACACTGGAGGGACTGTAGTAGCCTCACACGGGAGGGGACGTAGTAGCCTCACACTGGAGGACTGTAGTACCTCACACTGGGGGGACGTGTAGCCCTACACGGGGGGGACTTAGTAGCCCCAAAAGGGGGACTTATACCCCCACACTGGAGGACTGTAGTAGCCTCCACCGAGGGATGTAGTAGCCTCCAGGGAAAGGGACTTTGTAGCCTCACCGGGAGGGACGTAGTACCTCCACACTGGGGGGACTGTGTAGCCCCCACACTGGAGGGACTGTATAGCCCCACAGGAGGACTGAGAGCCTCCCACGGAGGGACTAAGTACCCTCCACTGGAGGGACGTAGTACCTCACACTGGAGGGACTGATTACCTCCACACTGGGGGGGACTGTAGTGGGCCCCACACTGGAGGATTTGTATCCACCCCCTCCACAGGGAGGATGTGTACCCTCCACACGGGAGGGACTGAAAATAGCCTCCCACTGGGGGACGTATTGCCCCCACACTGGAGGGATGTAGTAGCCTCCCCACGGGGGGACTGAAATAGCCTCACACGGGACTGTAGTAGCCCCCCACACGGGGGGGACAGTAGCCTCTACACTGGGGGGGATGTAAGCCCCCACACGGAGGACTGTAGTACCTCACACGGAGGGACTTAGACCTCACACTGGGGACTGTATACCCCCACACGGGGGGGACTGTTACCTCTAAACTGGAGGGACTGTATAGCCCCCAAACTGGAGGGACGATACCTCCACACTGGAGGGACGTAGTACCCTCTACATGGAGGGACTTATAGCCTCAACCGGGAGGAGTATAGCCCCCACCGGGGGGGGACTTAAGCCTCTACACGGGAAAGGGACTGTATGCCCCACACGGGAGGGACTGTGTGCCTCACCGGGGGGACTTAGTACCCTCACACTGGAGGGACGTATAGCCCCCAACGGGGAGGACTGTTAGCCTCCACACGGGGGGAAAGGTAGCCTCCACACGGGGGACTGTAGTACCCCCACACTGGGGGATTAGTCCTCCACACTGGAGGGCTGTAGTAGCCCCCCACTGGAGGGACTGTAGACCCTCACACGGAAGGGACTTAGTAGCCCCACATGGGGGAAGGGGGAAAAAACCCCCCCTGTAAAAAAAAAGTGGGGCCTCTACACTGGGGGGGCTGTATACCCCCCACTGGGGGGGACTTTAGTAGCCTCCAACGGAGGGACTTAGTACCCCACACTGGAGGGTCTGAGTCCTCCACCTGGAGGACTGTAGTAGCCTTAACTGGAGGGACTGTAGTGCCTCCACACGGGAGGGACTGAAATTGCCTCCCAGGGAGAACTGAGTCCCCACACGGGGGGATGTGTGCCTCCACACTGGGGGGACGTATAGCCTCTACACTGGGGGACTGTAGTACCTCCACACTGGAGGGCTGTAGTCCCCTCCACACGGAGGGACTGAATAGCCTCCACACTGGAACTGAAAGTAGCCTCCACACTGGGGGGACGTATGGGCCTCCCATGGGGGACTGTAGTACCCTCCACACGGAGGGACTGTAGTAGCCTCCACACTGGGGGACTGTATGGGCTCCACACGGAAGGGGATTAGAGCCTCTACCTGGGGACTGTAGTACCCCCCCACACTGGGGGGACGTATGCCTCCACACTGGGGGGACTGAAATTTAGCCTCTACACGGAGGGACTGAATCCTCTCATTGGGGGACTGTAGTAGCCTCTACACTGGAACTGTAGTAGCCTCCCCCATGGGGGACTGTATAGCCCCACACCGGAGGGACTGTAGTACCCTCCCACTGGGGGGACTGTATCCTCCAACGGGAGGGACTTATAGCCCCACCTGGGGGGGGACTGTAGTACCCCTCCACACTGGAGCGCGTAGAGCCTCTACACGGAGGACTTATATTCTACCCCTGGAGGGACGGATAGCCTCCCACGGGAGGCTGTATAGCCTCTACACTGGGGGGACTGTTAGCCTCCACACTGGGGGGGACTGTAAAAACCTCCACACTGGGGGACGTAGTACCCTCTTACGGGGGATGTATAGCCTCCACAGGAGGGACGGGTTCCTCCACACTGGGGGGGCTGTAGTGCCCTACACTGGGGGGACTGTAGTACCTCACACTGAGGACTGTATAGCCCTCACTGGGGGGACTGTATAGCCCTACACTAGGGACGATAGCCTCCACATGGAAGACGTATCCTCACCGGGGGGACTGTATCCCCTCTACACTGGAGGCTGTAGTCCTCCACACGGGAGGACTGAGTAGCCTCTACACGGAGGGACTGTAGTACCCTCCACCGGGGGACTGTAGTAGCCCTCCACATGGGGATTGTAGGCCTCCACACGGGGGACTGTAGTCCTTTAACGGGAGGGAAGGTAGCCTCCACACTGGGGGGACTTGTAGCCTCCACACTGGAGGGACTGAGTAGCCTCCCCATGGAGGGACTGTTAGCCTTACACTGGACGGACTGTATCCTCCACATGGGGGGACGTAGTCCTCCACATGGGGGACTGTAGTAGCCTCCCCTGGGGGGATTTATACCCCACACGGAGGGACTTAGTAGCCCTACCGGGAGGGACTTTAGTACCCCACATGGGGGGACTGTAGTAGCCTCCACATGGGGGGACTTTTGTAGCCTCCACACTGGGGGGACTGTAAGCCTCCACAGGAGGGACTGTATAGCCTCTACACGGGAGGGACTGTAGTAGCCCCACATGGGGGGACGTAGTAGCCCCCACATGGAGGGATGTATACCTCTACACTGGGGGGACTGTACTAGCCCCCACGGGAGGGACTGTAGTAGCCCCCACACTGGAGGGACGTTAGCCTTACACGGAGGGACCTAGTAGCCCCACACTGGGGGGGATAAGCCTCCACACTGGGGGCTGTATAGCCTCTACACGGGAGGGCCCGTTTTACCTCCCAGGGGAGCTTTATACCCCCACACTGGGGGGACTTAGTACCCCCCCTGGGACTGTATAGCCTCACACTGGGGGGACTGTAGTAGCCCCCAAACCTGGGGGGACGTATACCTCCACACTGGGGGGACTGTAGTACCTGTAACAGGGACTGTAGTAGCCCTACACTGGAGGACTGTAGTAGCCTCTCACGGGGGGGGACTTTAGTTGCCTCCACACTGGGGGCTGTAGAGCCTCCCAGGGAGGGACTGTAGTACCTCTACCTGGGGGACTGTAGTACCCCACACGGGAGGGACTGCAGTAGCCTCCACACGGGGGCGTATACCTCTACACGGGGGGGACTGTAGTACCTCCCATGGAGGGCTGTAGTACCCCCACGGGAGGGACGAGACCTCCACACTCAATTGTCATCTTTACAAGTAAGTTTTGACACAACTTAAAATACACAATGTTCCAAAAGGGAAACGGACCCCCAAAATTTGTGTAACCACTAATAAAAGAACCTTTAAAGGCGTAGTTGTTACATAACTGAACACCACAATAAAACTAACTCCGTAAGTGTTTGGGGAATTTTATTTTGGACAGGGAGGGCTGGATTAAGACAGGGTTTAGGTGTCAGGCCGGGTCCTCCGTCAGCGGAGGGCCCCCGGTCTGCATCCCGGGTTTCCCCCGTCAGTGGAGGGCCTCCAGGTGCTGCAGTCCGGGTCCTCCGTCAGCTGGAGGACCTCCAGGTGCTGCAGGCCAGGGGCCTCCTGAGGGGGGGACCTCCAGGGGCTGCAGGGGCCCGGGCCTCCGTCACTGCGGGAAATCCAGGTCTCAGGCCCGGGTCCTCCGTCAGCTGGGGAACTCCAGGTGCTGCAGGCCAGGGGGCCCCCTCACTGGAGGGCCTCCAGGGGCTGAGTCCAGGCCTCCCCGCTGGGGGGCCTCCAGTCTGCAGGCCAGGGGGCCCCTCCGTCATGGGGGGCCTCCAGGTGCTGCAGGGCCCGGGTCCCCTCACTGGGGGGCCTCCAGGTCTGAGGCCAGGGGCCCCCGTCACCTGGAGGACCTCCAGGGGCTGCAGGGGCCCGGGTCCTCCTCACCCGGGGGACCCTCCAGGGCCAGTCCAAAGTCCCCGCACTGGAGGCCTCCAGGGGCGCGTCCAAAATTTCCTCCGTCAGCTGGAGGCCTCCAGGGCGCGTCCCCGGGGCCCTCCCGGGCAGTGGGGGCCCCCAGGGGACTGCAGGCCAGGGTTCCCTCAATGGAGGACCTCCCTGGGGAGTCCAGGGGCCTCCCCAAACTGGGGGGCCTCCCCCGGACTGGAGGCCAGGGGCCCCGTCGCTGGGGGGCCCCGGTATGAGGCCCGGGGGCCCCGTCAGCTGGAGACCCAGTGCTGGAGTCCAGGGTCCTCCGTCACTGGAGGCCTCCGGGACTGCGGCCAGGGGCTTCCTCACTGGAGGAACTCCAGTCTGCGGGCCCGGGGTTTTCCCCTCAGATAGGGCCTCCGGGGGCTCGCCAGGGGCCCCGACAGCTGGGGGCCTCCAGGACTGGAGGCCCGGGCCCCGTCGCTGGGGGGCCTCCAGGGCTGCAGGGCCCGGGCCTTTCCCTAGCTGAGGACCCCAGGGGCTGGGGTCCAGGGGCCTCCGCCGGAGGGCCTCCGGGCTGCAACCAGGGGCCTCCGTCACGGAGGCCTCCAGGGGGGCATCCAGGGTCCTCCGTCAGCTGGAGGCCTCCCGGGGGTTTCAGTCCCGGGGGCCTCCTCAGCGGAGGACCTCCAGGTCTGCAGTCCCCGGGGCTTCCCTCACTGGAGGGGCCCCAGGTATCAGGCCAGGGGCCCCTCCGCGGGGACCTCCCCGGGCTCAGGCCAGGGGGCCCCCGTCACTGAGGGGCCCCAGGTAGGGAGGCCAGGTCCTCCGCTGCTGGAGGGCCCCAGGTGCGAGGCCCGGGTCCTCCGTCAGCTGGAGGGGACCAGGTACTGAGGGCCCGGGTCCCCTCACTGGGGGACCTCCAGGTGCGCTTCCGGGTCCTCCTCACTGGGGACCTCCAGGGGCTGCAGTCCGGGGTCCCGTCGGCTGGGACCTCCAGTGCTGCACCCGGGGGCCCCGTCGGCTGGAGGACCTCCAGGGCGCAGTCCAGGGGGCCTCCGTCACGGAGGGGCCCCCAGGTCTCAGGCCAGGGTCCTCCTCAGCTGGGGGGACCCCCGGGTTTGCACCCGGGGCCCCCTCACTGGAGGGCCTCCAGGACTGCAGGCCCGGGGCCTCCGCTGCTGGAGGGGTCCAGGTCTGAGCCGGGGCCTCCGTCAGCTGGAGGGTATCCAGGACTGCAGGCCAGGGGTCCCTCAGTGAGGACCCCCCAGGGCGCAGTCCCCGGTCCTTCCCCTCAGCTGGACGACCCCCAGTGCGCAGTCCGGGGGTACTCCGCACTGGAGGAACCTCCCGGGGCTGCAGTCCGGGGCCTCCGTCAGCGGGGGGCCTCCAGGGACTTTCAGGCCCGGGGCCCCGTCAGCTGGAGGGCCTCCCGGGCTCAGGCCGGGTTTTTCCCCTCAGCTGGGGAACTCCGGTGCTGCGGCCGGGTCCCCCGTCAGCGGAGGAACTCCCGGGGCGCGGGGAGGGGCCCGCGCTGGGGGAACTCCAGGTGCTGCAGGCCAGGGTCCCCCCGTCAGCGGAGGAACTCCGGGGCTGCAGGGGAGGTTCCCCCGTCATGGAGGAACTCCCCGGTGCTGAGGCCAGGGTCCTCCGCTAGCTGGAGGGCCTGCAGGTGCTGCAAGCCAGGGTCCTCCCTCAGCTGGGGGCCTCCAGGTGCTGGCAGCCCGGGGTTTCCCTTTAAACCATACCACGGGTGGGTATAGAACCAGCGGTCAGTATGTTATTACATCACGTATATGATGACCTGTTGACTGTTGCGATTATTTTTTTTAAATATCACTTGGAGCTTCACAGTCTGTGTACCCCAGGGGCCTCACAGTACATGTACCCCAGGGGCCTCACAGTACATGTACCCCAGGGGCCTCACAGTACATGTACCCCAGGGGCCTCACAGTACATGTACCCCAGGGGCCTCACAGTACATGTACCCCAGGGGCCTCACAATACCATGTTCCCAAGGGGGCCTCACATACATTTTTACCCCAGGGGCCTCACAGTACATGTACCCCAGGGGCCTCACAGTACATGTACCCCAGGGGGTTCACAGTACATGTACCCCAGGGGGTTCACAGTACATGTACCCCAGGGGGTTCACAGTACATGTACCCCAGGGGGTTCACAGTACATGTACCCCAGGGGCCTCACAGTACATGTACCCCAGGGGGTTCACAGTACATGTACCCCAGGGGGTTCACAGTCTGTGTACCCCAGGGGGTTCACAGTACATGAACCCCAGGGGGTTCACAAATACAAAGTACCCCAGGGGGTTCACAGTACATGTACCCCAGGGGGTTCACAGTACATGTACCCCAGGGGGTTCACAGTACATGTACCCCAGGGGGTTCACAGTCTGTGTACCCCAGGGGGTTCACAGTACATGTACCCCAGGGGGTTCACAGTACATGTACCCCAGGGGGTTCACAGTACATGTACCCCAGGGGGTTCACAGTACATGTACCCCAGGGGCCTCACAGTACATGTACCCCAGGGGGTTCACAGTACATGTACCCCAGGGGCCTCACAGTACATGTACCCCAGGGGGTTCACAGTACATGTACCCCGGGGGTTCACAGTAAAATGTACCCCAGGGGGTTCCACAGTACATGTACCCCAGGGGTTCACAGTACATTTACCCAGGGCCTCACAAATACAAAGTACCCCGGGTTCACAGTATATTACCCCAGGGGCCCTACAGTACATGTAACCCCAGGGCCTCAGTATTTACCCCAGGGGGTTCACAGTACATGTTTCCCAGTTTTTCACAGTACATGTAACCCCAAGGGTTCACAGTACATGTACCCCAGGGGGTTCACATACATGTTACCCCAGGGGCCTCACTACAAAGTACCCCAGGGGTTCACGGTACCCTGTAACCCCAGGGCCTCACAGTACATGACCCCAGGGGTCACAGTACATGTACCCCAGGGCCTCACAGTACATGTACCCCCAGGGGCCCCCTCACAGTACATGTACCCCAGGGCCCCTCACAGTACATGTAAACCCCGGGGCCTCACAGTTTATGTACCCCAGGCCTCACAGTACTGTACCCCAGGGGGTTCCAGTACATGTACCCCAGGGCCTCACATAACATGGTACCCCAGGGGTTCACAGTACATGTACCCCAGGGCCTCCAGTACATGTACCCAAGGGGCCTCACAGTACATGTTTCCCCAGGGGGCCCCACAGTACCCTGTACCCAGGGCCTCACAGTTTTTGTACCCCCGGGGCCTCACAGTACATGTACCCCAGGGGGCTCACAGTACATGTACCCCAGGGGCCTCACAGTACATGTACCCCAGGGGGTTCACAGTACATGTACCCCAGGGGCCTCACAGTACATGTAAACCCCAGGGTGCCTACAGTAAGTACCCCAGGGGCCTCACAGTACATGTACCCCAGGGGCCTCACAGTACATGTACCCCAGGGGCCTCAAAGTACATGTACCCCAGGGGCCTCACAGTACATGTACCCCAGGGGCCTCACGTACATCCCAGGGCCCCCACAGAAGTACCCCAGGGGCCCACGTACATGTACCCCCCGGGGCCTCAAAGTAATGTACCCCGGAACTCCCAAATAATTTCCCAGGGGGCCCACTTTTTTAAACCCCGGGGTTCCAGTAATTTCCCAGGGGCCTACAGTACATGTACCCCCGGGGCCTACGTACATGTACCCCCGGGGCCTCAAAGTACATGTCCCTAGGGGCCTCAAAGTACATGACCCCAGGGGCCTCCCAGACATGTACCCCAGGGGCTCACAGTACATGTCCCCGGGGGCCTCCATACATGTACCCCAGGGGGTTCCATACATTCCCCAGGGGGTTCCAGTCATGTACCCAGGGGCCTCAAAATAATGTTTCCCCCGGGGGCCCCACAGTACAGTCCCAGGGGGCCCCACAGACAGTCCCCCCGGGGGTTCACAGTACATGACCCAGGGGGCCCCAAGTACTGACCCCAGGGGGCCCCACAGTGCATGTACCCCGGGGCCTCACGTAATTTTACCCAGGGGGGTTTACATACATGTACTCCGGGGCCCCCACAGTA
>NC_069429.1:973311-1005697 GCF_026875155.1 Cherax quadricarinatus | reverse complement strand
TCCTGGCCTCTCCATCGAAATCAGAAACGAGTACGGATATCTGGCCAGAGGCCACGTCACCAGAAGCCAGGTCAGGTCAGAGGCCACGTCAGGCCAGAAGCCAGGTCAGGTCAGAGGCCACGTCAGGCCAGAAGCCAGGTCAGGTCAGAGGCCACGTCAGGCCAGAAGCCAGGTCAGGTCAGAGGCCACGTCGGGCCAGAAGCCAGTTAGGCCAGAGGCCACGTCAGCCAGAAGCCAGGTCAGGTCAGAGGCCACGTCAGGCCAGAAGCCAGGTCAGGTCAGAGGCCACGTCAGGCCAGAAGTCAGGTCAGGTCAGAAGCCACGTCAGGCCAGAAGCCAGGTCAGGTCAGAGGCCACATCAGGCCAGAAGCCAGGTTAAGGCAGAGGCCACGTCAGGCCAGAAGCCAGGTCAGGTCAGAGGCCACGTCAGGCCAGAAGCCAGGTCAGGTCAGGAGGCCACGTCAGGCCAGAAGCCAGTCAGGTCAGAGGCCACGTCAGGCCAGAAGCCAGTCAGGCCAGAGGCCACGTCAGGCCAGAAGCCAGGTCAGGTCAGAGGCCACGTCAGGCCAGAAGCCAGGTCAGGTCAGAGGCCACGTCAGGCCAGAAGCCAGGTCAGGTCAGAGGCCACGTCAGGCCAGAAGCCAGGTCAGGTCAGAGGCCACGTCAGGCCAGAAGCCAGGTCAAGAACTATGAGAAGTCTCCTGTAAGTGACTCAAGAAATCGTAATGACACGATTGCAAACAAACCATACCACGGGCGGGATTTGAACCCGCGGTCAGAGAGTCTCTGACCGCGGGTTTAAATCCCGCCCGTGGTATGGTTTATCCTGTAAGTATTAATAAGAGTGATCTCATCACCATCACAGTACACCATCATCACAGTACACCATCATCACAGTACACCATCATCACAGTACACCATCACAGTACACCATCATCACAGTACACACCACCATCACAGTACACCATCATCACAGTACACCACCATCACAGTACACCATCATCACAGTACACCACCATCACAGTACACCATCATCACAGTACACCACCATCACAGTACACCATCATCACAGTACAAACCCTCATCACAGTACACCAATCATACACAGTACACCACCATCCACAGTACAACCATCATCACAGTACAACCATCATCACAACACACCACCATCACAACATACCATCACAACACACCACCATCACAACACACCACCATCACAACACACCACCATCACAACATACCATCACAACACACCACCATCACAACATACCATCACAACACACCACCATCACAACATACCATCACAACACACCACAACACACCCCCATCACAACACACCACCATCACAACATACCATCACAACACACCATCATCACAACACACCCCCATCACAACACACCATCACAACACACCACCATCACAACACACCCCCATCACAACACACCACCATCACAACACACCCCCATCACAACACAAACCACCATCACAACACACCACCATCACAACACACCCCCATCACAACACCCCCCCATCACAACACACCCCATCAAAAACACACCACCATCACAACACACCATCACAACACACCATCATCCAACAACCCACTCCCATCACAACCCACAGCACAACACACCCCCATCACAACACACCACCATCACAACACACCCATCACAAACACACCACCCTCACAACACACCATCACAACACAACCCCATCACAAACACACCCCATCACAACACACACCAACACAAACAACACACCATCATCACTAACACACGACACCATCACAACACACCCCCAATTCCCATCAACAACACACCAATCACAACACACCCCATCACAACACCCCATCACAACACACCACCATCACAACACACGTTGATCACAACACCCCCCCCATCACAACACACCACCATAACAACACAACCATCACAACAGATCATTCACAACACACCACCAACACACATACCATCACAACACACCATCCATAAAATCCCATCACAACACAAACCATCACAACAACACCCCCGGGGCAAAACACACCCCATCACAACACCCCCACATCACAACACCCCCCCAATCACAACACACCACCATCACAACACAAGAGAAACACCTCTAAACATCACAACACAGAGACCACCATCACAACACACCATCATCACAAAACACCACAACTACACACCACCCATCACTACACACCCCCATCACAACACACCACCATCACAACACAACTCCCATCACAACACACCACCATCACACATCCAACCAATGACAACACCCCCCCATCACAACACACCACCAATGACAAACACACCCCCATCCAACAACACAGGCCTACCATGACAACACACCCCATCACAAACACACCACCATCACAACACACCATCACAACACACCACCATCACAACACACCAATCATCACAACACACCATCACAACACACCATCATCACAACACAACATCACAACACACCATCGCAACACACCACCATCACAACCCACCTCCAAAACACCATCAAAACACACCATCATCACAACACACCACCATCACAACACACCATCACAACACACCACCAACACAACATACCATCACAACACACCATCACAAAACACCACCACAAAATAACCATCACAGCACACCCATCTACACACACCATCACAAAACAACCCATCAACACAACAACACCACCATCACAACACACCACACAACACGCCCCCATCACAACACACCATCACAACACACCCCCTCACACACACCATCACAACACCTCACCCCCCATCACAACACACCATCACAACACACCCACCATCACAACATCACCAACACAACACACTATCACAATACACACCACCATCACAACATACCATCATCACAATACACCATCACAACACGTCACCATCACAACACACCACCATCATAACAGTACACCATCACAACACACGCACCATCACAATACACCATCACATACCATTCACAACACACCATCACAACACATCCCACCATCATAACACAAACCACAACACATCATCACAACACATCGCTCATCACACACCATCACAACACACCACAGTACACCACAACACACCACACAGAACACCATCACAACACACTCAACAACACATCACAACACACCATCATCACAGACACACCACCATCACAACACAACACCATCATCACAACACACCATCACAATACACCATCATCAAACACACATCATCACAACAAATCACCATCATTACAACACATACCACCATCACAACACAACCATCATCACAACACCACATCACAACACCACCATCACACAACACACCATCAACGTACACCATCTACAACCCACCATCACAACAACACCATCACAACCCACCCCATCACAATACAACCAACACAGTACACCATCATCCAACACACCATCACAACACAACACCAACTATCACAACAACAACTTGTAGCAACCATTAGTAAGTCAAGTTCTCTCCTACACTACACACACACCTAAACAAGCTCTCAATACATACACAAACCTACACAGAGCTCATTCCTGTACACACCCCCAATCCTAAACAGGGGAGCACTCTCTGTACTACACAAACCTACCAAGCTCTCCCTGTACACACACACACGCTAAACAGAGCTCTCCTGTACACACTCACACCTAACACAGAGCTCTCCTTCAGTACACACACAAACCTACACAGAGCTCTCCTGTACACACACACACACACCTACAACAGAGCTCTCCTGTACACACACACACCTACACAGAGCCCCTCCTGTACACAAAACACCTACCACAGAGCTCTACCTGTACACACACACTCTACCCAGAGCACTCTCTGTACACACACACACCTACACAAGCTCTCCTGTACAAACCACACCAAACAGAGCTCTCCTGTACATACACAAACCAGACACAGAGCCTCCTGTACACAAAACACACACCTGATCACACAGCTCTTCCTACACACACAGCTCTCATGTACACACACACACGCTAAACATATCTCTCCTGTACACACACAAACCTAAACAGAGCTCTCCTGTACATACACAAACCTACACAGAGCTCTCCTGTACATACACACACCTAAACAGAGCTCCTCCGGTACATACACAAACCACACCAAGACTCTCTCTGTACATACACAAACCCTACACAGAGCTCTCCTGAACATACACAAACCTACACCGAGCTCTCCTGTACACACACACCTACACAGAGCTCTCCTGTACACACACACACCAACACAGAGCTACTCCTGTACACACACAACCTACACAGAGCTCTCCTGTACAACACACCTACACAGTAGACTCTCACTGTACATACACACACGCTACACAGAGCTCTCCGGTACACACACACACCTACACTAGAGCGCACCTTGTACATACACAAACTACAACAAGCTCTCCTGTACATACACATACCTACACACAGCTCTCCTGTACACACACACACCTACACACAGCTCTCCTACACCTCACAGCTCTCCTAAAACACCTTCAAGCACCACTTAAAGATTATACCATCCACATTCCAAGGTGATACTGAAGAAGCTGTCTTAAAAAACCAACTTCCGTTTAGTGCAGCAACCAGCCTGCCTTGACACCACACAAAGACCAGGCTTGACTTCAGACCCTTACCGGTCCCACCACAAGAGCGACAACCTGCACAAACATTTTACCTATTAACAGGCGACTGAGACCTGGCGCGGGGGGCGGTGAACCCCCTGAAGCTGTCAACAGGTATAGAACAGACCAAGGAATGGCTTTTATTTTCTTCAATAACGACGTTTCGGTTGTAAGTGTGGGGGCGAAATGTGACTTAGAGTTGGTGGCGCAAAGTGAACAGACCTACGAGGCCAGGACGCAACGGGACCTACGATGCCAGGAAGCACGGGACCTACGAGGCCTAGAAGCAACAGGAACCTACGAGGCCAGGACGCAACAGGACTACGAGCCAGACTCAACAGGACCTACGATGGCCAGGAAGCAACAGACCTTACAGGACAGAACGCAACAGACCATACAAGCCAGGCCGCAACAGGACCTATCGAGACCAGGAAGCAACAGGACCTACGAGTACAGGACGCAACAGGACCTTACAAGGCCAGACGGCAAACAGGACCTATACGAGGCCCAGGACGCAACAGAACCAGCGCTTTTGTGACTCTCACAACTAAGGAACTGTCAATGTTCCTTGATAATGTGAGAAATCACGAAAGCCACTTGAATCTATTTTTTCCAACAGTGGTTCTCTAAATATTGTGATATCACCTATTAACTGTGAACTACACACAGTGTGTGTCATGTGTGTGGTGGTGTGTGTGTGTGTGTGGTGTATGTGTGTGTGTGTGTGTGTGTGTGTGTGTGTGTGTGTGTAAGATGCACAGTTCTCTAAATCTCTGTAGCTTCTCGGGAGAACCTTCACATTAATATATTAAAAATAAAGAAAATATATAATGAACACAAACACACATACGAAATAACACACAAATGCAAACATTACAGACACAGCACAAGCACACCACAAGCACACACATCACCCACACACTCAAACTCACAACACACACACACGGAAAACAATGCACATGAAAAACGGGACGTCCTGGCTAAGGTTGTGTCCCCAGGTATCACACTTATAACAACCTTCCTGGACTGACAAATGTACTTCATTATAACCCCAGACAGTGAGAGTAAAATGAACAACGTACATCACTACACAGTGTGAATATTGCCCTGGCGTATCCAATGTATGCAGGCAAGAGTACTGTTCAAGGCCAGAGTAGAACGGGAGATAAAAGTAAGAGAAGCGGATGCTGAGGCAGACCAATCAGGTCCCAGCTACAGCTGTATCAACACAGCACCCTCGTGGTGACTTAACATTACCAGTATTCCCACACGATCCTGGGGGGGGTCCTAACATTGGCCAGTTTCCCACACACCCCTGGGATCAAACATGCAAGTTCCCACGACACCCTTTCACCCAAACGAGTAGTCTCCTCCATATATACAGCATCGTGAGTACAACGCCATGTCTGGGGTCATTCAGCGTGACCTACTAACATAGAAATGTCACAACAGCTTAGAGACGGGGACAGGAGCTACCACAACCCCAACAAACACAAGTGTGCGATATAATGAAGAAGTCACTTTGTTTGGTTTATCGTGGTGGTTAATTTAAACTATATATGATCTTGGGAATTATGTGTACCTGTATACCTGGAGTATACCTGGAGAGAGTTTCCGGGGTCAACCCCATGCCGCGGCCCGTCACAGACCAGTCTCCGAGGGTGATCAGGTCTTATCGACCAGGCTGATACTGCTGGCCGCACGCAAATGACGTACGAACCACAGCCCCGTCAGTTAGGTAACTACTTTAGGTTGCTTCATGAAGACAGCCAGGTGGTCTATTGGTACTCCCCCATATGAATGCTGGAGGCAGTACCCTCCCAGCATACATACCTTCTACAGCACCAAACCCACCATAACTAGCACTACTCTCACAGCACTGAAACCCATCACCATTACTACACTCAATCACTATAAAACCCACCATCACATCATACTACCGGTTCTGTCACCACTCACTTGTCGAGACCCCCCATATAACCCAACTCATCCTTCACAGCCTTCGTGGGAATACCAACGTTCTAATATCCTACAAGATAGTTCTTGCTGGGATCTAAGTCATCTCTTAACACCTGCAGCAGGCCTACTGTCCTGCTGCAGTGTTCCTTCCTATGTTACTTATGTTCCTACGGAGGCGGGGCAGCAGCAGAGTGATACTCACTACTGCACAAGACACTCAACATAACATAATCTCCAGCTTTCACTGCCTTAACAAGGTGCCTTCGAGGCTTCCTCTCAACTAATGCTACATCTCCGTTATTCCAGTGACACCCCTCAACTGATCTGCATCAACTCCGTAATCCCAGTGACTCACAACAGAAGGTTTAAGAAGCTCCCTCTCAACTGAGCTTCATCTCCGTTATCCCAAGTGACATCTACAACAGAGAAGGTTTAAGAATCTTCCCTCATTCAACTGATGCAGCATCTCCGTTATCCCAGTGACATCACAACAGTAAGAATTTAAGAAGCTTCCCTCTCAACTGATGCTGGCATCTTCCGTTATCCCAGTACATCACAACAGTAACTGTTTAAGAAGCTTCTCCTCTCAACAGATGCTTGCATCTCCGTTATCCCAGTGACATCCCAACAGTTGAAACAGCATTAACAAGAAACTAAATATAAAACGTTCCCTTTGTTCTCCTCGTTTCATCACCACGACTCCCGGGTAAAAATAGCATAAACAAGGTCTTCAATTAAAAAAAGAAAAGAGACACTGGCTGCAAAGGGAGAGTTAAACAGGTGGCGTCCTCCAACTGTTTAGTTTTAAGCACTCTTAAAATAACCCCCAGAGGAGGCTCGAAAATCATTGTTGCAGAGGGTTAGGTAAGAATCGTCAGGAAACAGGACATGTGTTTCCTGACCTGCCACTGCACTTTGGTCATCTGACCGAGGCCTTCCACTGATTTACCCCTCCACACCCTTTTAAAACAATATGGCTATGATGATACCATTTTGATAGATCAACAATTGGCATGCAAGAGTGCTTACAAACTGAATAAAGTGATGCAATTCGAGATGGTAACACAAGGGGGACACTAGGACAGTGTCCTCTCTTACTTTCCTCCCGAAATTGGAGGAAAAACATGACAAGGAAGGTATCACTCAGAGAGTATAAGCAAATAAACTCACACATAGGAGAAACAGACTTATGATGACGTTTCGGTCCGACCTTGTAAATGGTATCAAGTTAGGACCGAAACGTCGCCCTAAGCTGCCTCTCTATGTGCGGGTTATTTTGTGTATGGAGCCAAACTTCACAAACCATTTAACAGACAGATACGATTGAAACTAAGAGATAAAACGAAGATCGAAGGCGAGAACACACACACACGCCGTTCACACTCCATACACACACACACACACACACACACACACACACACACTGCCACACGACGATACTGAACAGGCAATACACCGCAGACTCTACCAGTACCTCAACTCCTTTTTACTGGCAGGAGTGTAGAGGACATGGTGTGTGTGTGTTGTGTGTGTGTTATGTGGTGTGTTGTGTGGTGTTTGTGTGTGTGTGTGTGTGTGTGTGTGTGTGTGTGAGGCTAAGCAGAGTAGTTTTTCAGCTCACCTTGTCATATTTTTAGTAATTTATTAAAAATACTCTAAAGCTGCAGGTGCAACATCATCAAGAGTGTTGACAACCATCATCAACAAGTGTTTGACAACCAGCATCAACCAGTGTGTTGACAACGAGCATACAATCAGTGTGTTGACAACGAGCATCATCAGTGTGTTGACAACCATCATCACCAGTGTGTTGACAACCAGCATCAACCCAGTGGTTGACAACGACATCAATCATGTGTTGGGACAAAGACATCAATCAGTGTGTTGACAACCATCATCAATCAGTGTGTTGACACGAGCATCAATCATGTGTTGACAACCATCATCAATCAGTGAGTTGACACCAACACAATCATGTGTTGACAACCATCATCATCAGTGTGTTGACAACGAGCATCAATCATGTGTTGACAACCATCATCAATCAGTGTTTTGACAACCATCATCAATCATGTGTTGACAACGTGAGCATCATCATTGTGTTGACCACCTCATCAATCAGTGTGTTTGACAACCACATCAATCAGTGGTGTAGACACCATCATCACAATCAGTTGGTGTTGACAACGAGCATCAATCAGTGTGTTGACAACCATCATCAATCAGTGTTTGACAACCAGCATGCAATCAGTGTGTTGAAACGAGCATCAATCATGTGTTGACAACCATCATCAATCAGTGTTTGACAACGAGCATCAATCATGTGTTGACAACCATCACAATCAGTGTGTTGACTAACGATCAGAATCAATCATTGTGTTGACACAGCATCAATCAGTGTGTTTTGACAACCATCATCATTCAGTGTGTTGACAACGAGCATCAACTTCGCGTGTTACAACCATCATCAATCATGGTGTTGACCAACCAGCATCAATCAGTGTGTTGACAACCAGCAACAATCAGTTGAGACAACCAGCATCACTCAGTGTGTTGACAACCACATCAACCAGTGTGATTTAGCCAACGAGCATCAATCAGTGTGTTGACAAAGAGCATGCAATCAGTGGTGTTGACAACCATCACAATCAGTGTGTTGACAACGAGCATCAATCATTTGTTGACAACCATCATCATCAGTTTGTTGCAACCATCATCAATCAGTGTGTTGACAACCATCATCAATCAGTGTGTTGTCAACACACTGGATGATGATGTTGTCCAACACACTGATTAGATGATGGTTGTCAACACACTGAGTGATTATGGTTGTCAACACACTAATTGATGATCTGCGTTGTCAACACATGATTGATGATGGTTGGTCAACACACGATGTGATGCTCTTGTCAACACACTGATTTGATGCTTCGTTGTCCCACACACTGGTTGATGCTGGTTTGTCAACACACTGATTGAATGCTGGTTGTCAACACACTGATTGATGCTGTTGTCAACCACTGATTGATGCTGGTTTCAACACACTGATTTGATGATGTTTGTCAACACACTGATTGATGCTCGTTGTCAACACACTGATTGATATGGTTGTCCAACACACTGAATGATGCTGGTTGTCAACACACTGAAATTGATGCTCGTTGTCAACACACTGATATGTGATGGTTGTCACACCACTGATGATGCTCTTGTCAACACACTGATTGATGAGGTGTCAACACACTGATTGATGCTCGTTTCAACACACTGATTATGCGGGGTTGTCCAACACACTGATTGATGCTGTTGTCAACACACTGATTGATGCTCGTTGTGCATACTCGTGATTAGGGGTTGGTCAACACACTGATTGATCTGGTTGTCAACACACTGATTGATGATGTTGTCAACACACTGATTGAGCCGTTGTCAACACACTGATTGATGATGGTTGTCAACACACTGGAATTGATATGATGTTCACACATGGATTGATGGCTCGTTGTCAACACACTGATTTGATGATGGTTGGTCAACACACTATTGATGATGGTTGTCAACACACTGATTGATGATGGTTTTGTCAACACACTGATTTGATGCTCGTTGTCAACACACTGATTGATGATGGTTTCAACACACTGATTGAGCTCTATGTCACACTCTGATTGATGCTCGTTGTCAACACACTGTTGATGCTGGTTGTCACACACTGTTGATGATGGTTGTCACACACTGATTGATGCCGTTGTCAACACACTGAATTATGCTCGTTGTCAACACACTGGTTGAGCTGTTGTCAACACACTTGTTGATGATGGATGTCAACACTCTGATGAAGGTTTCACCTTGCCAGCTTTACGGTATTTCATAAATAACTAAAAAATGACAAGGTGAGCGTGACAACTCTGCTGTAGCCTCACACACACACACACACACACACACACACACAACACCACACATCACAACACACACACACACACACACACAACACACACACACCACTGTCCTCTAACCTCCTGCAGTAAACAGAGTCCTGATTACCTGGTTGAGTCTGCGGTGTATGCCTGTCTCAGGTAACGTCGTGTGAGCAGTGGTGTGTTGTGTGTGTGTGTGTGTGGTGTGAGTGTGTGTTGTGTGTGTTGTTTTTCTCTGCCTCGAACTTCGTTTATCTCTTAGTTTCAATCTTATCTGACTGTTAATGTTTTGTGAAGTTTGGTGCTCCATACACAATAGACGCCGCACATAGAGAGGAGCTTAGGCGACGTTTCGGTCCAACATTTACCCATTTTACAAGGTCGGACCGAAACGTCATCCATAAGTCCTGTTTTTTTTTTTTTTTTTTTTTTTTTTTTTTTTTTATTTTTTTTTTTTTTTTTTGTGTGGTTTTTTTTTTCTTTTTTTTTCTCCCCTATGTGTGGTTATTTGCTTATACACTCTTAGTGATACCTTCCTTGGTATGTTTTCCTCCAATTCGGGAAAGAAAGAGGACATCTTGTCCCTAGTGTCCCCTTGTTGTTACCTCTGAAGCATCACTTTAGTCAGTTTGTACCGCACTCTAGCATGCAATTGTTTGTTCTATCAAAAAGGTACATAATAGCCATAATGTTTTAAAAGGGTGGAGGGGTAAATACCATGGGAGGCCTCGGTCCAGATGACGCAAAGTGCATTGGCAGTCAGGAAACACATGTCCTGTTTCCTGACGATCATACTAACCCTCTGCAACACTGATAATTCTGAGGCCCTCCTCTGGGGGTTATTTTAAGAGTCTTAAAACTAACATTTGAGGACCCCACCTGTTACCCTCTCCCTTTTCAGCTCTGTGTTCCTCCTATCTATTTTTCATTGAAACCTTTGTTTATGCCTATATTAATTACCCGGGAGTCGGAGTGAACGAGAGAACCAAAGGGAACGTTTTTATATTTAGTTTCGTATGCTGTCAACTGTTGTGTTGGGTCACTGGGGATAACGAGATGCAGCATCTGTGGAGAGGAAGCTTCTTAAACCTTACAGTTTGATGTCCTGGATAACGAGATGCAGCATCAGTTGAGAGGGAAGCTTCCTTAAAAAATCTACGGTTGTGATTCACTGGGTAACGAGATGCAGCATCAGTTGAGAGGGAAGCTTCTTAAACCTTAATGTTGGATGTACTGGAAAACGGAGATGCAGCATCAGTTGAGAGGAAGCTTCTTAAACCTTACTGGTTGTGATTGCACTGGATAACGGAGATGCAGCATCAGATGAGGTGTCACTGAATAACGGAGATTTAGCATCAGTTGAGAGGGAAGCCTCGAAGGCCTTGTAAGCAGTGAAAGCGCGAGATAATGTTATGTTGATGTCTTGTGCCAGTCGTGAGTATCCACTCTGCTGCTGCCGCCTCTCGTATGAACAAAGAACATAGGAAGGAACACTGCAGCAGCCAGTAGGCCTGCTGCAGTGTTAAGAGATGACTTAATCCAGCAGACTATAACTTGTAAGGATCTTTAAGAACGTTGGTATTCCCACGAAGGCCTGTGAAGGATAGTTGGGTTATATGGGGTCTCAGCACGTGAGTGTGGACAGTAACCGTAGTAGATGTATGGTGGGTTTTTATAGTGATGAGTGAAGTAATGGTGATGGGTTTTCAGTACTGGTAGAGTAGTGCTAGTTATGTGGGTGGTGGCTGGTAGATAGGTATGTATGCTGGAGGGACTGCCTCCTCACATACTTAAGGGGAGTACCAATAGACCCCTGCTGTCATCAAGAAGGCCCTAAGCAGTACCTAACCAGCGGGCTGTGGTTCGTACGTCAGTTTGCGTGCGGCAGAATAACAGCCTGTCGATTGAGACCCCTGATCCACACGGTACCTGGTCTAACCGGGCCGCGGGGCTTGACCCCGGAAACTCTCTCCAGGTATACTCCAGGTATACAGGTACACTAATTCCAATATCATATATAGTGTACAGTAACACCACGAAAACCCAAACAAAGTGAACTTACTTCCATTATACTCGCACACTATTTGTTTGTAGGGGTTGAGGTAGCTCCTGTCCCCGTCCTAAAGCTGTATTGTGACTTTCTATGTTAGTAGGTCACGCTAATGACCCCAGACATGCTTGAACTCACGAAGCTGTAAGATATAGGAGAGACTAATCGTTTGGGTGAACGGGTGTCGTGGGAACTACATGTTGAATCCGGGTGTGTGGAACTGCATGTTAGGACCCCAATGTGTGAGGAAACTGGTAATGTTAAGACCCCCACAGGTGTGTGAATACAGCTGTACTGGGACCTATACTATGTCTGCACAGCATCCGCTTCTCTACTCTTTATCTCCCGTCCAAACTCTGGCCTTGACAGTACTACTGCAGTCAGTTACATTGGATACGCCAGCATATTCTATAGTTAGTGATGTACGTATGATGTTCAGTATTATTTGTACACTACACTGACTGGGGTATAATGAAGTACATTGTTCAGACCAGGAAGGTTAAATAAAGTTGTGTACAGGGGAACACAACCTTGCAGACGTCCCGTTTATCATTGCATAGTTTCCGTTGTTTGTGTGTGGTGTTGGGTGTGTGTGTTGGTGTGTGTGAGCATTGTTGCCGTGTGAAATGTTTGCAATTGTGTGTGTTATTTCCGTATGTGTGTTTGTGTTATTATCTATTATCTTTATTTTTTATATTAAATTTGAGTTTTCTCCCGGAAGCTACAGAGATTTATAGAACTGTGATCTACACACACACACACACACACACACACACACGACACACTCACACACACACACACACCCACACACACACACACACATGACACATTACACTGTGTGTTAAGATCACAGTAAATAGGTTGATAGTCACATATATATAGCAACCACTGTTGGAAAAAAAAGAATCCAAGAGCTTTCGTGATTTCTCACATAATCAAGGAACATTGACAGTTCCTTGTTGTGAGAAGTCACAAAAGCGCTGGTCCTGTTGCGTCCTGGCCTCGTAGGTCCTGTTGCGTCCTGGCCTTGTATCCCTGTTGCGTCCTGTCCTCGAAGTCCTGTTGCTTTCCTGGACTCGTAGGTCCTGATGCGTACCTGGCCCTTGTAGGTCCTGTTGCGTTCTGTCCTCGTAGGTCCTGGTGCTTCCTGGCCTCGTAGGTCCTGTGCGTCCTGGCCTCGGAGCCTGTTGCGTCCTGGCCTCGTAGTCCCTGTTGCTTCCTGGACTCGAGTCCCGATCAAGCTTCCCCTGGCCTCGTAGGGCCCGTTGCGTCCCTGGCCTCGTAGTCCTGCTCACTTTGCGCACCAAACTCTACGTCACATTTCGCCCCCCCACTTACAACGAAAGTCCGTATGAAGAAAATAAAGCCTTCCAGGTCTGACTATACCTGTGACAGCTCCGGGGCACCTGCCCCCCCGCGCCAGTCTCAGACCCAACTGTTATATGGTAAATGTTTGTGCAGTTTGTCGCTCTTGTGGTAGGACCGGTAAGGGTCTGAAGTCTATCCTGGTCTTTTGAGTGGTGGTCAAGCAGGCTGTTGCTGCCACTAAACGGAAGTTGGTAAGACAGCTTCTTCAGTATCACCTTGGAATGTGGAGGTATAATCTTAAGTGTGCTTGAAGTTTTTTAGGAGAGCTGTGTGTGTAGGAAGCGTGTGCAGGATGTGTGTGTACAGAGAGCTGTTGTGTAGTTTGTGTATGTACAGAGGCTCTGAGTATGTTTGTGTATTACAGGAGAGCGCTGAGTAGGTGTGTTGTGTACAGAGAGCTCTGTGTAGTGTGTGTATGTACAGGAGAGCTCTGTGTAGGTGTTGTTTAAGTGTGAGCTCTGTTAGGTGGTGTGTGTACAGGAGAGCACTGTGTAGGTGTGTGTGTGTACAGGAGAGCTCTGTGTAGGTGTGTGTGTACAGGAGAGCTCTGTGTAGGTTTGTGTATGTACAGGAGAGCTCTGTGTAGGTTTGTGTATGTACAGGAGAGCTCTGTGTAGGTGTGTGTATGTACAGGAGAGCTCTGTTTAGTGTGTTATGTACAGAGAGCTCTGTGTAGGTTTGTGTATGTACAGGAGAGCTCTGTTTAGGTGTGTGTGTGTACAGGAGAGCTCTGTTTAGGTGTGTGTGTGTACAGGAGAGCTGTGTGTGTAGGAGAGCTGTGTGTAGGTGTGTGTGTGTACAGGAGAGCTCTGTGTTGGTTTGTGTATGTTACAGGAGAGCACTGTTTAGGTGTGTGTATGTACAGGAGAGCTCTGGTGTATGGTGTTGTGTGTACAGGAATAGCTCTGTGAGGTGTGTGTGTACAGGAGAGCTCTGTGTAGGTGTGTGTGTGTACAGGAGAGCTCTGTGTAAGTGTGTTGTGTACAGAGAGGCTCTGTGTAGGTGTTGTGTGTGTGTGTACAGAGAGGGGCTCGGTGAGGGGTTTGTGTGTGTACAGGAGAGCTCTGTGTAGGTGTGTGTGTGTACAGGAGAGCTCTGTTTAGGTGTGTGTGTGTACAGGAGAGCTCTGTGTAGGTTTGTGAATGTACATGAAGAGCGTTCTGTTTAGGTTGGTGGTGGGTGGTACAGAGAGCTCTGTGTAGTTTGTGTATGTACAGAGAGGCAAGGATTTAGGTGGTGTGTGTGGTGTAAGGAGTTTACTCTGGACAAATGGTGTGCTAAAAGTTGTTTGTTTGATGGTGGTGTGTTGTGATGGGGTGTGTTTTGATGGTAACTGTGATGTGTATTGTGGATGGTGGTGTGGTTGTGATGGTGTTTGTGATGGTGGTGTGATGTGTACTGTGATGGTGTGTTGTAGGATGTGTGTTGTGATGGTGTGTTGTATGATGGTGTGTTGTGATGTGGTGTGTTTGTAATGATGGTGTGTTGTGATGATGGGTGTTTGTATGATGGTGTATTGTGATGGTGTGTTGTGATATGTGTTTGTGATGGTGGTGTGTTGTGATAATGGTGTTTGTGATGTGGGTGTGTGTTGTGATGGTGTACTGTGATGGTGGTTGTGGTGTACTGTGGTGGTGTTGTTATGGTGGGTGGGTTGTGTGATGTGTTGTGTGTGTTATGATGGTGGTGTGTTGTGATGGTGTGTTGTGATGGTATGTGATGGTGTAGTGTTATGGTGTGGTTGTGATGGTGTATTGATGGTGGATGTGGTTGTGATGGTGACGTGTTGTTTGTTATTGTGATGATGGTATGCTGTGATGGTGGTTGTTTGTGATAGTGTGTGTGATGGGGTGTTGTAGGGTGGTGTGTTGTGATGGTGTGTTGTGATGGGGGGTGTTGTGATGGTGTTTGGGATGGGTGTGTTGTGATGTGTGTTGTGTGGGGGGTGTTGTGATGGTGTGTTTGTGATGGTGGTTGTGTTGTGATGATGTGTTTTGTGAGTGTGTGTTGTAGGGGGTGTGCTGTGATGTATGTTGTGGTGTGTTTTTGTGATGTGTGTTGTGATGGTATGTTGTGATGGTGTGTGTTGGTGAGGGTGTGTTGTGATGGTGTGTGTTGTGATGATGTGTTTTTGATGTGGTGTTTTGTGATGTGTGGTTTGAGATGGTTGGTTGTGATGGTGTAGTTGTGATGATGTGTGTTGTGATGGTTTTGTGATGATGGTGTTTGTGATGGTGGGTTTGTGATGGTGTGTTGTGTTGTTGTGTGTTGTGATGGGTGTTTGTTCATGGTGTGTGTTGTGATGGGGGGTGTTGTCATGGTGGTGGGGGAGTGTGTCATGGTGGGTGGATGGTGTATGTGTGATGGGAGTGGTGTTGTGATGGTGTGTTGTGAATGGTGTTTGATTTGTTTGAATGGTGTTTTGTGGATATGGTGTTTGTAGGTGTGTTTTGATGAGTGTGTTGTGATGGTGGGTGTTGTGTGGGGGGTGTTGTGATGGGGGGTGTTTTGTGATGGTGTGTTTTGATGGGTGTGTTGTGATGTGTGTGTGATGGTATTTTGTGATGGTGGTTTTGATGTATGTTGGATGTGTGTTGTGAGGATATGTTGTGTTGTTTGTTAGGTGGTGTGTTTTGTATGGGGGTTGGTTGGGGGTGGGGTGTTTTGTGATGGGTGTTTATGGGGTGGTTGTGATGGGTGTGGTGTTATGATGGTGTTTGTATGGTGTGTTGTGATGATGGGTGTTTGTTGGGGTGTGTTGGATGGGTTTTTGTTGGGGTTTAGTTTATGTGTGTTGTATGGGGTGTATTGGGTGTGTTGTGAGTGGTGTTGTTGGGGTTGTCGTTTGGTGTGTGGGGTGTTATGTTTGTGTGTTGTGATGGGTATTGTTGGGGTGGTGTGTTGGGTGTGTTGTGGTGTTTTGATGATTTGTGATGGTGTTTGTGATGTATTTGTGAGGGATTTTGATGTGTGATTTGATGTGTGTGTATGGTTGTGTGGGTTGGGGTGTTTTGTTGGTGGGTGGTTTGTGGTGGGTGTGGTTGTGATGTGTGTGTTGTATTGTTGTTGGTGTGTTGTGATGGTGTGTGTGTTGGGTGTTTGTGATGGTGGTGTGTTGGATTGGGTGTGTTGTGATATGGTGTTGTGATGGGGTGTTGTGATGGTGTGTTTTTGATGGTGTTGTGATGTTGTTAGTGATGGTATTTTGTATGGTGTTTTGATGATGTTGTGATAAACCCACCCCATCACAACACACCACATCAAAACACACACCATCATCACAACACCCATCATCCACACACACCCCATCACGGCAACACCCCATCACAACACACCATCACACACTACCACAACACACCCCCATCACAACACACCCCCATCACAACACAATCCAAAAAAAAACCCCCAAAAAACCACCATCACAACACACCATCCCAAATACCATCACAACACACCCCCATCAAAACACACCCCATCACAACACACCCTCATCACAACACAAGTATACCCCCATCCACAACACACCCATCATCACAACACACCCCATCACAACACACCACCATCACAACACACCACCTATCACAACACACCACCATCACAACATACCATCACAACACACCATCACAAAATACATCACAACACACCATCACAACACACCCCCATCAAAACACACCATCACACAAGACACGCCCCCCATCACAACACACCATCATCACATGAACACACACCCCATCACAACAACACACCATCACAACACACCCCCATCACAACTCACCCTCACAACCACCCCCATCACAACACAACCACCATCACAACACACCACCATCACAACACACCCAACCCCTATCACAACACTACCTACCATCACAACACACCACCATCACAACATAACTATCACAACACACCATCACAACGCACACCATCACAACATACCATCCACTACATATCCATCACAACCACCATCACAATATACCATCACAAACACACCAACACACCCCCCCATCACAACACACCACCATCACAACATACCATCACAACACACCATCATCCAACAACCCACTCCCATCACAACCCACAGCACAACACACCCCCATCACAACACACCACCATCACAACACACCCATCACAAACACACCACCCTCACAACACACCATCACAACACAACCCCATCACAAACACACCCCATCACAACACACACCAACACAAACAACACACCATCATCACTAACACACGACACCATCACAACACACCCCCAATTCCCATCAACAACACACCAATCACAACACACCCCATCACAACACCCCATCACAACACACCACCATCACAACACACGTTGATCACAACACCCCCCCCATCACAACACACCACCATAACAACACAACCATCACAACAGATCATTCACAACACACCACCAACACACATACCATCACAACACACCATCCATAAAATCCCATCACAACACAAACCATCACAACAACACCCCCGGGGCAAAACACACCCCATCACAACACCCCCACATCACAACACCCCCCCAATCACAACACACCACCATCACAACACAAGAGAAACACCTCTAAACATCACAACACAGAGACCACCATCACAACACACCATCATCACAAAACACCACAACTACACACCACCCATCACTACACACCCCCATCACAACACACCACCATCACAACACAACTCCCATCACAACACACCACCATCACACATCCAACCAATGACAACACCCCCCCATCACAACACACCACCAATGACAAACACACCCCCATCCAACAACACAGGCCTACCATGACAACACACCCCATCACAAACACACCACCATCACAACACACCATCACAACACACCACCATCACAACACACCAATCATCACAACACACCATCACAACACACCATCATCACAACACAACATCACAACACACCATCGCAACACACCACCATCACAACCCACCTCCAAAACACCATCAAAACACACCATCATCACAACACACCACCATCACAACACACCATCACAACACACCACCAACACAACATACCATCACAACACACCATCACAAAACACCACCACAAAATAACCATCACAGCACACCCATCTACACACACCATCACAAAACAACCCATCAACACAACAACACCACCATCACAACACACCACACAACACGCCCCCATCACAACACACCATCACAACACACCCCCTCACACACACCATCACAACACCTCACCCCCCATCACAACACACCATCACAACACACCCACCATCACAACATCACCAACACAACACACTATCACAATACACACCACCATCACAACATACCATCATCACAATACACCATCACAACACGTCACCATCACAACACACCACCATCATAACAGTACACCATCACAACACACGCACCATCACAATACACCATCACATACCATTCACAACACACCATCACAACACATCCCACCATCATAACACAAACCACAACACATCATCACAACACATCGCTCATCACACACCATCACAACACACCACAGTACACCACAACACACCACACAGAACACCATCACAACACACTCAACAACACATCACAACACACCATCATCACAGACACACCACCATCACAACACAACACCATCATCACAACACACCATCACAATACACCATCATCAAACACACATCATCACAACAAATCACCATCATTACAACACATACCACCATCACAACACAACCATCATCACAACACCACATCACAACACCACCATCACACAACACACCATCAACGTACACCATCTACAACCCACCATCACAACAACACCATCACAACCCACCCCATCACAATACAACCAACACAGTACACCATCATCCAACACACCATCACAACACAACACCAACTATCACAACAACAACTTGTAGCAACCATTAGTAAGTCAAGTTCTCTCCTACACTACACACACACCTAAACAAGCTCTCAATACATACACAAACCTACACAGAGCTCATTCCTGTACACACCCCCAATCCTAAACAGGGGAGCACTCTCTGTACTACACAAACCTACCAAGCTCTCCCTGTACACACACACACGCTAAACAGAGCTCTCCTGTACACACTCACACCTAACACAGAGCTCTCCTTCAGTACACACACAAACCTACACAGAGCTCTCCTGTACACACACACACACACCTACAACAGAGCTCTCCTGTACACACACACACCTACACAGAGCCCCTCCTGTACACAAAACACCTACCACAGAGCTCTACCTGTACACACACACTCTACCCAGAGCACTCTCTGTACACACACACACCTACACAAGCTCTCCTGTACAAACCACACCAAACAGAGCTCTCCTGTACATACACAAACCAGACACAGAGCCTCCTGTACACAAAACACACACCTGATCACACAGCTCTTCCTACACACACAGCTCTCATGTACACACACACACGCTAAACATATCTCTCCTGTACACACACACACCTAAACAGAGCTCTCCTGTACATACACAAACCTACACAGAGCTCTCCTGTACATACACACACCTAAACAGAGCTCCTCCGGTACATACACAAACCACACCAAGACTCTCTCTGTACATACACAAACCCTACACAGAGCTCTCCTGAACATACACAAACCTACACAGAGCTCTCCTGTACACACACACCTACACAGAGCTCTCCTGTACACACACACACCTACACAGAGCTCTCCTGTACACACACAACCTACACAGAGCTCTCCTGTACAACACACCTACACAGTAGACTCTCACTGTACATACACACACGCTACACAGAGCTCTCCGGTACACACACACACCTACACTAGAGCGCACCTTGTACATACACAAACTACAACAAGCTCTCCTGTACATACACATACCTACACACAGCTCTCCTGTACACACACACACCTACACACAGCTCTCCTACACACACAGCTCTCCTAAAAACCTTCAAGCACCACTTAAAGATTATACCTCCACATTCCAAGGTGATACTGAAGAAGCTGTCTTAAAAAACCAACTTCCGTTTAGTGCAGCAACCAGCCTGCCTTGACACCACACAAAGACCAGGCTTGACTTCAGACCCTTACCGGTCCCACCACAAGAGCGACAACCTGCACAAACATTTTACCTATTAACAGGCGACTGAGACCTGGCGCGGGGGGCGGTGAACCCCCTGAAGCTGTCAACAGGTATAGAACAGACCAAGGAATGGCTTTTATTTTCTTCAATAACGACGTTTCGGTTGTAAGTGTGGGGGCGAAATGTGACTTAGAGTTGGTGGCGCAAAGTGAACAGACCTACGAGGCCAGGACGCAACGGGACCTACGATGCCAGGAAGCACGGGACCTACGAGGCCTAGAAGCAACAGGAACCTACGAGGCCAGGACGCAACAGGACTACGAGCCAGACTCAACAGGACCTACGATGGCCAGGAAGCAACAGACCTTACAGGACAGAACGCAACAGACCATACAAGCCAGGCCGCAACAGGACCTATCGAGACCAGGAAGCAACAGGACCTACGAGTACAGGACGCAACAGGACCTTACAAGGCCAGACGGCAAACAGGACCTATACGAGGCCCAGGACGCAACAGAACCAGCGCTTTTGTGACTCTCACAACTAAGGAACTGTCAATGTTCCTTGATAATGTGAGAAATCACGAAAGCCACTTGAATCTATTTTTTCCAACAGTGGTTCTCTAAATATTGTGATATCACCTATTAACTGTGAACTACACACAGTGTGTGTCATGTGTGTGGTGGTGTGTGTGTGTGTGTGGTGTATGTGTGTGTGTGTGTGTGTGTGTGTGTGTGTGTGTGTGTAAGATGCACAGTTCTCTAAATCTCTGTAGCTTCTCGGGAGAACCTTCACATTAATATATTAAAAATAAAGAAAATATATAATGAACACAAACACACATACGAAATAACACACAAATGCAAACATTACAGACACAGCACAAGCACACCACAAGCACACACATCACCCACACACTCAAACTCACAACACACACACACGGAAAACAATGCACATGAAAAACGGGACGTCCTGGCTAAGGTTGTGTCCCCAGGTATCACACTTATAACAACCTTCCTGGACTGACAAATGTACTTCATTATAACCCCAGACAGTGAGAGTAAAATGAACAACGTACATCACTACACAGTGTGAATATTGCCCTGGCGTATCCAATGTATGCAGGCAAGAGTACTGTTCAAGGCCAGAGTAGAACGGGAGATAAAAGTAAGAGAAGCGGATGCTGAGGCAGACCAATCAGGTCCCAGCTACAGCTGTATCAACACAGCACCCTCGTGGTGACTTAACATTACCAGTATTCCCACACGATCCTGGGGGGGGTCCTAACATTGGCCAGTTTCCCACACACCCCTGGGATCAAACATGCAAGTTCCCACGACACCCTTTCACCCAAACGAGTAGTCTCCTCCATATATACAGCATCGTGAGTACAACGCCATGTCTGGGGTCATTCAGCGTGACCTACTAACATAGAAATGTCACAACAGCTTAGAGACGGGGACAGGAGCTACCACAACCCCAACAAACACAAGTGTGCGATATAATGAAGAAGTCACTTTGTTTGGTTTATCGTGGTGGTTAATTTAAACTATATATGATCTTGGGAATTATGTGTACCTGTATACCTGGAGTATACCTGGAGAGAGTTTCCGGGGTCAACCCCATGCCGCGGCCCGTCACAGACCAGTCTCCGAGGGTGATCAGGTCTTATCGACCAGGCTGATACTGCTGGCCGCACGCAAATGACGTACGAACCACAGCCCCGTCAGTTAGGTAACTACTTTAGGTTGCTTCATGAAGACAGCCAGGTGGTCTATTGGTACTCCCCCATATGAATGCTGGAGGCAGTACCCTCCCAGCATACATACCTTCTACAGCACCAAACCCACCATAACTAGCACTACTCTCACAGCACTGAAACCCATCACCATTACTACACTCAATCACTATAAAACCCACCATCACATCATACTACCGGTTCTGTCACCACTCACTTGTCGAGACCCCCCATATAACCCAACTCATCCTTCACAGCCTTCGTGGGAATACCAACGTTCTAATATCCTACAAGATAGTTCTTGCTGGGATCTAAGTCATCTCTTAACACCTGCAGCAGGCCTACTGTCCTGCTGCAGTGTTCCTTCCTATGTTACTTATGTTCCTACGGAGGCGGGGCAGCAGCAGAGTGATACTCACTACTGCACAAGACACTCAACATAACATAATCTCCAGCTTTCACTGCCTTAACAAGGTGCCTTCGAGGCTTCCTCTCAACTAATGCTACATCTCCGTTATTCCAGTGACACCCCTCAACTGATCTGCATCAACTCCGTAATCCCAGTGACTCACAACAGAAGGTTTAAGAAGCTCCCTCTCAACTGAGCTTCATCTCCGTTATCCCAAGTGACATCTACAACAGAGAAGGTTTAAGAATCTTCCCTCATTCAACTGATGCAGCATCTCCGTTATCCCAGTGACATCACAACAGTAAGAATTTAAGAAGCTTCCCTCTCAACTGATGCTGGCATCTTCCGTTATCCCAGTACATCACAACAGTAACTGTTTAAGAAGCTTCTCCTCTCAACAGATGCTTGCATCTCCGTTATCCCAGTGACATCCCAACAGTTGAAACAGCATTAACAAGAAACTAAATATAAAACGTTCCCTTTGTTCTCCTCGTTTCATCACCACGACTCCCGGGTAAAAATAGCATAAACAAGGTCTTCAATTAAAAAAAGAAAAGAGACACTGGCTGCAAAGGGAGAGTTAAACAGGTGGCGTCCTCCAACTGTTTAGTTTTAAGCACTCTTAAAATAACCCCCAGAGGAGGCTCGAAAATCATTGTTGCAGAGGGTTAGGTAAGAATCGTCAGGAAACAGGACATGTGTTTCCTGACCTGCCACTGCACTTTGGTCATCTGACCGAGGCCTTCCACTGATTTACCCCTCCACACCCTTTTAAAACAATATGGCTATGATGATACCATTTTGATAGATCAACAATTGGCATGCAAGAGTGCTTACAAACTGAATAAAGTGATGCAATTCGAGATGGTAACACAAGGGGGACACTAGGACAGTGTCCTCTCTTACTTTCCTCCCGAAATTGGAGGAAAAACATGACAAGGAAGGTATCACTCAGAGAGTATAAGCAAATAAACTCACACATAGGAGAAACAGACTTATGATGACGTTTCGGTCCGACCTTGTAAATGGTATCAAGTTAGGACCGAAACGTCGCCCTAAGCTGCCTCTCTATGTGCGGGTTATTTTGTGTATGGAGCCAAACTTCACAAACCATTTAACAGACAGATACGATTGAAACTAAGAGATAAAACGAAGATCGAAGGCGAGAACACACACACACGCCGTTCACACTCCATACACACACACACACACACACACACACACACACACACTGCCACACGACGATACTGAACAGGCAATACACCGCAGACTCTACCAGTACCTCAACTCCTTTTTACTGGCAGGAGTGTAGAGGACATGGTGTGTGTGTGTTGTGTGTGTGTTATGTGGTGTGTTGTGTGGTGTTTGTGTGTGTGTGTGTGTGTGTGTGTGTGTGTGTGAGGCTAAGCAGAGTAGTTTTTCAGCTCACCTTGTCATATTTTTAGTAATTTATTAAAAATACTCTAAAGCTGCAGGTGCAACATCATCAAGAGTGTTGACAACCATCATCAACAAGTGTTTGACAACCAGCATCAACCAGTGTGTTGACAACGAGCATACAATCAGTGTGTTGACAACGAGCATCATCAGTGTGTTGACAACCATCATCACCAGTGTGTTGACAACCAGCATCAACCCAGTGGTTGACAACGACATCAATCATGTGTTGGGACAAAGACATCAATCAGTGTGTTGACAACCATCATCAATCAGTGTGTTGACACGAGCATCAATCATGTGTTGACAACCATCATCAATCAGTGAGTTGACACCAACACAATCATGTGTTGACAACCATCATCATCAGTGTGTTGACAACGAGCATCAATCATGTGTTGACAACCATCATCAATCAGTGTTTTGACAACCATCATCAATCATGTGTTGACAACGTGAGCATCATCATTGTGTTGACCACCTCATCAATCAGTGTGTTTGACAACCACATCAATCAGTGGTGTAGACACCATCATCACAATCAGTTGGTGTTGACAACGAGCATCAATCAGTGTGTTGACAACCATCATCAATCAGTGTTTGACAACCAGCATGCAATCAGTGTGTTGAAACGAGCATCAATCATGTGTTGACAACCATCATCAATCAGTGTTTGACAACGAGCATCAATCATGTGTTGACAACCATCACAATCAGTGTGTTGACTAACGATCAGAATCAATCATTGTGTTGACACAGCATCAATCAGTGTGTTTTGACAACCATCATCATTCAGTGTGTTGACAACGAGCATCAACTTCGCGTGTTACAACCATCATCAATCATGGTGTTGACCAACCAGCATCAATCAGTGTGTTGACAACCAGCAACAATCAGTTGAGACAACCAGCATCACTCAGTGTGTTGACAACCACATCAACCAGTGTGATTTAGCCAACGAGCATCAATCAGTGTGTTGACAAAGAGCATGCAATCAGTGGTGTTGACAACCATCACAATCAGTGTGTTGACAACGAGCATCAATCATTTGTTGACAACCATCATCATCAGTTTGTTGCAACCATCATCAATCAGTGTGTTGACAACCATCATCAATCAGTGTGTTGTCAACACACTGGATGATGATGTTGTCCAACACACTGATTAGATGATGGTTGTCAACACACTGAGTGATTATGGTTGTCAACACACTAATTGATGATCTGCGTTGTCAACACATGATTGATGATGGTTGGTCAACACACGATGTGATGCTCTTGTCAACACACTGATTTGATGCTTCGTTGTCCCACACACTGGTTGATGCTGGTTTGTCAACACACTGATTGAATGCTGGTTGTCAACACACTGATTGATGCTGTTGTCAACCACTGATTGATGCTGGTTTCAACACACTGATTTGATGATGTTTGTCAACACACTGATTGATGCTCGTTGTCAACACACTGATTGATATGGTTGTCCAACACACTGAATGATGCTGGTTGTCAACACACTGAAATTGATGCTCGTTGTCAACACACTGATATGTGATGGTTGTCACACCACTGATGATGCTCTTGTCAACACACTGATTGATGAGGTGTCAACACACTGATTGATGCTCGTTTCAACACACTGATTATGCGGGGTTGTCCAACACACTGATTGATGCTGTTGTCAACACACTGATTGATGCTCGTTGTGCATACTCGTGATTAGGGGTTGGTCAACACACTGATTGATCTGGTTGTCAACACACTGATTGATGATGTTGTCAACACACTGATTGAGCCGTTGTCAACACACTGATTGATGATGGTTGTCAACACACTGGAATTGATATGATGTTCACACATGGATTGATGGCTCGTTGTCAACACACTGATTTGATGATGGTTGGTCAACACACTATTGATGATGGTTGTCAACACACTGATTGATGATGGTTTTGTCAACACACTGATTTGATGCTCGTTGTCAACACACTGATTGATGATGGTTTCAACACACTGATTGAGCTCTATGTCACACTCTGATTGATGCTCGTTGTCAACACACTGTTGATGCTGGTTGTCACACACTGTTGATGATGGTTGTCACACACTGATTGATGCCGTTGTCAACACACTGAATTATGCTCGTTGTCAACACACTGGTTGAGCTGTTGTCAACACACTTGTTGATGATGGATGTCAACACTCTGATGAAGGTTTCACCTTGCCAGCTTTACGGTATTTCATAAATAACTAAAAAATGACAAGGTGAGCGTGACAACTCTGCTGTAGCCTCACACACACACACACACACACACACACACACAACACCACACATCACAACACACACACACACACACACACAACACACACACACCACTGTCCTCTAACCTCCTGCAGTAAACAGAGTCCTGATTACCTGGTTGAGTCTGCGGTGTATGCCTGTCTCAGGTAACGTCGTGTGAGCAGTGGTGTGTTGTGTGTGTGTGTGTGTGGTGTGAGTGTGTGTTGTGTGTGTTGTTTTTCTCTGCCTCGAACTTCGTTTATCTCTTAGTTTCAATCTTATCTGACTGTTAATGTTTTGTGAAGTTTGGTGCTCCATACACAATAGACGCCGCACATAGAGAGGAGCTTAGGCGACGTTTCGGTCCAACATTTACCCATTTTACAAGGTCGGACCGAAACGTCATCCATAAGTCCTGTTTTTTTTTTTTTTTTTTTTTTTTTTTTTTTTTTATTTTTTTTTTTTTTTTTTGTGTGGTTTTTTTTTTCTTTTTTTTTCTCCCCTATGTGTGGTTATTTGCTTATACACTCTTAGTGATACCTTCCTTGGTATGTTTTCCTCCAATTCGGGAAAGAAAGAGGACATCTTGTCCCTAGTGTCCCCTTGTTGTTACCTCTGAAGCATCACTTTAGTCAGTTTGTACCGCACTCTAGCATGCAATTGTTTGTTCTATCAAAAAGGTACATAATAGCCATAATGTTTTAAAAGGGTGGAGGGGTAAATACCATGGGAGGCCTCGGTCCAGATGACGCAAAGTGCATTGGCAGTCAGGAAACACATGTCCTGTTTCCTGACGATCATACTAACCCTCTGCAACACTGATAATTCTGAGGCCCTCCTCTGGGGGTTATTTTAAGAGTCTTAAAACTAACATTTGAGGACCCCACCTGTTACCCTCTCCCTTTTCAGCTCTGTGTTCCTCCTATCTATTTTTCATTGAAACCTTTGTTTATGCCTATATTAATTACCCGGGAGTCGGAGTGAACGAGAGAACCAAAGGGAACGTTTTTATATTTAGTTTCGTATGCTGTCAACTGTTGTGTTGGGTCACTGGGGATAACGAGATGCAGCATCTGTGGAGAGGAAGCTTCTTAAACCTTACAGTTTGATGTCCTGGATAACGAGATGCAGCATCAGTTGAGAGGGAAGCTTCCTTAAAAAATCTACGGTTGTGATTCACTGGGTAACGAGATGCAGCATCAGTTGAGAGGGAAGCTTCTTAAACCTTACTGTTGTGATGTCACTGGGATAACGGAGATGCAGCATCAGTTGAGAGGGAAGCTTCTTAAACCTTACTGTTGTGATGTCACTGGGATAACGGAGATGCAGCATCAGTTGAGGTGTCACTGGAATAACGGAGATGTAGCATCAGTTGAGAGGGAAGCCTCGAAGGCCTTGTAAGGCAGTGAAAGCGCGAGATAATGTTATGTTGATGTCTTGTGCAGTCGTGAGTATCCACTCTGCTGCTGCCCCGCCTCTCGTATGAACATAAGAACATAGGAAGGAACACTGCAGCAGGCCAGTAGGCCTGCTGCAGTGTTAAGAGATGACTTAATCCAGCAGACTATAACTTGTAAGGATCTTTAAGAACGTTGGTATTCCCACGAAGGCCTGTGAAGGATAGTTGGGTTATATGGGGTCTCAGCACGTGAGTGTGGACAGTAACCGTAGTAGATGTATGGTGGGTTTTTATAGTGATGAGTGAAGTAATGGTGATGGGTTTTCAGTACTGGTAGAGTAGTGCTAGTTATGTGGGTGGTGGCTGGTAGATAGGTATGTATGCTGGAGGGACTGCCTCCTCACATACTTAAGGGGAGTACCAATAGACCCCTGCTGTCATCAAGAAGGCCCTAAGCAGTACCTAACCAGCGGGCTGTGGTTCGTACGTCAGTTTGCGTGCGGCAGAATAACAGCCTGTCGATTGAGACCCCTGATCCACACGGTACCTGGTCTAACCGGGCCGCGGGGCTTGACCCCGGAAACTCTCTCCAGGTATACTCCAGGTATACAGGTACACTAATTCCAATATCATATATAGTGTACAGTAACACCACGAAAACCCAAACAAAGTGAACTTACTTCCATTATACTCGCACACTATTTGTTTGTAGGGGTTGAGGTAGCTCCTGTCCCCGTCCTAAAGCTGTATTGTGACTTTCTATGTTAGTAGGTCACGCTAATGACCCCAGACATGCTTGAACTCACGAAGCTGTAAGATATAGGAGAGACTAATCGTTTGGGTGAACGGGTGTCGTGGGAACTACATGTTGAATCCGGGTGTGTGGAACTGCATGTTAGGACCCCAATGTGTGAGGAAACTGGTAATGTTAAGACCCCCACAGGTGTGTGAATACAGCTGTACTGGGACCTATACTATGTCTGCACAGCATCCGCTTCTCTACTCTTTATCTCCCGTCCAAACTCTGGCCTTGACAGTACTACTGCAGTCAGTTACATTGGATACGCCAGCATATTCTATAGTTAGTGATGTACGTATGATGTTCAGTATTATTTGTACACTACACTGACTGGGGTATAATGAAGTACATTGTTCAGACCAGGAAGGTTAAATAAAGTTGTGTACAGGGGAACACAACCTTGCAGACGTCCCGTTTATCATTGCATAGTTTCCGTTGTTTGTGTGTGGTGTTGGGTGTGTGTGTTGGTGTGTGTGAGCATTGTTGCCGTGTGAAATGTTTGCAATTGTGTGTGTTATTTCCGTATGTGTGTTTGTGTTATTATCTATTATCTTTATTTTTTATATTAAATTTGAGTTTTCTCCCGGAAGCTACAGAGATTTATAGAACTGTGATCTACACACACACACACACACACACACACACACGACACACTCACACACACACACACACCCACACACACACACACACATGACACATTACACTGTGTGTTAAGATCACAGTAAATAGGTTGATAGTCACATATATATAGCAACCACTGTTGGAAAAAAAAGAATCCAAGAGCTTTCGTGATTTCTCACATAATCAAGGACAATTGACAGATCCTTGTTGTGAGAAGTCACAAAGCGCTTGGTCCCTGTTGCGTCCTGGCCTCGTAGTCCTGTAAACCTTTTAGAGGGGAGAAACAAAGTGGAAGGCAGGGTTCCCTGTTTTTACACTGGTCTTTTGAGTAGTAAACAAGAGTGGGAAGGCAGGGTTCCCGGGTTTTTTCCAAAGGCTTGTTAGGTAGTAAACAAGAGTGGGGAAGGCAGGGTTCACGTTGTTTCAATTGTCGTTAGGGTAGAAACCGAGTGGAAGGCAGGGTTTATGTTGTTTCACTGGTTTGTTTGAGGTAGTAAAAAGAGTGGAAGGCAGGGGTTTATGTTGTTAAAAACAAGGTCTTTTTAGAGGTATAAAAAAAGAGTGGAAGGCAAGGTTTCACTGTTTTACACGGCGTTAAGGTAGTTAAAAAAAGTGGGAAAGGCAAAACTTTACTTGTTAAAACAGGGCTTTTTAGAGGAGAAACAAGAGTGGAAGGCAGGGGTTTACGTTTAAAAAATGGCTTGTTGAGGTAGTAAACAAAGGGAAGGCAGGGTTCACTGTTTTTACAATTCTTTTAGAGGTAGTAAACAAAAATGGAAGGCCGGGTTCACTGTTTTTTACCATGGCCTTGATAGAGGGAAAATAAAAAAGAGTGGAAGGCAGCTTTACTTGTTACACATGTCGTTAGAGGTAGTAAACAAGAGTGGAAGGCAGGGGTTTATGTTGTTTTTACTGGCTTTTTAGAGGTAGAAAAAAGAGTGGGGGGCGCGTTTTTCTTGTTACAATGGCTTGTTTGAGGAAAAACAAGAGGGAAGGCAGGGGGTTACGTTTTACACAAGTTTGTTAGAGGTAGTAAACAAGTGTGGAAGGCGCGTTTCTTGTTACACATGGGGCTTTAGAGGAGAAACAAGAGGAAAGGGAGGGTTCACTGTTGTTACACATGGCGTTAGAGGGTAAAAAAGAGTGGAAGGGAGGGGTTTATTTGTTTTCACATGGGCTTGTTTGAGGGATAAACGAGGGAACGGGTTTTTGTTTCACAGGGGCTTTTTTAGAGGGTAAACAAGAGTGGAAAAGGGAGGGTTCAATGTTTTTACACAGGTCGTTTGAGGAGTAACAAGAGAAGGCCGGTTACTTTGTTACACATGGTCTTGTAGAGGTAGTAAAACAAGAGTGGAAGGCAGGGTTCACTGTTGTTACACATGGTCTTGTTAGAGGTAGTAAAACAAGTTGGAAGGCAAGGTTCACTGTTATTACACATGGTCTTGTTAGAGGTAGTAAACAAGAGTGGAAGGCAGCGTTTCTACTTGTTACACATGGTCTTGTTAGAGGTAGTAAACAAGAGTGGAAGGCAGGGTTCACTGTTACACATGGTCTTGTTAGAGGTAGTAAACAAGAGTGGAAGGCAGGGTTCACTGTTGTTACACATGGTCTTGTTAGAGGTAGTAAACAAGAGTGGAAGGCAGGGTTCACTGTTGTTACACATGGTCTTGTTAGAGGTAGTAACAAGAGTGGAAGGCACGTTTACTTGTTACACATAGTCTTGTTAGAGGTAGTAAACAAGAGTGGAAGGCAGGGTTCAATGTTGTTACACATGGTCTTGTTAGAGGTAGTAAACAAGAGTGGAAGGCAGCGTTTTACTTGTTACACATGGTCTTGTTAGAGGTAGTAAACAAGAGTGGAAGCAGGGTTCACTGTTGTTACACATGGTCCTTGTTAGAGGTAGTAAACAAGGTGGAAGGCAGCGTTTACTTGTTACACATGGCTTGTTAGAGGTAGTAAACAAGAGTGGAAGGCAGGGTTCATCTGTTGTTACACATGGTCTTGTTAGAGGTAGTAAACAAGAGTGGAAGCAGGGTTCACTGTTGTTACACATGGTCTTGTTAGAGGTAGTAAACAAGAGTGGAAGGCAGGGTTCAATGTTGTTACACATGGTCTTGTTATAGAGGTAGTAAACAAGAGTGGGAAAGGGAGGGTTCAATGTTGTTACACATGGTCTTTTTAGAGGATAGTAAAAAGGTGGAAGGCAGCGTTTTCTTTTTTACACCCTGGTCCCTTTTTAGAGGTAGTAAACAAGAGTGGAAGCAGGGTCACTTTTGTTACCATGGGCTTGTTAAGGAGTAAAAAAATGTGGAAGCAGCGTTTTCTTTTTAACCCCTGGTCTTTTTAAGGTAAAACAAAAGTGGAAGGGAGGGTTTTACTGTTGTACACATGGCTTTTTAAGGAGTAAACAAGAGTGGGATGGCGGGGTTCACTGTTGTTACACATGGTCTTGTTAAGGTAAAAACAAATGGGGCAGGGTTTCAATGTTGTTTCACATGGGCTTGTAAGGGAGTAAAAAAGAGTGGAAAAGGGAGGGTTCAATGGTTACACATGTCTGTTAGAGGTAGTAAAAAGATGGAAGGCGCTTTCGTTACCATGGTCTTGTTTTGAGGTATAAACAAAGTGGAAGGCAGGGGGTTTACTGTTTTACACTGGTCTTTTTAGAGGGAGAAACAAGTGG
>NC_069429.1:907366-972811 GCF_026875155.1 Cherax quadricarinatus | reverse complement strand
CCTTTGTGTAGTAAACAGAGCGCTACTGGTGCAGGTCACTTATACTGTAGTTGTATTGTGGAGGCTAATTGTTAGCGTTACGCCACGATGGCCCCTCAAGGAAGGTTCCTCGATGTTGGTGAGGGGCTCTTGATTTAGGGAATTGGATCTGCGCTCCAGTTCCCCGAATTAAGCCTGAATGCCTTCCACATCCCCCCCCCCCATGCGCTGTATAATCCTCCGGGTTTAGCGCTTCCCCTTTGATTATAATAATAATAATACGCCACGATGGAGGCTGCCAGGGACGGCTGTAGGGTGTCACTGGCGGCTGTAGGATGGCTAGAGGCTGCCAGGGTCTGGAGAAGGCTACCAGGGACTATAGGAAGCTGCCAGGGACTACAGGAGGCTGCCAGGGACGGCTGTAGGTTGTCAGTGGTGGCTGGAGGATGTTAAGGATGCTTAGAGGCTGACAGGGTCTGGAGAAGGCTACCAGGGACTATAGGAGGCTGCCAGGGGCTACAGGAGGCTGCCAGGGACGGCTGGAAGCTGCCGTGGACGGCTGTAAGCTGTCAGGGGCGGCTGTAGGCTGTGAAGGGCGACTGAAAGCTGTCAGGGGCGGCTGAAAGCTGCCAGGGGCGGCTGGAAGCTACCAGGGGCGGCTGGAGGCTGTTAGGGATGGCTAGAGGCTTCCAGGGGCGACTTTAGGTTGCCAGGGACTGCAGAAGGCTGGCAGGGAATACAGGAGGGTGCCAGGAAATACAGGAGGACGCCAGGGACTACCAGAGGCTGCCAGGGACTACCAGAGGCTGCCAGGGACTACAAGAGGCTGTCAGGGACTACTAGAGGCTGCCAATAGTTACATGAGGCTGCCAGGGACTACATGAGGGTGCCAGGGACTACAGGAGGCTGCCAGGAACTACTAGAGGCTGTCAGGGACTACAAGAGAGTGCCAGGGACTACAGGAGGCTGTCAGAGACTACAGGAGGCTGTCAGGGACTACAGGAGAGTGCCTGGGACTGCAGGAGAGTGCCAGGGACTACAGGTGGCTGTCAGAGACTACAGGAGGCTGTCAGAGACTACAGGAGGCTGTCAGGGACTACAAGAGGCTGTCAGGGACTACAGGAGAATGCCAGGGACTACAGGAGTGCCAGGGACTACAAAAGAGTGCCAGGAACTACAAAAGAGTGCCAGGAACTACAGGAGAGTGTCAGGGACTACAAGAGAATGCCAGGGACTACAGGAGAGTGCCAGGGACTACAAGAGAGTGCCAGAGACTACAGGAGAGTGTCAGGGACTACAGGAGAGTGCTAGGGACTACAGGAGTGCCAGGGACTACAAGAGTGCCAGGGACTACAGGAGAATGCCAGGGACTACAGGAGTGCCAGGGACTACAGGAGGCTGGCAGGAATACAGGAGGGTGCCAGGAAACGCAGGAGGATGCCAGGGACTACCAGAGGCAGCCAGGGACTACCAGAGGCTGCCAGGGACTACAAGAGGCTGTCAGGGACTACAAGAGGCTGTCAGGGACTACAGGAGGCTGTCAGGGACTACAGGAGAGTGCCAGGGACTACAGGAGTGCCAGGGACTACAAAAGAGTGCCAGGGACTACAAAAGAGTGCCAGGGACTACAGGAGAGTGTCAGGGACTACAAGAGTGTCAGGGACTACAAGAGTGCCAGGGACTACAGGAGAGTGCCAGGGACTACAGGAGAGTGCCAGGGACTATAGGAGAGTGCCAGGGACTACAAGAGAGTGCCAGGGACTACAGGAGAGTGCCAGGGACTACAGGAGAGTGCCAGGGACCACAAGAGAGTGCCAGGGACTACAGGAGAGTGCCAGGGACTACAGGAGAGTGCCAGGGACTATAGGAGAGTGCCAGGGACTACAAGAGAGTGCCAGGGACTACAAGAGAGTGCCCGAGACTACTAGAGGCTGTAATGGACTATTGGATGGTATTCAGGGCTACTAGACATCAACAGTGTGTTGCTACCTTAGTCTACTTAGTCTACAGTGTTACACAAACTTCTACGTCATCTACAGTGTTACACAAACTTCTACGTCATCTACAGTGTTACACAAACTTCTACGTCATCTACAGTGTTACACAAACTTCTACGTCATCTACAGTGTTACACAAACTTCTACGTCATCTACAGTGTTACACAAACTTCTACGTCATCTACAGTGTTACACAAACTTCTACGTCATCTACAGTGTTACACAAACTTCTACGTCATCTACAGTGTTACACAAACTTCTACGTCATCTACAGTGTTACACAAACTTCTACGTCATCTACAGTGTTACACAAACTTCTACGTCATCTACAGTGTTACACAAACTTCTACGTCATCTACAGTGTTACACAAACTTCTACGTCATCTACAGTGTTACACAAACTTCTACGTCATCTACAGTGTTACACAAACTTCTACGTCATCTACAGTGTTACTAACAAAGTTCTACGTCATCTACAGTGTTACTAACAAAGTTCTACGTCATCTACAGTGTTACTAACAAACTTCTACGTCATCTACAGTGTTACTAACAAACTTCTACGTCATCTACAGTGTTACTAACAAAGTTCTACGTCATCTACAGTGTTACTAACAAAGTTCTACGTCATCTACAGTGTTACTAACAAACTTCTACGTCATCTACAGTGTTACTAACAAACTTCTACGTCATCTACAGTGTTACTAACAAACTTCTACGTCATCTACAGTGTTACTAACAAAGTTCTACGTCATCTACAGTGTTACTAACAAAGTTCTACGTCATCTACAGTGTTACTAACAAACTTCTACGTCATCTACAGTGTTACTAACAAAGTTCTACGTCATCTACAGTGTTACTAACAAAGTTCTACGTCATCTACAGTGTTACTAACAAAGTTCTACGTCATCTACAGTGTTACACAAACTTCTACGTCATCTACAGTGTTACTAACAAAGTTCTACGTCATCTACAGTGTTACTAACAAAGTTCTACGTCATCTACAGTGTTACTAACAAACTTCTACGTCATGTACAGTGTTACTAACAAAGTTCTACGTCATCTACAGTGTTACTAACAAAGTTCTACGTCATCTACAGTGTTACTAACAAAGTTGTACGTCATCTACAGTGTTACTCACAAAGTTCTAGGTCATCTACAGTGTTACTCACAAAGTTGTACGTCATCTACAGTGTTACTCACAAAGTTCTAGGTCATCTACAGTGTTACTCACAAAGTTCTAGGTCATCTACAGTGTTACTAACAAAGTTCTACGTCATCTACAGTGTTACTAACAAAGTTCTACGTCATCTACAGTGTTACTCACAAAGTTGTACGTCATCTACAGTGTTACTCACAAAGTTCTAGGTCATCTACAGTGTTACTCACAAAGTTCTAGGTCATCTACAGTGTTACTCACAAAGTTCTAGGTTATCTACAGTGTTACTCACAAAGTTCTAGGTCATCTACAGTGTTACTCACAAAGTTCTACGTCATCTACAGTGTTACTAACAAAGTTCTACGTCATCTACAGTGTTACTCACAAAGTTCTAGGTCATCTACAGTGTTACTAACAAAGTTGTACGTCATCTACAGTGTTACTCACAAAGTTCTACGTCATCTACAGTGTTACTCACAAAGTTGTACGTCATCTACAGTGTTACTCACAAAGTTCTAGGTCATCTACAGTGTTACTCACAAAGTTGTACGTCATCTACAGTGTTACTAACAAAGTTCTAGGTCATCTACAGTGTTACTCACAAAGTTCTACGTCATCTACAGTGTTATTAACAAGGTTCTACGTCATCTACAGTGTTACTCACAAAGTTCTAGGTCATCTACAGTGTTACTCACAAAGTTCTAGGTCATCTACAGTGTTACTCACAAAGTTCTAGGTCATCTACAGTGTTACTCACAAAGTTCTACGTCATCTACAGTGTTATTAACAAGGTTCTACGTCATCTACAGTGTTACTCACAAAGTTCTAGGTCATCTACAGTGTTACTCACAAAGTTCTACGTCATCTACAGTGTTACTCACAAAGTTCTAGGTCATCTACAGTGTTACTCACAAAGTTCTACGTCATCTACAGTGTTACTCACAAAGTTCTAGGTCATCTACAGTGTTACTCACAAAGTTCTACGTCATCTACAGTGTTACTCACAAAGTTCTAGGTCATCTACAGTGTTACTCACAAAGTTCTAGGTCATCTACAGTGTTACTCACAAAGTTCTACGTCATCTACAGTGTTACTCACAAAGTTCTAGGTCATCTACAGTGTTACTCACAAAGTTCTACGTCATCTACAGTGTTACTAACAAAGTTGTACGTCATCTACAGTGTTACTAACAAAGTTGTACGTGGAAATATAAACAAAAATGCAGTATAATGTGATCCTTTATTGACAACGTTTCGCCCACACAGTGGGCTTTTTCAAGTCACACACGGATCTACCTGGGGTTGGAAGGTACGGGAGTATTTATAGTCAAGTTCACAATGTTGAGGTCAGGTGGAGAATGTTGAGGTCAGGTGGAGAATGTTGAGGTCAGGTGGAGAATGTTGAGGTCAGGTGGAGAATGTTGAGGTCAGGTGGAGAATGTTGAGGTCAGGTGGAGAATGTTGAGGTCAGGTGGAGAATGTTGAGGTCAGGTGGAGAATGTTGAGGTCAGGTGGAGAATGTTGAGGTCAGGTGGAGAATGTTGAGGTCAGGTGGAGAATGTTGAGGTCAGGTGGAGAATGCTGAGGTCAGGTGGAGAATGTTGAGGTCAGGTGGAGAATGCTGCATCTGATGATCTACCGGGTGGGGTTATAGAGTCTTGGGTAGCTTGGCAGGGGTATTGGACAAGTTGTGAGTAGACCTTCTGCAGTGTTCTATGTTCTTATGTGGGATAGCGATGAAGAAGTTTCTTGGCGAGTGGTTCAGCTATGTTATAGAAGCCGTAGTTCTGGTTGAAATTGTTGGTTATAGAGATAAGCGATGATTCCAGGATTCTTCTGTATTGAGTGTTGTCTTCTGTGGCGATAAGTCTTGAGTTTCTGTAGTTAATTAAATGGTTGTGTGAATTGCGATGTTGTACACAGGCATTCCTTGTATCGTCAGTCCTGCTTGCATATTGGTGTTCTGAAATACGTGTTTGGAGGTCTCTTGATGTTTCGCCCACATAATTTGTTGCAGTCATTACAAGGGATTATGTATACCCCTGCAGAGGATGGAGGCTTGTCCTGTCTACTACTGGTGATGTCCTTGATGGCCGTGGTTGTGGAGGTAGATACTTGGAATGATGTTTTGGCAAAGATGTTGGAAACATGTTTGGGATTGGAGTTGGTTGGGAGGACTATGTATCTCTTCTCGGCAGTGTCTTCTCTGGGTGTGTTGAAGATGTTTAATGCCCGGGCATTAGTCTACAGTGTTACACAAACTTCTACGTCATCTACAGTGTTACTCACAAAGTTCTACGTCATCTACAGTGTTTCTAACAACGTTCTAGGTCATCTACAGTGTTACTCACAAAGTTCTACGCCATCTACAGTGTTACTCACAAAGTTCTACGCCATCTACAGTGTTACTCACAAAGTTCTACGTCATCTACAGTGTTACTCACAAAGTTCTAGGTCATCTACAGTGTTACTCACAAAGTTCTACATCATTAACTCTTACAAGGTTGTTGATCTCTCTCCCCAGAGTTAATTTCAGTCAACAGTGAGAGTGAATCATCACATTAGTAATTTACACGATAACTGCTGCCCTCTACCATGCTGGTGTACCTTCACCACCCCTCACACACACACACACACACACATTATTGTCTCGGTTGTTAACCTTTTCCTTGATAAAACTCTACTTCAGTAAAGGTCTAGACTAGAGGGACTAATCGCAAATTTGCACTCTGAAATAACTCTCTGCGAAAATAGGATGCCTGGCACATGACACAAAATAACTTCAATAAGTGTAATTATTACATTAAAATGTAATGGAAGTAGTGTAGGGGCACCGAGACTCTTCAACACATGCATGAAGGGAATTGCAACACACCACTGACTGTCAAGAGGGAACTGGTTTAGTTTTTCAAGATAGTTCCTGATTAGCCGGGCTGTGATGACTGTGTTGGGCTGCACCAACAGCCTACTGGATAGGACCCGGCCGCAGGGGTCGCTAATAGTGAGTGTGGTGGTGTGGTGGTGGTGGTGAGTGTGGTGGTGATGGTGAGTGTGGTGGTGATGGTGAGTGACGGTAATGGTGTGAGGTAGCGGGTGAGGGGAAGTTAGAAGAGGGGATGTGCCATCACAATGGTTGGTTCCTTGTTCTCCCACAGTCTTTCCCCTCTTTCACCCTCCCTTACTTCCCTCTCGTTGCTCCCTCCCTCTTCATTATCCATCTCTGTACCCCTCCATTCTATCTATTTCCTCCGGGCTAGTGGATAAAGGATAATAAAGAGGCCTCTGTACGGAGGGGAGATGAAGAGATGAAAGAGAGAGGCTGGGAGCACTCCCAACACCTCTATCTATCTATCTATCTGAAGTAAGTTTAGTCTCTTCTCTGAGGACGAGGGTCCCCAGTCGCCTAGCTTCGGCTAAGCGCCCATACTTATATACGTATTTATATCAATTACAACACTGCCACTAGCCAAGGAGTCGAACCCATGCTGCCTTGGCCCGCCTCATGGTGTTGTTATTGATCAATACCACTCGTTCGTGGTTACAATAATATATATATATATATATATATATATATATATATATATATATATATATATATATATATATATATATATATATATATATATATATATATATATGCAAAACAACCACTCTGAAAGAATAGAGAAATTCCAAGCGCTTTCGTGATAGTTCCTTGATAATGTGAGTAGTCACGAAAGCGCTTGGAATTTCTCTATTCTTTCAGAGTGGTTGTTTTGCATATTCTGAAATCACCTGTTTACTGTGATCTTATTGCATATATATATATATATATATATATATATATATATATATATATATATATATATATATATATATATATATATATATATATATATACATATATATACATTGAAAGGTGTATGTCCTGTGTATATATCTACTACAGTAATAATAATTACACTTAAGAGTAACTGTATGAACTTAAAGATATTTGTATCTACTTTTCAAGTGATTTATTTTATGTATTTATTGTGAACGTTGACACCATGACCACTGTTGTTGATGTTTTAGTAAACTGTGTGTGTGTGTGTGCCATGACTGGCACTAAGGTGTGCAGTGCCACTATTAGGATTGACTGTGATGATGCCTTTTTGCTAGTAACTCTCTCCCTCACTGAGTAGAGGAAACAGCAGTGCCACTAATAAGGAAACAGCACCTTGGACGAATTGACTTCTCTTAAACAGCAGTAAAAGACTTAAATGTAAATACACATGAATCATTTATATTAAGAGAGACCTCACACACCTTGATAAATAGGAGAGGGGACCCTGGAGCTAGAGGTCGACGCATAAGTGGCAACATCATATATGTTGCCTTGTTGACTGAGAGGCTGGAGGTAAGGACCCAGCTGTCCTAATCTTTCTACACTCTGTTAACTGTGATATGTGTCACTAACTGGGCATTGCAATGGTTAGCGTAAGAAGGAGAAAGGAAAGCTGGGAGAGAGCCATATTTAATGTAGTATTGAGAGGGGTGGAGAGGGCTAGTAGTGAGAGGGGTGGAGAGGGCTAGTAGTGAGAGGGGTGGAGAGGGCTAGTAGTGAGAGGGGTGGAGAGGGCTAGTAGTGAGAGGGGTGGAGAGGGCTAGTAGTGAGAGGGGTGGAGAGGGCTAGTAGTGAGAGGGGTGGAGAGGGCTAGTAGTGAGAGGGGTGGAGAGGGCTAGTAGTGAGAGGGGTGGAGAGGGCTAGTAGTGAGAGGGGTGGAGAGGGCTAGTAGTGAGAGGGGTGGAGAGGGCTAGTAGTGAGAGGGGTGGAGAGGGCTAGTAGTGGAAGGGTGTTGTGAATGTGTCAGCGGGAGGCTGGGAAGATCAGGCGGAACAAGTACATAACCCAGCTGTCTCTCTCTCTCTCTCTCTCTCTCTCTCTCTCTCTCTCTCTCACTCTCTCTCATGCAGGAATGCCGCATCACATCGTAATAACACAACTGTAGCTAACTCACGGAACTGGTAGGATTGAAACCCAAGATGGTTTCCAGTACATGCATAAGACACATGTGCAACGGTTATTTTTATTGCCGTTCTTCTGTCACATACAGAGGAGAATGTATTGTAGGCAGCAGGGGTAGTGACGAGGTAAAGTTGATGTGATCACTCCATCAACCTTGGAGAAATAATTTGAGGTGGTCAGTCCCTCAGCCTGGAGAAGAGTTCAGCTCCATGGTCTGGAACAAGGTGGTCAGTCCCTCAGCCTGGAGAAGAGTTCAGCTCCATGGTCTGGAACAAGGTGGTCAGTCCCTCAGTCTGGAGAAGAGTTCAGCTCCATGGTCTGGAACAAGGTGGTCAGTCCCTCAGTCTGGAGAAGAGTTCAGCTCCATGGTCTGGAACAAGGTTGTCAGTCCCTCAGCCTGGAGAAGAGTTCAGCTCCATGGTCTGGAACAAGGTTGTCAGTCCCTCAGCCTGGAGAAGAGTTCAGCTCCATGGTCTGGAACAAGGTGGTCAGTCCCTCAGTCTGGAGAAGAGTTCAGCTCCATGGTCTGGAACAAGGTGGTCAGTCCCTCAGCCTGGAGAAGAGTTCAGCTCCATGGTCTGGAACAAGGTGGTCAGTCCCTCAGTCTGGAGAAGAGTTCAGCTCCATGGTCTGGAACAAGGTGGTCAGTCCCTCAGTCTGGAGAAGAGTTCAGCTCCATGGTCTGGAACAAGGTGGTCAGTCCCTCAGCCTGGAGAAGAGTTCAGCTCCATGGTCTGGAACAAGGTGGTCAGTCCCTCAGTCTGGAGAAGAGTTCAGCTCCATGGTCTGGAACAAGGTGGTCAGTCCCTCAGTCTGGAGAAGAGTTCAGCTCCATGGTCTGGAACAAGGTGGTCAGTCCCTCAGTCTGGAGAAGAGTTCAGCTCCATGGTCTGGAACAAGGTGGTCAGTCCCTCAGTCTGGAGAAGAGTTCAGCTCCATGGTCTGGAACAAGGTGGTCAGTCCCTCAGCCTGGAGAAGAGTTCAGCTCCATGGTCTGGAACAATATGAAATTGAAGCATGAGAATGGAGTCTTAAATACTGTCGAAGGGGAGGTGGTATCATCTGCAAGAAGTTGCAGGGGACAGGATTCACTAGAAGAAAGAAGAAGGTGAGAATTGTGGAGCACTGCAGCAAGCCTATGCTTGGCAGGTCCCTCTGGAATCCAGTCCTTCTCACTCATAAATGGTAGTTAAGTGATGAGGTGGTGGAAGATGTCCCTTGTGTTGCTGTGTTTGACAGGTATATTGAAAATGTTTTTTGTTTTCTGGGGCCTATTGAAAGGCTTGATTTATATCCGCTTGGAGATTTACAGTGTCCTTAGTGGATGTCACTCATGTTAATTGTGGTATCACCAGCAAATAATGATGCAGTGCTATGATTTATATCTTAGATATGAGATGTAAATCATAGCACTGCATCATGGGGAAAACAGTGGGGGGATGGGGCGAGTACTGTACCTTGTGGAAGAGAGCTTTTCATTGTAGCAGCTTCTGACTTAACTCTGTTTACTGTTTCTTTGTGTTGTGTTGGTTAGAAAGTTGAAGATCTATCTGCTTACTTTTCCAGTTATTCCTTTATCACACATTTTGTGTGCTGTTACACCATACTCGCATTTGTCGAAGGCTTTTGCAGAGTCAGTGTACTCTACCATATCATAGTGGTCCAGTAGTTGTGAGAGGCAGGAGCGACCATCCAAGACCATATCATAGTGGTCCAGTAGTTGTGAGAGGCAGGAGCGACCATCCAAGACCATATCATAGTGGTCCAGTAGTTGTGAGAGGCAGGAGCGACCATCCAAGACCATATCATAGTGGTCCAGTAGTTGTGAGAGGCAGGAGCGACCATCCAAGACCATATCATAGTGGTCCAGTAGTTGTGAGAGGCAGGAGCGACCATCCAAGACCATATCATAGTGGTCCAGTAGTTGTGAGAGGCAGGAGCGACCATCCAAGACCATGTCATAGTGGTCCAGTAGTTGTGACAGGTAGGAGCGACCTCACAACTGCCTGTGGGAGATGTGGGTGGAGTTACCTGTGGGAGATGAGAGCATTTACGGAGGGCATCATGACACGACTAATATTGTGAAGGTAATTCCTGGTGTTCGGTGGCCCGTAGTGTGTGTGTGTGTGTGTGTGTGTGTGTGTGTGTGTGTGTGTGTGTGTGTGTGTGTGTGTGTGTGTGTGTGTGCGCGCATGCTTGCGTGCTTGAGTGCCTGTGCGTTCGTGCGTGTAAATCATTGAAGAAGTGCGTGACAGTTTGTGTCCTACACTGACAGTGTAGTAGCAGGGTGCGTGACCATTTAATGTCGTATATTGACCATTTTCAGGAAGGTTTCAGAGCGTCACTTGGACTCCAGTGTCTGTCAGTGATGAATCACTGCAGTCACAACAAGTTATGTGATGTGCAGTGTTGTGATAGTGATGCTGGATGTTTCACCTCCCTCTCCCTCATCCTCTTTCCCCTAATACAAGGATGTTGTGTGGGTGAGGGGGCGCAGCCGTGTCTGCTGATGGGGAGTGAGGGAGGGAGAGGTGTGTGTGTGTGGGGGACCGCTGGATAGTTTGAGCAGTGCCTCCCTGCCTGCCACTGCTGGTACACTACCGCTCCAGGCTTGTGTTCACCGTCGCTTTCTCACCTTCCCTGCCGTGTAGTTCCCATCTCCCCTCTCTCACACGTTAACTCTGCTGTCTGCACTGCATTATAGGTGCTGTCTGATACGTTCCTGCCTCGCTAAACATCCGTGTCTGTCCTGGCTTCCTCCTGATTGTGACAGCCATGGATGAAGACACCCCAAACACAGCCTCCGGCAGGAGGAACATCCTACCCCCTGGTGCTTTCCTACAGTGCCACCAGGCCACCATGGTGTGCCAACACTGCTGTAGACCTACTAGACGTATCTAACTATCCAGCAGGCCTACACCATGAAGACTAGTGCTTAATCTTTACCTAGTACGACCACCAGTGCTCTAATCTACATCTAGCCCGGGCCCCTTCCCCCTCACTCACGTTATTTGTCGTGGGAGATAAAGCGATATATATATATATATATATATATATATATATATATATATATATATATATATATATATATATATATTATATATATATATATATATATATATATATTCTAGGGTGGTAGGTATGTGAATATTTTGTGCTTATAGTGCTCGGGAATGATTGGTTAGTATATTAGGTTTAACACTTACCTACGTAACGAGGATCATTAAGAACTCTCCATATACTCAGGTATACATCTCTCGGTGTATATCCACTGAGTGATACACTCTTCAGTGTATATACCATGAAAGATATACGCCTCGCAGCGTATATAAGCAGACATATACCTCCAGGTATATATAATATTATTATTATTATTATTATTATTATTATTATTGTTTACAATAGTTATTTCTCATACAGAAAAACTAACACATTTCAGTGTATATATATACCTTGAATATTGACTGGAGAATACAACGTCAGTGTATATACACTGACTAGTCGTGATTGGACAGCCTTACGTATTCTCAAGTGCAGTGAGAGTGCATTGACCAATGTAGTCTGAGTGCATCCGCGGTGGGGAGTGAATGATGCCGGGGGTAACACCAGAGTGACACTCACCTGTGTGGGGGTTACGAGAGGGGTCAGCGCCCCCGCGGCTCGCTGCCAGACCAGGTCTGCCTGCCGACAGCCTCATTGTTGAAGCTGTGTAAGGAGGCTTGAGGCTGTCTGCCAGCCAGAACAACATGGGTCTTGGGAGGAGCATAACTTCCTTCTGCAGTGGAGGTAAGACTCAAGACTGTCTCTCAAGACTGTCTCTCAAGACTATCTCTCAAGACTATCTCTCAAGACTCTCTCTCAAGACTGTCTCTCAAGACTCTCTCAAGACTGTCTCTCAAGACTGTCTCTCAAGACTCTCTCTCAAGACTGTCTCTCAAGACTATCTCTCAAGACTGTCTCTCAAGACTCTCTCTCAAGACTGTCTCTCAAGACTATCTCTCAAGACTATCTCTCAAGACTATCTCTCAAGACTATCTCTCAAGACTATCTCTCAAGACTATCTCTCAAGACTATCTCTCAAGACTATCTCTCAAGACTATCTCTCAAGACTGTCTCTCAAGACTATCTCTCAAGACTCTCTCTCAAGACTGTCTCTCAAGACTATCTCTCAAGACTCTCTCAAGACTGTCTCTCAAGACTGTCTCTCAAGACTCTCTCTCAAGACTGTCTCTCAAGACTATCTCTCAAGACTCTCTCAAGACTGTCTCTCAAGACTGTCTCTCAAGACTATCTCTCAAGACTATCTCTCAAGACTATCTCTCAAGACTATCTCTCAAGACTATCTCTCAAGACTATCTCTCAAGACTGTCTCTCAAGACTATCTCTCAAGACTCTCTCTCAAGACTGTCTCTCAAGACTATCTCTCAAGACTCTCTCAAGACTGTCTCTCAAGACTGTCTCAAGACTCTCTCTCAAGACTGTCTCTCAAGACTATCTCTCAAGACTCTCTCAAGACTGTCTCTCAAGACTGTCTCTCAAGACTCTCTCTCAAGACTGTCTCTCAAGACTATCTCTCAAGACTATCTCTCAAGACTATCTCTCAAGACTGTCTCTCAAGACTCTCTCTCAAGACTGTCTCTCAAGGCTCTCTCTCAAGACTGTCTCTCAAGGCTCTCAAGACTATCTCTCAAGACTATCTCTCAAGACTGTCTCTCAAGACTATCTCTCAAGACTCTCTCTCAAGACACTCTCTCAAGACTCTCTCTCAAGACTATCTCTCAAGACTCTCTCTCAAGACACTCTCTCAAGACTCTCTCTCAAGACTCTCTCTCAAGGCTCTCAAGACTATCTCTCAAGACTATCTCTCAAGACTATCTCTCAAGACTCTCTCTCAAGACTCTCTCTCAAGACTGTCTCTCAAGGCTCTCTCTCAAGACTATCTCTCAAGACTATCTCTCAAGACTATCTCTCAAGACTCTCTCAAGACTCTCTCAAGACTTTCTCTCAAGACTGTCTCTCAAGACTGTCTCTCAAGACTGTCTCTCAAGACTATCTCTCAAGACTATCTCTCAAGACTATCTCTCAAGACTGTCTCTCAAGGCTCTCTCTCAAGACTATCTCTCAAGACTATCTCTCAAGACTGTCTCTCAAGGCTCTCTCTCAAGACTATCTCTCAAGACTATCTCTCAAGACTATCTCTCAAGACTCTCTCAAGACTCTCTCAAGACTATCTCTCAAGACTGTCTCTCAAGACTGTCTCTCAAGACTGTCTCTCAAGACTGTCTCTCAAGACTGTCTCTCAAGACTGTCTCTCAAGGCTCTCTCTCAAGACTATCTCTCAAGACTATCTCTCAAGACTCAAGACTCTCTCAAGACTATCTCTCAAGACTATCTCTCAAGACTCTCTCAAGACTCTCTCAAGACTATCTCTCAAGACTTTCTCTCAAGACTGTCTCTCAAGACTGTCTCTCAAGACTGTCTCTCAAGGCTCTCTCTCAAGACTATCTCTCAAGACTATCTCTCAAGACTATCTCTCAAGACTCTCTCAAGACTATCTCTCAAGACTATCTCTCAAGACTATCTCTCAAGACTCTCTCAAGACTCTCTCAAGACTATCTCTCAAGACTTTCTCTCAAGACTGTCTCTCAAGACTGTCTCTCAAGACTGTCTCTCAAGACTGTCTCTCAAGGCTCTCTCTCAAGACTATCTCTCAAGACTATCTCTCAAGACTCAAGACTCTCTCAAGACTATCTCTCAAGACTATCTCTCAAGACTCAAGACTCTCTCAAGACTATCTCTCAAGACTATCTCTCAAGACTTTCTCTCAAGACTTTCTCTCAAGACTTTCTCTCAAGACTCCTTCACTCCTTTATGCTTATTACAGTAACCTTAAACTGTGCTAGAGCAGTGTATTGTTTCTCTGTATACTGCTACTTTCTGTACTGCTACTCTGTATTGCTACTTTCTGTACTGCTACTCTGTACTGCTACTCTGTACTGCTACTCTGTACTGCTACTCTGTACTGCTACTCTGTATTGCTACTCTGTATTGCTACTCTGTATTGCTACTCTGTACTGCTACTCTGTATTGCTACTCTGCCATACTGTATGATCCAGGATGAGTGTTACACTCCAGGTGATGAGATACGTCAGTCTCAGCTGGGACAGGCTTTAATAAGCCTGTGGGATAGTGCATCAGTCTACTGGTAGTTCAGCAGGTGTAGTGCTGGTAGTTCAGCAGGCGTAGTACTGGTAGTTCAGCAGGCGTAGTGACTGGTAGTTCAGCAGGCGTAGTACTGGTAGTTCAGCAGGCGTAGTGACTGGTAGTTCAGCAGGCGTAGTACTGGTAGTTCAGCAGGTGTAGTGACTGGTAGTTCAGCAGGTGTAGTGCTGGTAGTTCAGCAGGTGTAGTGACTGGTAGTTCAGCAGGTGTAGTGACTGGTAGTTCAGCAGGTGTAGTACTGGTAGTTCAGCAGGTGTAGTGACTGGTAGTTCAGCAGGTGTGTTAGTGACTGGTAGTTCAGCAGGTGTAGTGACTGGTAGTTCAGCAAGTGTAGTACTGGTAGTTCAGCAGGTGTAGTGACTGGTAGTTCAGCAGGCGTAGTGACTGGTAGTTCAGCAGGTGTAGTGACTGGTAGTTCAGCAGGTGTAGTACTGGTAGCTCAGCAGGTGTAGTGACTGGTAGTTCAGCAGGTGTAGTGACTGGTAGTTCAGCAGGTGTTAGTGCTGGTAGTTCAGCAGGTGTAGTGCTGGTAGTTCAGCAGGTGTAGTGACTGGTAGTTCAGCAGGTGTAGTGACTGGTAGTTCAGCAGGTGTAGTGCTGGTAGTTCAGCAGGTGTAGTGCTGGTAGTTCAGCAGGTCTAGTGACTGGTAGTTCAGCAGGTGTAGTGACTGGTAGTTCAGCAGGTGTAGTGACTGGTAGTTCAGCAGGTGTAGTGACTGGTAGTTCAGCAGGTGTAGTGACTGGTAGTTCAGCAGGTGTAGTGACTGGTAGTTCAGCAGGTGTAGTACTGGTAGCTCAGCAGGTGTAGTGACTGGTAGTTCAGCAGGTGTAGTGACTGGTAGTTCAGCAGGTGTAGTACTGGTAGTTCAGCAGGTGTAGTGACTGGTAGTTCAGCAGGTGTAGTACTGGTAGTTCAGCAGGTGTAGTACTGGTAGTTCAGCAGGTGTAGTACTGGTAGCTCAGCAGGTGTAGTGACTGGTAGTTCAGCAGGTGTAGTGACTGGTAGTTCAGCAGGTGTAGTACTGGTAGTTCAGCAGGTGTAGTACTGGTAGCTCAGCAGGTGTAGTGACTGGTAGTTCAGCAGGTGTAGTGACTGGTAGTTCAGCAGGTGTAGTGCTGGTAGTTCAGCAGGTGTAGTGCTGGTAGTTCAGCAGGTGTAGTGACTGGTAGTTCAGCAGGTGTAGTGACTGGTAGTTCAGCAGGTGTAGTGACTGGTAGTTCAGCAGGTGTAGTGACTGGTAGTTCAGCAGGTGTAGTGACTGGTAGTTCAGCAGGTGTAGTGACTGGTAGTTCAGCAGGTGTAGTGACTGGTAGTTCAGCAGGTGTAGTACTGGTAGTTCAGCAGGTGTAGTGACTGGTAATTCAGCAGGTGTAGTGACTGGTAGTTCAGCAGGTGTAGTGCTGGTAGTTCAGCAGGTGTAGTGACTGGTAGTTCAGCAGGTGTAGTGACTGGTAGTTCAGCAGGTGTAGTGACTGGTAGTTCAGCAGGTGTAGTGCTGGTAGTTCAGCAGGTGTAGTGACTGGTAATTCAGCAGGTGTAGTGACTGGTAGTTCAGCAGGTGTAGTACTGGTAGTTCAGCAGGTGTAGTGACTGGTAGTTCAGCACGTGTAGTACTGGTAGTTCAGCAGGTGTAGTGACTGGTAATTCAGCAGGTGTAGTGACTGGTAGTTCAGCAGGTGTAGTGCTGGTAGTTCAGCAGGTGTAGTGACTGGTAGTTCAGCAGGTGTAGTGACTGGTAGTTCAGCAGGTGTAGTGAATGGTAGTTCAGCAGTTGTAGTGACTGGTAGTTCAGCAGGTGTAGTGACTGGTAGTTCAGCAGGTGTAGTGACTGGTAGTTCAGCAGGTGTAGTGACTGGTAGTTCAGCAGGTGTAGTGACTGGTAGTTCAGCAGGTGTAGTGACTGGTAGTTCAGCAGGTGTAGTGACTGGTAGTTCAGCAGGTGTAGTGACTGGTAGTTCAGCAGGTGTAGTGACTGGTAGTTCAGCAGGTGTAGTGACTGCCTCTCGTTGTGGGTCATATCTTTGTAATATAATAAGTCACCTTTGTAGTTAACCAACACTTCAGTCAAAAACTGACATTATCAATTCAAGTAACTGGGAGTCAGTCCCACGGGTTCCTCAGTCTTGTAAACAACAGACTGTATCCTCAGATCAAACATAGATTGTAACACTCACAGGTTGTTGAGTTAAATGTATATGTATCATATTTGTATCTATCTGTCTCATAGTAGATAGAGAGGATTATATAGTGGGGCCAGTGGTGAGGTGCAGTAGTTGTAGACGGAGTCACATGTGGGCATTGCCCACTACTGCGAGTATCACAAGGATATATCCTCTTGTGGTACTACCAAATATCATGGTGTGGTAGTACCACATATCATGGTGTGGTAGTACCACATATCATGGTGTGGTAGTACCACATATCATGGTGTGGTAGTACCACATATCATGGTGTGGTAGTACCACATATCATGGTGTGGTAGTACCACATACCGTGGTGTGGTAGTACCACATACCATGGTGTGGTAGTACCACATACCATAGTGTGGTAGTACCACATATCATGGTGTGGTAGTACCACATATGGTGTGGTAGTACCACATATCATGGTGTGATAGTACCACATACCATGGTGTGGTAGTACCGCATACCATGGTGTGGTAGTACCTCATACCATGGTGTGGTAGTACCACATACCATGGTGTGGTAGTACCACATGTCATGGTGTGGTAGTACCACACCTGGTGTGGTAGTACCACATGCCATGGTGTGGTAGTTACCACTATCATGGTGTGGTAGTACCACATATCATGGTGTGGTAGTACCACATATCATGGTGTGGTTAGTACCACATACCATGGTGTGGTAATACCACATACCATGGTGCGGCAGTACCATATATAGTGTGGTAGTACCACATACCATGGTGTGGTAGTACCACATATGGTGTGGTAGTACCACATACCATGGTGTGGTAGTACCACATACCATGGTGTGGTAGTACCACATATCATGGTGTGGTAGTACCACATACCATGGTGTGGTAGTACCACATATCATGGTGTGGTAGTACCACATACCATGGTGTGGTAGTACCACATATGGTGTGGTAGTACCACATACCATGGTGTGGTAGTACCACATACCATGGTGTGGTAGTACCACATACCATGGTGTGGTAGTACCACATACCATGGTGTGGTAGTACCACATACCATGGTGTGGTAGTACCACATACCATGGTGTGGTAGTACCACATACCATGGTGTGGTAGTACAACATACCATGGTGTGGTAGTACCACATACCATGGTGTGGTAGTACCACATACCATGGTGTGGTAGTACCACATACCATGCAACAATATATACTGTTCAGTGGTATTATTACCTGCTACCTGGAGTCTACCTGGAGGGTATTCCAGGGATCAACGCCCCCACGGTCCAGTCCACGACCAGGCCTCCTGGTGAATCAGGGCCTGATCAACCAGGCTGTTACTGCTGGCTGCACTTAGTCCAGCGTACGAACCACAGCCCGGCTGATCCGGCACCGACTTTAAGTATCTGTCCAGCTCCCTCTTGGAGGCAGCCAAGGATCTTGAAGGCAGCCAGGGATCTTGAAGACAGCCAGAGGTCTTGAAGACATCCAGGGATCTTGAAGACAGCCAGGGGCCTTGAAGACAGCCAGGGGTCTTGAAGGCAGCCAGGGATCTTGAAGAAAGCCAGAGGTCTTGAAGGCAGCCAGGGATCTAGAAGGCAGCCAGGGATCTTGAAGACAGCCGGAGGTCTTGAAGACATCCAGGGATCTTGAAGACAGCCAGGGGTTTTGAAGGCAGCCAGGGATCTTGAAGACAGCCAGAGGTCTTGAAGACATCCAGGGATCTTGAAGACAGCCAGGGGCCTTGAAGACAGCCAGGGGTCTTGACGGCAGCCAGGGATCTAGAAGGCAGCCAGGGGTCTTGAAGGCAGCCAGGGGTCTAGAAGGCAGCCAGAGGTCTTGAAGACAGCCAGGGATCTAGAAGGCAGCCAGGGGTCTTGAAGGCAGCCAGGGGTCTTGAAGACAGCCAGGGGTCTTGAAGACAGCCATGGGCCTTGAAGACAGCCAGGGATCTAGAAGGCAGCCAGGGTCTTGAAGGCAGCCAGGGGTCTTGAAGACAGCCAGGGGTCTTGAAGACAGCCAGGGGTCTTGAAGACAGCCATGGGCCTTGAAGACAGCCAAGGGTGTTGAAGGCAGCCAGGGATCTTGAAGGCAGCCAGGGGTCTTGAAGACAGCCAGGGGTCTTGAAGACAACCAGGGGTCTTGAAGACAGCCAGGGGTCTTGAAGACAGCCAGGGATCTTGAAGGCAGCCAGGGATCTTAAAGACAGCCAGGGGTCTTGAAGACAACCAGGGGTCTATTGGTAATTCCCATTATGCGTGATGGGAGGCTGTTGAACAGTCTTGGGCCCTGGACACTTATGGTGTTTTCTCTTAGTGTACCAATGGCGACCCTACTTTCCACTGGGGGTGTGTTGCACCTCCTGCCCAGTCTTTTACTTTCGTAGGCAGTGATTTCCGTGTGCAGATTCGGGACCATTCCTTCCAGGATTTTCCAAGAGTGAATTATGGCGTTATTTTGTATATGTTTCTGCCTCTCTCTTTCCCTAACTTTCATTGACCCCATCTCTCTCTCTTGCTCTCTCAGTTCCTTCTAGTTCACTCCCTCCCACAACAAGTATCGACTCCTACTTACTCCTCGTCTGTGTTGTTTTTACCCCCTACCCCCACCCCCCTTCATCGTTATAACCTTGTCCCCTGCCCCTGCCCCTTACACGTAGCCTGCCATCTACACTATTACCCTGCCACCTACACTATTATCCTGCCACCTGCACTATTATCCTGCCACCTGCATTATTATCCTGCCACCTGCACTATTATCCTGCCACCCCCCTGCCCTGCCACCTACACTTTACCCTGCACCTCCCCTGCCCCCTGCCACCTTCACTATTACCCTGCCACCTACACTTTTACCCTGCCACCTCCCCTCCCTGCCACCTACACTATTACACTGCCACCCCCTGCCACCTGCCCCTACACTATTTCCTGCCATACTCCCTGCCCCTGCCACTACACTATTACCCTGCCACCTCCCCTGCCCCTGCCACCTACACTATTACCCTGCCACCTACACTATTACCCTGCCGCTTACACTATTACCTGCCACCTGCATTATTACCCTGCCCCTCCCCTGCCCCTGCCACCTACACTATTACCCTGCACCTGCTATTACCCTGCCACCTCCCCTGCCCCTGCCACGTACACTATTACCCTGCCACCAACACTATTACCCTGCCACCTCCCTGCCCCTGCACCTACACTATTACCCTGCCACCTACACTATTACCTGCCACCTACACTATTACCTGCCACCTACACTATTACACTGCCACCTACACTATTACACTGCCACCTACACTATTACTCTGCCACCTACACTATTACCTACCCTACACTTATTACCCTTCCACCTACACTATTACACTGCCACCTACACTATTACCTGCCACCTACACTATTACACTGCCACCTACACTATTACACTGTCACCTACACTAATTACCCTGCACCTACATTATTACACTGCCACCTACACTATTACCCTGCCACCTACACTATTACACTGCCACCTACACTATTACCCTGCCACCTACACTATTACCCTGCCACCTACACTTACACTGCCACCTACACTCTTACCCTGCCACCTACACTATTACCCTGCCACTACACTATTACCACTGCCCTACATTATTACCCTGCCACTACACTATTACCCTGCCACCTCCCCTGCCCCTGCCACCTACACTATTACTCTGCCACCTCACTATTACCCTGCCACCTACACTATTACACTGCCACCTACACTATTACACTGCCACCTACACTATTACCCTGCCACCTACATTATTACACTGCCACCTACACTATTACCCTGCCACCTACACTATTACACTGCCACCTACACTATTACCCTGCCACCTACACTATTACCTTGCCAACCTACACTATTACACTGCCACCTACACTATTACCACTGCACCTACACTATTACTCTGCCACCTACACTATTACCCTGCCACCTGCACTATTACACTGCCACCTACACTATTCACTGCACCTACACTATTACTCTGCCACCTACACTATTACACTGCCACCTACACGATTACCCTGCCACCTACACTATTACACTGCCACCTACACTATTACACTGCCACCTACACTATTACCCTGCCACCTACACTATTACACTGCCACCTACACTATTACCCTGCCACCTACACTATTACCCTGCCACCTACACTATTACCCTGCCACCTACACTTACGCTGCCACCTACACTATTACCCTGCCACCTACACTATTACCCTGCCACCTACACTATTACACTGCCACCTACATTATTACCCTGCCACCTACACTATTACCCTGCCACCTCCCCTGCCCCTGCCACCTACACTATTACTCTGCCACCTACACTATTACCCTGCCACCTACACTATTACACTGCCACCTACACTATTACACTGCCACCTACACTATTACCCTGCCACCTACATTATTACCTGCCCACCTACACTCTTACACTGCCACCTACACTATTACCCTGCCACCTACACTATTCACTGCACCTACACTATTACCCTGCCACCTACACTATTTCACTGCCACCTACACTATTACACTGCCACTACACTATTACCCTGCCACCTACACTATTACCACCCACTGCCACCTACACTATTACACTGCCACCTACACTATTACCCTGCCACCTACATTATTACACTGCCACCTACATTATTACCCTGCCACCTACACTATTACACTGCCACCTACACTATTACCCTGCCACCTACACTATTACACTGCCACCTACACTATTACCCTGCCACCTACACTATTACCCTGCCACCTACACTATTACACTGCCACCTACACTATTACCCTGCCACCTACACTATTACCCTGCCACCTCCCCTGCCCCTGAACTTCACCTACATGTCATGTCACCTAATTGATAGTGAGTGCTGGAGGCAACCCGGATGTTATTGTTGTTAGTGTTGTCAGTGTTGTTGTTAGTGTTGTCAGTGTTGTTGTTAGTGTTGGCAGTGTTGTTGTTAGTGTTGGCAGTGTTGTTGTTAGTGTTGTCAGTGTTGTTGTTAGTGTTGTCAGTGTTGTTGTTAGTGTTGGCAGTGTTGTTGTTGTAGTTGTCAGTGTGTTGTTAGTGTTGTCAGTGTTGTTGTTAGTGTGTCAGTGCTTGTTGTTAGTGTTGGCAGTGTTGTTGTTAGTGTTGGCAGTGTTGTTGTTAGTGTTGTCAGTGTTGTTGTTAGTGTTGTCAGTGTTGTTGTTAGTGTTGTCAGTGTTGTTGTCAGTGTTGTTGTTAGTGTTGGCAGTGTTGTTGTTAGTGTTGGCAGTGTTTGTTGTTTAGTGTTGTCAGTGTTGTTGTTAGTGTTGTCAGTGTTGTTGTTAGTGTTGTCAGTGTTGTTGTTAGTGTTGGCAGTGTTGTTGTTAGTGTTGTCAGTGTTGTTGTTAGTGTTGGCAGTGTTGTTGTTAGTGTTGGCAGTGTTGTTGTTAGTGTTGTCAGTGTTGTTGTTAGTGTTGTCAGTGTTGTTGTTAGTGTGTCAGTGTTGTTGTTAGTGTTGTCAGTGTATGTTGTTAGTGTTGTTGTTAGTGTTGGCAGTGTTGTTGTTAGTGTTTGGCCAGTGTTGTTGTTAGTGTTGTCAGTGTTGTTTGTTAGTGTTGTCAGTGTTGTTGTTAGTGTTGGCAGTGTTGTTGTTAGTGTTGTCAGTGTTGTTGTCAGTGTTGTAGGTTGTTGTTAGTGTTGTCAGTGTTGTTGTTAGTGTTGTCAGTGTTGTTGTTAGTGTTGTCAGTGTTGTTGTTAGTGTTGTCAGTGTTGTTGTTAGTGTTGTCAGTGTTGTTGTTAGTGTTGTCAGTGTTGTTGTTCTACTCTGAAGTTCATATATCACAGTATATACACTGAGAGATGTGTTTCTCACAGTATATACACTGAGAGATGTGTCTCTCACAGTATATACACTGAGAGATGTGTTCTCACAGTATATACACTGAGAGATGTGTCTCTCACAGTATATACACTGAGAGATGTGTCTCTCACAGTATATACACTGAGAGATGTGTGTCTCACAGTATATACACTTAGAGATGTGTGTCTCACAGTATATACACTGAGAGATGTGTCTCTCACAGTATATACACTGAGAGATGTGTCTCTCACAGTATATACACTGAGAGATGTGTCTCACAGTATATACACTGAGAGATGTCTCTCACAGTATATACACTGAGAGATGTGTCTCATCATATATACTCAGAATATTCCTGACTATGGAGACATATTGCAGTAAGAACTGTCTTAAAGAACACAATCTCCAACACCTTAATGTTCCACTGAGAAATACTGTATTTCTCACACTTCTGACGTTACCTACATCCTCTAACCTCACTGACATGACCCATTCCCCTCACTCATGTCTCACATTACCTCTCACTCACATGTCTCTTATTACCCCCTCTATTCTCCCTCTCTCTCTCTCTCTGTTTTATCAGATGATATTCTTGCTCTTAATTCGTGATCAACCAGACTGTTGTTACTGGCTGACTGGAGGAACAATGACAGCATAGCTGCTGTCATTGTTCCTGTCGAAATCTGTGTTTATGTCGTACATTTGTCGTGGTTAGTGGAGTGGGTTGTTAGTAGTGGCGGTAGTGAGGGTGTGTTTATGGTTGTTAGTAGTGGCGGTAGTGAGGGTGTGTTTATGGTTGTTAGGAAGTGGTTGACGTAGGTGTGTAGGAAGAAGGTAGGTACTGGAGTGTGTGTGGTAGTGTCAGGAAGGTAGGTACTGGTGTGTGGTAGTGCCAGGAAGGTAGGTACTGATGTGTGGTAGTGCCAGGAAGGTAGGTACTGGTGCGTGGTAGTGTCAGGAAGGTAGGTACTGGTGTGTGGTAATGGCAGGAATGTAGTTACTGGTGCGTGGTAGTGTCAGGAAAGTAGGTACTGGTGTGTGGAAGTGTCAGGAAGGTAGGTACTGGTGTGTGGTAGTGTCAGGAAGGTAGATACTGGTGTGTGGTAGTGTCAGGAAGGTAGGTACTGGTGCCTGGTAGTGTCAGGAAGGTAGGTACTGGTGCCTGGTAGTGTCAGGAAGGTAGGTACTGGTGCCTGGTAGTGTCAAGAAGGTAGGTACTGGTGCCTGGTAGTGTCAGGAAGGTAGGTACTGGTGCCTGGTAGTGTCAGGAAGGTAGGTACTGGTGCCTGGTAGTGTCAGGAAGGTAGGTACTGGTGCCTGGTAGTGTCAGGAAGGTAGGTACTGGTGCCTGGTAGTGTCAGGAAGGTAGGTACTGGTGCCTGGTAGTGTCAGGAAGGTAGGTACTGGTGCCTGGTAGTGTCAGGAAGGTAGGTACTGGTGCCTGGTAGTGTCAGGAAGGTAGGTACTGGTGCCTGGTAGTGTCAGGAAGGTAGGTACTGGTGCCTGGTAGTGTCAGGAAGGTAGGTACTGGTGTGTGGTAGTGTCAGGAAGGTAGGTACTGGTGCCTGGTAGTGTCAGGAAGGTAGGTACTGGTGCCTGGTAGTGTCAGGAAGGTAGGTACTGGTGCCTGGTAGTGTCAGGAAGGTAGGTACTGGTGCCTGGTAGTGTCAGGAAGGTAGATACTGGTGCCTGGTAGTGTCAGGAAGGTAGGTACTGGTGCCTGGTAGTGTCAGGAAGGTAGGTACTGGTGCCTGGTAGTGTCAGGAAGGTAGGTACTGGTGCCTGGTAGTGTCAGGAAGGTAGGTACTGGTGTGTGGTAGTGTCAGGAAGGTAGGTACTGGTGCCTGGTAGTGTCAGGAAGGTAGGTACTGGTGCGTGGTAGTGTCAGGAAGGTAGGTACTGGTGCCTGGTAGTGTCAGGAAGGTAGGTACTGGTGCCTGGTAGTGTCAGGAAGGTAGGAACTTGTGCCTGGTAGTGTCAGGAAGGTAGGTACTGGTGCCTGGTAGTGTCAGGAAGGTAGGTACTGGTGCCTGGTAGTGTCAGGAAGGTAGGTACTGGTGCCTGGTAGTGTCAGGAAGGTAGGAACTTGTGCCTGGTAGTGTCAGGAAGGTAGGTACTGGTGCCTGGTAGTGTCAGGAAGGTAGGTACTGGTGCCTGGTAGTGTCAGGAAGGTAGGTACTGGTGCCTGGTAGTGTCAGGAAGGTAGGTACTGGTGTGTGGTAGTGTCAGGAAGGTAGGTACTGGTGCCTGGTAGTGTCGGGAAGGTAGGTACTGGTGCCTGGTAGTGTCAGGAAGGTAGGTACTGGTGCCTGGTAGTGTCAGGAAGGTAGGTACTGGTGTGTGGTAGTGTCAGGAAGGTAGGTACTGGTGCCTGGTAGTGTCAGGAAGGTAGGTACTGGTGCCTGGTAGTGTCAGGTGTCAGGAAGTGTGGTATTACACCCTGAGTGAGGTGTGTGGCACTCTGGTACTCCCACCAGGTGATATAAAGCTGAGTGTAACCAATGTTGGCACTCACCTTTAGTCTATTCCTGCACTCAGGACATGTTATCAGTGTAATCTGAGTGCTGTGTTCCACTCCTGCACTCAGAACATGTTATCAGTGTTATCTCTGAGTGCAGTAATCCACTTCTGCACTCACAGGTTACATGAAAGTAATGCTTAACCTTTACTAATGACCTACTCGACTATGGTAGTGCCATCTCTCTCTCTCTCTCTCTCTCTCTCTCTCTCTCTCTCTCTCTCTCTCTCTCTCTCTCTCTCCTAGGATCATTACACAGTGAGTGTTCAACATTCACTGGAAGATTGTCTGACTATGCTTGACATTCCTTGCTAACGCTTTCTAAATTATCACAGTTTAAGAACGGAATCACAAAATCAACACGCGCGCGCGCGCACACACACACACACACACACACACACACACACACACACACACACACACACACACACACACGCACGCACGCACGCACGCGTATAACAGGAAGGGCACTGCAATGGATCAGAGAATATCTGACAGGGAGGCAACAACGAGTCCTGGTACGGGATGAGGTATCACAGTGGGCACCTGTGACGAGCGGGGTCCCACAGGGGTCGGTCCTAGGACCAGTGCTATTTCTGGTATATGTGAAAGACTTGATGGAAGGGATAGACTCTGAAGTGTCCCTGTTTGCAGAGGATGTGAAGTTAATGAGGAGAATTAAATCTGATGAGGGCCAGGTAGGACCACTTGTCCAGCCTGGACAGGCTGGACAAGTGGTCCAGGAACTGGCTTCTTGAATTCAACCCCGCCAAATGCAAAGTCATGAAGATCTGAGAAAGGCAAAGAAGACCGCAGACAGAGTATAGACAGGTGACCAAGGACTGCAAACCTCGCTCAAGGAAAAAGATCTTGGGGTGACCATACCACCGAGCATGTCTCTGGAGGCACACATCAACCAGATAGCTGCTGCAACATACGGGTGCCTGGCAAACCTGAGAACAGCGTTCCGATACCTTAGTAAGTAATCGTTCAAGACACTGTACACTGTGTACGTCAGGCCCATACTGGAGTATGCAGCACCTGTTTGGAACCCACACTTGATCAAGCCCGTCAAGAAATTGGAGAAAGTGCAAAGGTTTGCAACAAGGCTAGTTCCGGAGCTCAGGGGTATGTCCTACGAAGAAATGTTGAGGGAAATCGGACTGACGACATTGGAGGACAGGCGGGTCAGGGGAGACATGATAACGACATACAAAATACTGCGTGGAATAGATAAGGTGGACAGAGACAGGTTGTTCCAGAGATGGGACACAGAAACAAAGGGTCATAATTGGAAGCTGAAGACTCAGACGAGTCAGAGGGATGTTAGGAAGTATTTCTTCAGTCATAAAGTCGTCAGGAAGTTGAATAGCCTAACAAGTGATGTAATGGAGGCAGGAACCATACATAGCTTTAAGACGAGGTATGACAAAGCTCTGGAAGCAGAGAGAGAGAGAGGACCTAGTAGCGATCAGTGAAGAGGTGGGGTCAGGAGCTGAGTCTCGACCCCTGCAACCACAATTAGGTGAGTACACACACACAGGACGTGGTGGAGGCTAGTTCCATGCTGGCTACCTGGCTCTCTGACCGGCTTGCTACCTGGCTCTCTGGCTTACTGGCTGGCTGCCTTTCTGACTGGCTGACTGGCTGGCTGACTCTCTGGCTGGTTGGCTGGCTGGCTGGCTGGCTGGCTGACTTTCTGGCTGGCTTTCTGGCTGGCTGGCTAACTGGCTGACTTGATATAATTAAATATTTGGGACATGATTAAGAAAGTTAATGCTTAGGAATATAGGTTCTAACCTTCATGTTACTTTGCTGGTGGTGGTAGCAGGTGTGGGCACTGTGGGCACTGTGGGCACTCATCTGTGTGCAGAGTGTGGGGGTGGGTATTGGGAGAGCGCATGTGTGTTGGAGTGAAATTTATAATGACGGGGAAAGTGAAGTGTTTGGTTGTAATGGGAAGTTTGTGTGTGTGTGTGTGTGTGTGTTTACTCACCTAGTTGTGGCTGCAGGGGTTGATTCATAGCTCCTGGCCCCGCCTCTTCACTGGTTGCTAGTAGGTCCTCTCTCTTCCTGCTCCAAGAGTTTTATCATACCTCTGTTTAAAGCTATGTACAGATCCTGCCTCCACTACATCATTCTCCAGATTGTTCCACTTCCTGACAACTCTACGACTGAAGAAATACTTCCTAACATCCCTGTGACTCATCTGAGTCTTCAACTTCCAGTTGGGACCCCTTGTTGCTGTGTTACATCTCTGGAACATTCTGTCCCAATCCACCCTGTCAATTCCTTTCAATATTTTATATGTTGTTATCATGTCCCGCCTGTCCTTCCTATCCTCCAGTGTCGTCAGGTTGATTTACCCTTAACCTCTCCTCATAGGACATGCCCCTCAGCTCCGGGACTAGTCTTGTTGCAAACCTTTGCACTTTGTCTAATTTCTTGACGTGTGTGACCAGATGTGGGTTCCATACTGGTGCTGCATACTCCAATATGGGCCTGACGTACACGGTGTACAGTGTGTGTGTGTGTGTGGTGTGTGTGTGTGTGTGTGTGTGTGTGTGTGTGTGTGTGTGTGTGTGTGTGTGTGTGCGTGTGCGCGCAACATTGCATATCCACAAAGGTCACCAGACACTTTGGGGGGTTTAAGGAGAATGTCAGGAGGCCTGGGGTGGGAACCAGCGGCACTCAGTGCTTGTTATGTGGCCAGAGTTGACATCAAGCTCCAGGTCTGGTGTATCTACTCTTCTGTAGTTGCCAGGGTTCGAGTCTCGGCTCTTAGCCTTGCCTCAGCTGACCTCCTGGGCCCTGTCAAACCTATTTAAAGTATGGAACCAGTCTGCCACGTCTTGTGTTAGTTACTATTTATCAAAGGCACTTGTCGATAGACACTTGGCCTCCTGTTTGTAGTGTGTGTAGTAGTAGTTTGTCAAAGGCGCTTGTCGATATATACTTGGCCTGTTGTGCATACATAATGTGTGTATTCACCTAATTGTGGTTGGAGGGGTCGATTCATAGCTCCTGTGTGTGTGTGTGCGTGTGTGTGTGTGTGTGTGTGTGTGTGTGTGTGTACTCACCTAGTTGTACTCACCTAGTTGATTTTGCGGGGGGTCGGTCCGAGCCCGGGCCCCCCGCCTCTTCACTGATCACTACTAGGTCACCTCCCGGAGCCGTGAGCTTTATCATACCTTGCTTAAAGCTTGTTGGTCCTGCCTGCACTACATCGCTTGTGTTGTGTGTGGTGGCGCATGTTGCTGGTCACGGTGTTTCCCGGGGTTCATACAACTGCGGGTGTTGTGTGATAAGGGCGGTACTGGTCTACCTCACACCCCCTACCCTCAAAAACATACCATTACTAAAAGTGATTTTGTGTGTATTACCCAGTAGAATTGTGGAGGGGTCGAGTTCCTGCTCCTCACCCCTCTCCTACACTATCCCCATCACCACAGCTTAATGACAGAACACGGTACGGGTGGGACCAAATTTTCGCCCAGGTGGGGGATAAAACTCCGGGCCCAGTGCGTAAATACGGGCCAGCTGGCTAAAATGAATTCATCCAAATGGTATATATATACACCATGGGGAGGTAGCAAGGGCCACCACTGGGGACCACAAATGCAAGTTTTTTTTTATCCACTGGCCCAGGGCTTACACACTGCCCGGGAAATTTTTACCAATATTCCCTGAGTTCGATCCCCACCGTACCGTGGTTGTTTCCTGCACCGGAAGCTGTTTAAAAGGCTTCTTTTCCCCACTACTTCCTCATCCGGTCTTTCCACTTTCCAAACACCCTGGACAAAGAAAACTGCCTCCTTCCCCGGGGTCATTCCACTTTCCAAAACCTGAACAAAAAGAAATACTGCCCCCTCCCCGGTATTCCATTTTCCAAACATTTGAGACTAAAGAAATACTGCCTCCTCATCCAGGTCATTCCACTTTCCAAACACCCTGAGACTAAAGAAATACTGCCTCCTCATCCAGGTCATTCCACTTTCCAAACACCCTGAGACTAAAGAAATACTGCCTCCTCATCCAGGTCTTTCCACTTTCCAAAACCCTGGGGATAAGAAATACTGCCCCCCTCATCCAGGTCATTCCATTTTCCCAAAAAACACCCTGAGCAAAAGAAATACTGCCCCCTCACCGGGTCTTTCCATTTTTCCAAACCCCCTGAGACTAAAGAAATACTGCCTGACATGCCCATGCTTCATCTGAGTCTTCAGCTTCCACCTGTGTGAGGTGCCGTCATCCTGGTCCTTTTAATTCAAAGAACTTTTCCCTGTCGTTTTGCCTGTCCTTTTGAGACTGCAAATTCAACATTTTTCAAGGAATCCCCCCCCAAATCCCTAATTTTGACCTATTTCCGGTGTGTGCTCACCTATTTATACTCGCCTTTGTGGCTGTGGGGGTCGTTCACGACCCCGGGCCCCCGCTTCCTGGTCGTTTACAAGGAAACCTCTCTCGCTTCATAGCTTTATCTCACCTCTTCTTAAAGCTGTTTTGGGATCCTGCCTCCACTACATCATTTCCCCAAACTATTCCACTTACTGACTCTTGTACTGAAAAAAATCTTCCAAAACACCCCGTGTTCATCTGATCTTCAACTTCCAACTGTGCCCCCTTGTTACTGTGTCCCATTCGGGAACATCCGTCTTGTCACCTTGTCGTTTTCTCTCATTTTTATATTCGTTATCATATCCCCCCTATCCCCTTCTTCCATGTCCCCAAGTCGTTTTCCCTTTAAACCTCCTTAAGACTACCTTTAGTCCGGAACTAGTCTTGTGTGTGTGTGTGTGTGTGTGTGTGTGGTGTGTGTGTTTTGTGTGTGTGTGTGTGTGTGTTTCAGGGTGGGGGCAAAAAGTAGGTCGCCCGGGATGGTTCATTAGACCCACCTGGTGAGTTTCCACCTGTGTGATCCCCACCTAGTGTAGCCTCCACCTGGTGTGACCACCCCCAAGGTAGCCTTCCCCTGGTGCAGTCTTCCCCTGGTGTGACTTCCACCTAGTTTAGCCTCCACCTAGTGTAGTTTTCACCTGGTGTGATTCCCAACTAGTGTAGCCTCCCCCGGGGTGTGTTCCACCTGGTGTAGCCTCCAGGGTGTAGCCTCCCCCGGGTGTACCTCCTTTTGGGTGGGAGATACACCAGTTGTGGGACCCTTTACGCACCAGGGTTCACGGGATGTTACAGCCCGGGGTTTTCACAGGGACTGTTACAGCACCAGGGTTTTTCACAGGACTTTACAGCCCCAGGGTTAAGGTGTTCAGACCAGGGTTCACGGGACTGTTACAGCACCAGGGTTCACAGGACTGTTACAGCACCAGGGTTCACAGGACTGTTACAGCACCAGGGTTCACAGGACTGTTACAGCACCAGGGTTCACAGGACTGTTACAGACCGGGTTCCCCAGTAATGTTACAGCACCAGGGTTCACAGTACTGTTACAGCACCAGGGTTCACAGTACTGTTACAGCACCAGGGTTCGCAGTACTGTTACAGCACCAGGGTTCGCAGTACTGTTACAGCACCAGGGTTCACAGGACTGTTACAGCACCAGGGTTCGCAGTACTGTTACAGCCCCAGGGGTTTGCAGTACTGTTACGCACCGGGGTTCGCATACTGTTACCAAGGGTTCGCAGACGTTACAGCACCAGGGTTACATATGTTACAGCCCCGGGGTTTTCCGGACTGTTACGCACCGGGGTTCACAGTACTGTTACGCCCCGATTCGCAGTCTGTTACAAACCAGGGTTCCGTACGTACAGCACCAGGGTTCACGGACTTACTGCCCATTCACGTACTTTTACAGCACCGGGGTTTTCACAGTATCTTACAGCCCCAGGGTTCGCAGTTGTTACGCCCGGGGGTTCACGGACTTTTTACAGCCCCAGGTTCACTATTTCTTACAGCACCGGGGTTCGCATTTGTTAAGCACCAGGGTTCGCATTACTTTACAGCACCGGGGTTCACAGTACTGTTACAGCACCGGGGGTTCGAAGTACTGTTACAACCCCAGGGTTCCAGGACTTTTACAGCCCCAGGGTTCGCAGTACTGTAACCACCAGGGCTCACAGGACTGTTACGCACCAGGGTTCACAGTTGTTACAGCAAAAGGGGTTCGTTTTTGTTACAGCACCAGGGTTCACAGTATGTTACAGCACCAGGGTTCACGGACTGTTAAAGCACCGGGTTCACGGATTGTTACAGAACCAGGGTTCACAGTACTGTTAACACCAGGGTTCACGCTTTTTACAGCACCAGGGTTCACATATGTTACAGCCCCGGGGGTTTCACAGTACTGTACAGCACCGGGGGTTCACATCTGTTACAGCACCAGGGTTCCAGTCTGTTACAGCACGGGGTTCGCATACTGTTACAGCACCGGGTTCACGGGATTTTACGCCCCGGGGTTCACAGGACTGTTCAGCCCCAGGGTTTGCAGTACGTTACAGCACCAGGGTTCGCATACGTTACGCACCAGGGTTCCATACTTTTACAGCACCGGGGTTTTCACGTCTGTTACGCACCAGGGTTCACAGAATGTTACAGCCCAGAGTTCGCAGTACTGTTCAGCACCGGGGTTTTCCAGTACTTTTAAGCACCAGAGTTCGAGTATTTTTTACAGCACCGGGTTTCACAGTACTTTCAGCACCAGGGTTCACGGGGATGTTGCAGCACCAGGGTTCACTTTGTTCAGCCCCCAGGGTTCACAGTACTCTTACAGCCCAGGGTTCGCGTATGTTCAGCACCAGGGTTCACAGGACTGTTACAGAAACCGGGTTCACAGACTCTTACGCCCCAGGGTTCGCATTACGTTACAGCACCAGGGTTCGCATTACTGTTACAGCACCAGGGTTCACAGTACTGTTACAGCACCAGGGTTCGAAGTACTGTTACAACACCAGGGTTCACAGGACTGTTACAGCACCAGGGCCCAGGACTTTTACAGCACCGGGTTCAAGTACTGTTACGCCGGGTTTTCGCAGTCTGTACAGCCCGGGTTCACATACTGTTCAGCACCAGGTTCCGGGACTGTTACAGCACCAGGGTTCACATCGTTACAGCACCAGGGTTCACAGGACTGTTACAGCACCAGGGTTCACAGGACTGTTACAGCACCAGGGTTCACAGGACTGTTACAGCACCAGGGTTCACAGGACTGTTACAGAACCAGGGTTCACAGTACTGTTACAGCCCCGGGGTTCACAGGATTGTAACAGCACCGGGCTCACAGGCGTTACAGAACCAGGGTTCACAGTACTCTTACAGAAAGGGGTTCTCAAAGTTCCCATAATACACAAGTATGGTTTTTGCCTACTCCCATTTCCTTCATTACATTCCTAAGTGACTCGTCGGGAAACACTAAGTATTTCCTGACCCGGAAACAAAAGGAAATACTTGTTTTTCCTGCCCACAGCGGGGACCCTTTTGGTCATCTGACCGAGGCCTTTCCCTCGGGCTTACCACTCCACCACTTAAAATGGCGTTTATGTTTATAACTATTAGATAGGGTTATTAAGCTTCCCACACGTAAAATCTTTTCCCAGCCTCCTTGATCATCTCCGTTCCCTGTCAACTCTCGTTCCCTTTGTTGATGTTTAAAAAATTAAACTAGGGAGGATAAAAAGCCAGAGAACCGTAATACCGCGACTGGAACAATACATAGATAATGGTCTGATTGTACTGTTAACTAGTGACGCGTTAGTTAATGGTCTAAGTCCGGCTATTTTTGTAGAATAATATGCAGTTAGTCCTGGTTGAGCATTGTTGGGGTTGTTTGGGAAAGAAAATGATGTCTTGATAGTTGTTTTGACTGTTTTTTGGGTTGGTCAGTAGGTGGTTTTGGTTGGTAGTTGTTTGTGACTGTTTTTGGTTGGTCGTAGGTGGTATTGATGTCTGAGTAGTTGTTTAGTGACTGTTGTTTGGTTGGTCAGTAGGTGGTGTTGATGCTGATATTTGTTTAGTGACTGTTTTTTCAGTAGGTGGGTTTTGATGTCTGAGTAGTTTTTAGGACTGTTTTTTGGTTTTGGTCAGTGGGTGGTGTTGAGTTGAGTAGTTTTTAGTGACTGTTGTTTGGGGGTCATAGGTGGTGTTGATGTCTGATTGTTGTTTAGTGACTTTGTTTGGTTTGGTCAGTGGGTGGTGTGAGTCTGAGTATTTTGTTTAGTGACTGTTTTTGGTTGGTCAGGGGGTGGTGTTGATGTCTGAGTAGTTGTTCGTGACTTTGTTTGGTTGGTCAGTGGGTGGTGTTGATTCGGTAGTTGTTTAGTGACTGTTGTTTGGTTGTCTTAGGGGGTTTTGGATGTCTGAGTAGTTGTTTAGTAAATGTTTGTTTGGTTGGCAGGGGTGGTGTTGAGTCTGATTTTTTTAGGACTGTTGTTTGGTTGGTCAGTAGGGGGTGTTGATGTCTGAGTAGTTGTTTAGTGACTGTTGTTTGGTTGGTCAGTAGGTGGTGTTGATGTCTGAGTAGTTGTTTAGTGACTGTTTGGTCAGTAGGTGGTGTTGATGTCTGAGTAGTTGTTTAGTGACTGTTTGGTCAGTAGGTGGTGTTGATGTTGAGTAGTTGTTTAGTGCTTTTTGGTGTAGGTGGTGTTGATGTCGAGATTGTTTAGGGGGACTTTTTGGTCAGTAGGTGGTGTTATGTTGAGTAGTTGTTTAGTGACTGTTTGGGGCAGTAGGGGGTGTGATGTCTGGTAGTTTTTGGACTGTTTTTTGGGTTTGGGTCATTGGTGGTTTGATGTCGAGTGTTGTTAGTGACTGTTGTTTGGTTGGTGTAGGTGGTTTTTGATTTGAGTATTTGTTTAGTGACTGTTGTTTGGTTGGTCAGTAGGTGGTGTTGATGTTTAGTTGTTTAGTGACTGTTTTTTGGTTGGTCAGTAGGTGGTGTTGATGTCTGAGTAGTTGTTTAGTGACTGTTGTTTGGTTGGTCAGTAGGTGGTGTTGATGTCTGAGTAGTTGTTTAGTGACTGTTGTTTGGTTGGTCAGTAGGTGGTGTTGATGTCTGAGTAGTTTTTTAGTGACTGTTTTTTGGGTTTGGGTCAGTGGGTGGTGTTGATGTTGAGTATTTTTTAGTGATGTTGTTTGGTTGGTAGGGTGGTGTTGATTTTGAGTGTTGTTTATGACTGTTGTTTGGTTGGTCAGTGGTGGTGTTGATGTCTGAGTAGTTGTTTATGACTGTTGTTTGGTTGGTCAGTAGGTGGGGTTGATTTCGGGTAGTTGTTTAGGACTGTTTTTGGTTGGTCATGGGTGGTGTTGTGTCTGAGTATTTTGTTTGTGACTGTTGTTTGGGTTGGTCAGTAGGTGGTTTTTATTCGATATTGTTTAGTAAGTTGTTTGGTTGGTCAGTAGGGGTGTTGAGTCTGAGTAGTTGTTTAGTGACGTTTTTGGTTGGTCAGTAGGGGGTGTTGATGTTGAGTAGTTTTTTAGTGATTTTTTTGGGTTGGGTCAGTAGGTGGTTTTGATTTAGTAGTTTTTTATGACTGTTGTTTGGTTGGTCAGTAGGTGGTTTTGATGTTGATAGTTGTTTAGTGACTGTTTTTGGTTGGTCGTAGGGGGTGTTGATGTCTGAGTAGTTGTTTAGTGACTGTTTTTTGGGTTGGCCCGTGGTGGTGTTATGTCTGAGTTTGTTTTAGTGCTGTTGTTTGGTTGGTCAGTAGGTGGTGTTGATGTTGATAGTTGTTTGGACTGTTTTTGGTTGGCAGTAGGTGGGTTGATTTTGGTAGTCTTGGGGTTTATCTTCAGCAAGGCAGCTTTCACCGGGATCGTTTCGGTGTTCGAAACAATGAAGAGAAGCTGAGGTACATCATGTTGTTATTGAGTGTTTTAGCCATAATATTACTACTGTGAGGGTACAAGTTACGAACTGCGTTAGACACCTGGTAAACAGAGATGATTAATCATCAGTTTTTTCCAGATGTCTTAACATCGTTGTTACACAGTGTCTTAATCATCAGTCTGTTACACAGGTGTCTTAATCATCAGTCTGTTACACAGGTGTCTTAATCATCAGTCTGTTACACAGGTGTCTTAATCATCAGTCTGTTACACAGATGTCTTAATCATCAGTCTGTTACACAGGTGTCTTAATCATCAGTCTGTTACACAGGTGTTTTTAAAATCTCAGTTGTTACACGGGTGTCTTAATATCAGTTGTTAACAGGTTCTTAATCATCAGTCTGTTAACGATGTCTTAATCACTCTGTTACAAGGTGTTTTAATCATCAGTCTGTTACCAGGTGTTTTAATACAGTTGTTACCAGATGTTTATCATCAGTTGTTACACAGATTCTTAATCATCAGTCTTTACACAGGTGTTTTAAATCATCAGTCTGTTCACAATGTCTAATCATCAGCTGTTACACAGGTGTCTTAATCTCAGTTTTTAAAACAGAGTTTAATATCAGTCTGTTACACAGGTGTCTAATCTTCAGTCTGTTACACGATGTCAATCATCAGTCTGTTACACAGATGTCTTAATTCATCCCTTTACACAGGTGTCTTAATCATCAGTTGTTAACAGATGTCTTAATATCATCTTTTCCCGGGTGTTTAATCATCAGTCTGTTACACGATGTCTTAATCATCGTCTGTTACACAGTGTTTATTTTCATCGTTACACAGGTGTCTTAATCTCGTCTGTTACACGATGTCTTAATATCAGTCTTTACACAGGTGTTTTAACATCAGTCTGTACACGATGTCTTAATCATCAGTCTGTTACACAGAGTCTTAACATCAGTCTTTACAAGATGTTTTAATCATCATCTGTACCAGATGTCTTAATCATCAGCTGTTACACAGATGCTTAATCATCAGCTGTTCACAATGTCTTAATCATCAGTCTGTTACACAGGTGTCTTAATCATCAGTCTGTTACACAGATGTCTTAATCATCAGTCTGTTACACAGGTGTCTTAACCGTCTGTTACCGGGTGTCTTAATCATAGTCTGTTACACAGATGTCTTAATCTCGTCTTTTACACAGGTGTTTTAAATCATCATCTTTTTACACAGATGTTTTAAATCATCAGTCTGTTACACAGATGTGTCTTAATCATCAGTCTGTTACACAGATGTCTTAATCATCAGTCTGTTACACAGGTGTCTTAATCATCAGTCTGTTACACAGATGTCTTAATCATCAGTCTGTTACAAAAGAGTCTTAATATCATCGTTACCAGTGCCCTTAATCATCAGTTGTTACACAGATGTCTTAATCATCACGTTACACGATGTTTTAATCATCATCTGTTACACGGTGTCTAATCATCAGTCTGTTACACAGATGTTTTAATCATCAGTCTGTTACCGGTGTCTTTCATCAGTCTGTTCAAGAGTCTTAATATCAGTCTGTTACACAGATGTCTTAAATCAGTCTGTTACACGATGTCAAAATCATCGTCTGTTACACAGGTGTTTTAAATCATCATCTTTTTAACAGTGTTTAATCATCAGTCTGTTACACAGATGTCTTAATCATCAGTCTGTTACACAGGTGTCTTAATCATCAGTCTGTTACACAGATGTCTTAATCATCAGTCTGTTACACAGATGTCTTAATCATCAGTCTGTTACACAGATGTCTTAATCATCAGTTGTTACACGGGTGTTTAATCATCAGCTGTTACACAGATGTCAAAATCATCAGTCTTTTACACGGTGTCTTAATCACCGTTGTTACACGATGTCTTAATATCAGTCTTTTACACAGATGTTTAATCATCAGTCTGTTACACAGTGTTTAATCATAGTCTGTTCACAGGTGTCTTAAATCATCGCTTTACAAAGGTGTCTTAATCATCAGTCTTTTTACACAGATTCTTAATTTCATCAGTCTGTTACACGGTGTCTTATCATCAGTCTTTACACAGATGTCTTAATCATCAGTTGTTACAAGTTCTTAATCATCGTCTGTTACACAGGTGTCTTAAATATCAGTTTTTACCAATGTCTTAATCATCATCTGTTACACAGGTGTTTAATCACATCTTTTACACGGGTGTCTTAATCATCATTGTTACCAGATGTCTTAATCACAGTCGTTACACAGATGTTTTAAATCACGTCTGTTAACAGAGTTTAATCAGTCTGTTAACAGGTGTCTTAAAAACCCCTGGTAACAGATTATAAAAAGGACACCTGTTACGCCATGTCAACTGAGTTGTAACGAAAGGATTTGTATTGAGGGGGGAAAGGGTATCTATGTGTAGAGGGGCGTGTGTGGGTGTCTGGGTGAGGTGGGCGTGACTGTGAGGTTCTGGGGGGTGGGGTGACGGTGAGTGTCTGGGTGAGGTGGGCGTGGCGGGGTTCTGAATTTAGGTCAGAATCTGGAGCAGGACAGGGTTGGGTGGGTGGGTGGGTGTGGGGTGGGGACCCCTTTACACTGGTGTTCGTCTTCACCCCGTTCAAGGGCCTTCACGCCCCTCCCCTACCCACTACCACCACGTCCATGACTGGTTTCACCCCGGACACCGTATGTCCTGAAGTATTCTCACTTCTTCTTACTACTGCTACACCAGACGAGCATGTTCTTCCCTCGTCTGACTCCTTCATTCATGATTTAAAATGTTGCTGCATATGTTTTTTGCGCTATACTGTTGTTGTTGCTGTTTTCTACTGTTGTTGCTGCTATACTACTGTTTTTGCTGCTACTACGTTGTTGCTGCTACTACACTGTTGTTGTTTTCTGTACTACTACTACGTTGTCTACTACTGTTGTTTCGTATACTGTTGTTGTGCTAACTGTTTTGTTGCGTTCTACTTTTGTTGTGTACTACTGTTGTTGTTGCTGTTACTACTGTTTGCGTACTTTGTTGTTTCGCTACTACTGTTTTGTTGCTGTTACTATGTTTTGCTGCTACTACTGTTGTTGGCTCACTGTTGTTGTTGTTGTTGTTTTCTGTTATACTGTTGTTGCTGCTACTACTGTTTTTGTGCTACTCTGTTTTGTTTGTTTTCTACTACTGTTTTGCTGCTACTCGTTGTTGTTTTGTTTCTACTGTTGTTGCGTATACTGTTGTTGCTGCTACTATGTTGTTGCTGTATACTACTGTTGTTGTTGCGCTACTCTACGGTTTCTCTATACTGTTTTGTTGCTGTTACTACTGTTGTTTTCTTTCACTCTGTTGTTGCTGCATACTGTTGTTTTTGTGTTACTACTGTTTTTGTGCTACTATGTTGTTGTTGCTGTTACTACGTTGTTGTGCTACTACTGTTGTTTCTGCTCTATGTTTTTGTTGCTGTTACATGTTGTTGCGTACTACTGTTTTTTGTTGCTGTTACTATGTTGGTTTTGGATTTCTGTTTTTGCGATACTGTTGTTGTTGCTGCTACTATGTTGTTGCTTTACTAATGTTGTTGTGTGTTATAGTTGTTGCTGCTATATGTTGTTGCGCTTATGTTGTTTCCTATATGTTGTTGTTTCTGTTACTATGTTGTTGCTGCTACTATGTTTTTTGCTGCTACTACTGTTTTGCTGTACTACTGTTGTTGTTGTGTACTACTGTTGTTGCTGCTACTACGTTGTTGCTGTATACTGTTGTTGTGCTGCTACTATGTTGTTGCTGCTATACGTTGTTGTTGTGTTACTACTGTTGTTGCTGCTATACTGTTTTGCTGCTATACTGTTTTTTGTTGCTGCTACTATGTTGTTGCTGCACTATTTTGTTTTTTGCTGTTACTAGTTGTTGCTGCATACGTTGTTTGCTACACTGTTGTTGGTTTCTGCTATACGTTGTTGCTGCTTATGTTTTGTTGCTGTTACCTTTTTTGTTGTGCTACTATACTGTTTTTGCTGCTACTACGTTTTGTTGCTGTTATAGTTGTTGCTGCTACTACTACTGTTGTTCTGCTACAGTTGTTTTCGCTATACTACTGTTTTGTTGTGTACTACTATGTTGTTGTACTACTATACTGTTGTTGTTGCTACACACTGTTGTTCTCTACACTTTTGTTTTTGTTCTGCTATATGTTTTTTGTTGTTGCTAACTACTGTTGTTGATACACATTTGTTGTTCTGTGCTACACTATGTTGTTGTTGCTGCACTACTACTGTTTTGTTGCTGCTCACGTTGTTCTATACACTACTGTGGTTGCTGCTACTACGTTGTTGTTTTGCTAACTACTGTTGTTGTTACTATACTGTTGTTGTTGCGCTACTACTCTGTGTTGTTGTGCTACTACTAGTTTTGTTGCTGCTACTACTGTTGTTGTTGCTGCTACTACTACTGTTGTTGTTGCTGCTGCTACTACTACTGTTGTTTTGTTACGTTGTTGTTGCTGTACTACATGTTGTTACGCTACTACTACTTTGTTTTTTTATGTTGTTGCTGCTATACTGTTGTTGTTGTTGTTTTGCTAATACTACTGTTGTTGTTGTGCTACTGTTGTTGTGTACTACTCTTTGTTGTGTACTATACTGTTGTTGCTGCTTCTGTTGTTGCTGTATACACTTGTTGTGCTACTGTTTTGGCTATACTGTTGTTCTGTATAAACCCGTTGTTGTTTTCTGCTACTACTCTACGTTTTGTTTCTGCTAACTACTACTGTTGTTGTTGCTACTACTACTGTTGTTATTGCTGCTACTACTGTTTTTGCTGCTGCTCTACTGTTGTTGTCGCACTACTACTGTTGTTGTTGCTACTTACTGTTTTTGTTGCGCTGCTATACGTTTTTGTTGCTACTACTACTGTTGTTGCTGCTACTACTACTGTTGTTGTTGTGCTGCTACTATTGTTTTTGTACTACTACTACTATACTGTTTTGCAATACTATACGTGTTGCTGTATACTGTTGTTTTGCTGCTACTACTGTTGTTGTTGCTATACATACTCTGTTGTTGCTCACTACTGTTGTTGCCTACTACTGTTTTTGTTGCTTACTACTACTGTTGTTGTGCTGTACTACTCGTTGTTGTTGCTGCTACTACTACTGTGTTTTTGCTGCTATACTACACTGTTGTTGTTGGGTGTACTACTACGTTGTTGTTGCTGCTACTTTCTACTGTTTTTGTTGCTGCTATACTACTGTTTTTGCTGTATATACTACTGTTGTTGTTGCACTGTTTTTGTTGCTGCTACTACTCTGTTGTTTTTGCTGCTACTGTTGTTGTTGCTGCTATACTACTACTGTTGCTGCACTACTACTGTTGTTGTTGCTGCTACTGTTTTTGCTGCTACTACTGTTGTTGTTGCTGCATAGTTGTTGTTGCTGCTCTACTATGTTGTTGTTGCTGAAAAGTTGTTGCTGCTTACTACTGTTGTTTCGCTATACTACGTTTTTGCTGCTACTGTTGTTGCTGTACTACTACGTTTTTGTTGCTGCTGTTACTGTTGTTGCTGCTATACTGTTGTTGTTGCTGCTACACGTTGTTGCTGCTACTACTATGTTGTTGTTGCTGCTATACTAACTGTTTTTTCTGCTACTACTACGTTTTGTTGCTTTTTACACACTGTTTTGTTGCTGTACTACTGTTTTGCGTACACTACTGTTGTTGTACCCTACTGTTGTTGTTTCTATACTACTGTTGTTGTTGCTACAAATACTTTGTTGTTGCTATACTACTGTTGTTGCGCACTACTCTGTTGTTGTTGTGCTCTACTGTTTTGTTGCACTTTCTACTACTTACTGTTGTTGCTACACTCTGTTGTTGCTGCTACTACTGTTTTGCTGCTACTACTTTTGTTATTGCACTACTATACTGTTGTTGCTCTTTTAAATGTTTTGTTTCTACTATACTGTTGTTGCTGCAACTACTTTGTTGTTGCTGCTCTCTACTGTTGTTGTGTCTATATGTTGTTGTGCTACTACTACTGTTTTGCTGCTACTACTATTTTTTGTTGTGCTACTACTTGTTGTTCTGCTACTATACTGTTGTGTTACTATACTCTGTTGTTGTGTACTACTACTGTTGTTGCTGTACTCTACTGTTTTTGTTGCTGTACTACTACGTTGTTGCGCTACTATACTTTGTTTTTTGCTGCTACTACTACTGTTTTTGTTTCTGCTACTACTGTTGTTGTTGCGCTACTATATGTTGTTGTTGCGCTTTACTATGTTGTTGTTTTTGCTACTAACTTGTTGTTGTTGCTGCTACACTGTTCTTCTGCTATACTGTTGTGTACTATAATATGTTGTTGCTGGCTACTGTTGTTGTTGCTGCATACTACTGTTTTTTGCTGCTACCACGTTGTTGTTGCTGCACACTACTGTTTTTGCTATATACTACTGTTGTTGTTGCTGCTACTACTGTTGTGTTGTGCTACTTTTTCTCTGTTTTTGTTGCTACTATAATAAGTTGTTGTTGCGTACTACTGTTGTTGTTGCTACCCACTATGTTGTTGCTGATTACTGTTGTTTTGCTACTACTGTTGTTGTTTCACTACTTCTGTTGTTGTTTCTGCTACCTGTTGTTCTTGTTGCTATACTACTGTTTTGTACTATACTACTGTTGTTGTTGCTACTACTACTGTTGTTTTTGCTACTATATGTTGTTGTTGCACTACTCTGTTGTTGCGCTACTAACTGTTGTTGTTGTGTACAATGTTGTTGCTGCTACTACGTTTTTGTTGCTGCTACTGTTGTTGCGCTCTACTGTTGTTCTGCTACTATGTTGTTGTTGCTGCTACTACTACTATACGTTTTGTTGCTGCTACACTCTACTCTGTTGTTGTTGCTGCTACTCTACTCTATGTTGTTGTTGCTGCTACTATGTTGTTGCTGCTACTACTGTTTTTTGCTGCTACTACTGTTGTTGTTGCTGCTACTACTACTACTACTGTTGTTGTTGCTGCTACTACTACTACTACTGTTGTTGTTGCTGCTGCTACTACTACTACTGTTGTTGTTGCTGTATAACTACTGTTTTGTTGCTACTACTACTATACTGTTGTTGTTCTACTACTACGTTGCTGCTACTTACTGTTGTTGTGTATACTGTTGTTGCTGCTATACTATACTGTTTTTTTTCTGCTACATACTGTTGTTGTTGCTGCTTCTGTTGTTGTTGTTGCGCTATACTGTTGTTTTTTGCTGCTAGTATACTGAGTTTCTGCTATACTGTTTTGTTGTGCTACTACTGTTGTTGTTTGTCTACTGTGTTTTTGCTGCTATACTGTTGTTGTTGCTGTACTATGTTTTGTTGCTGCTTACTGTTGTTGTTGCTGCTCTACTGTTTTTGTTGCTGCTACTACTGTTGTTTTTGCTGCTCACTGTTGTTGTTGCTGCTTTACTGTTGTTGCTACTACTATACTTTGTTCTTGTTTACTACTACTGTTGTTGTTGCACACTACTGTTGTTGTTGTTTTTTTCTACTATGTTTTGTTTTTGCTACTAACTTTGTTGTTGTTGCTACTATACTGTTGTTTTTGTATATCTTTGTTGTGTTGCTACTACTTTTTTGTTTTTGTACTACTACTGTTGTTGTTTTTGCTACTATACTGTTTTTTTGCTCTACTGTTTTGCACTAATTGTTTTTGCTACTATACGTTTTTTTGTTGCTACTACTACTGTTGTTGCACTATACTTTGTTGTTGTTACTACTACTATACTGTTGTTGTTTTCTTCTACTATGTTGTTCTACTATACTGTTGTTTTTGTTTCTATACTACTGTTGTTGCTGCTACTACTACTGTTGTTGCTGCACTACTGTTGTTTTTTTTGCTACTACTATGTTGTTGCTGCTATACTACTGTTGTTGCTGCTACTAAACGTTTTTTTGTTGTGGGTACTATACTACTGTTGTTGTTGCTGTATAGTGTTGTTGTTGCTGCTCTACTGTTATTGTTGCTGCACTATGTTTTGCTCTACTATGTTGTTGCGCTAATGTTGTTGTTTCTGCATACTGTTGTTGTACTCTATTTGTTGCTACTAATGTTTTGTTTGCTACTATGTTGTTGCTACTACTACTGTTGTTGCTGTACTACGTTTTGTTGCTGCTATACTGTTGTTGTACTACTACTGTTGTTGTATATATTTATTGTTGCGCTACTAGTTATTGTTCTGCTATACGTTGTTGCTACATACGTTGTTGCTATACTACTGTTATTGTTGCTGCTACTACGTTGTTGTATCTACGTTGTTGTATACTACGTTATTTTTTGCTGCTACTACTGTTGTTGTATCCTGTTGTTGCTGCTACTACTGTTGTTGTTGCGCTTACTACTGTTGTTGTTGCTGTATATACTGTTGTTGTTGCTGCTCTACTGTTTTTTGTTGCTGCTACACGTTGTTGCTGCTACTATACTGTTGTTGTTGCTGTACTACTTTCTGTTGTTTTTGTGCTACTATACGTTGTTTTTCTGCTACTACTGTTTTTGAGCTACTACTACTGTTGTTTGCTGCTACTACTGTTTTTGTGCTACTACTATGTTTGTTGTTGCTGCTATACTGTTTTTGCTGTCTATCTGTTGTTGCTGCTATACTACTGTTGTTGTTGTGCTACTACTTTTTTGATGCTATATACTGTTGTTGTTGCTGCTACTACTGTTTTTCTGCTATACTCTGTTGTTGGCTACTATACTGTTGTTGTTGTGTATATCTGTTGTTGTTTTCTGTACTACTGTTTTTTGTTGCTGCTATACTACTGTTGTTGTTGCTGTACTACTGTTGTTGCTGTACACTACTGTTGTTGTTGCTGCTACTCTGTTGTTGTTGTGCTAAATACTGTTGTTGTTGCTGCTACTACTATGTTGTTGTTGCTGTACTAAACACTGTTTTGTTTCTGCTACTACTACTGTTGTTGTTGCTGCTACTACTACTGTTGTTGTTGCTGCTACTACTACTGTTGTTGCTGCTACTACTACTGTTGTTGTTGCTGCTACTACTACTGTTGTTGTTGCTGCTACTACTACTGTTGTTGTTGCTGCTACTACTACTGTTGTTGTTGCTGCTACTACTACTGTTGTTGTTGCTGCTACTACTACTACTGTTGTTGTTGCTGCTACCCTTACTGTTGTTGTTGTTGCTACTACTACTACTATTACTACTAGTACTACTACTACTACTACTACTCCTGCTATCCTGCTATCCTGCTACTACTGCTGATTCTCTTACTGTTCGTGTGTTGTTGTTGCTGCTTCTGCCACTCTTGCTGTTGCCACTGCAACTGCTGCTGTTGGTGCTGTTCAACTATTGCAGCAGCAGCTGCTGCTGCTGTGTCGTGGCTGCCTGCAAGGTTATTTATACCGTAGTGAGACAATCTCGAGAAACAACAGTACGTCCCAAGAGACATCCTTATGTATACAAATCAATAGTTTTATTAGTGTGTGTGTGTGTGTGTGTGTGTGTGTGTGTGTGTGTGTGTATGTCTTAGATAATGGTAAGGCTTATTAATAAAAAAAGTTAGTATATAGTTGATATAATTGGTAGAAAGTCCCAAATTATGCAAAGCTTTTCAGGGGGAACTAGAGTATTAACCTCTAACTACCGGACAGTGATTTAGTTACGTTAGTTTACTAGAACGATGTAGTTAGCAGACTTAGACGTTGATTATAGCAATTTAATCTATGACATTCTTGAAGTTTTGATAATCTGTGTGCAAAACAATCACTGGGGAGTTGAATGATAGCTCTAGGCCTTTCGTGTTGCAATCACATCATCAGGAGCTTGCAGTGTTGCAGACAAAAGTTGGAATTCCGAGGAAATATGTTCGGAGGAAGTGTGTCTGCTCCAGCAGGCAGGTGGGTTGAGCAGGTGGGTTGAGCAGGTGGGTTGGACTGGTGGGTTGGGCAGGTGGGTTGAGCAGGTGGGTTGAGCAGGTGGGTTGGACTGGTGGGTTGAGCAGGTGGGTTGGACTGGTGGGTTGAGCAGGTGGGTTGGACTGGTGGGTTGAGCAGGTGGGTTGGACTGGTGGGTTGGGCAGGTGGGTTGGACAGGTAGATTGGACAGGTGGGTTGGGCAGGTGGGTTGGACTGGTGGGTTGGGCAGGTGGGTTTGGACAGGTAGTTTTGGCAGGTGGGTTGGGCAGGTGGGTTGGACTGGTGGGTTGGCAGGTGGGTTGGACGGGTTTAATTGGACAGGTGGGTTGGGCAGGTGGGTTGGACTGGTGGGTTGGGCAGGTGGGTTGGACAGGTAAGATTGACAGGTGGGTTGGCAGGTGGGTTGGACTGGTGGGTTGGGCAGGTGGGTTGGACAGGAAATTTGGGAACAGGTGGTTGGGCAGGTGGGTGTGGACTGGGGGGTTTTGGGCAGGTGGGTTGGACAGGTAGATTGGACAGGTGGGTTGGGCGGGTGGGTTGGACTGGTGGGGTTGGGCAGGTGGGTTGGACAGGTAGATTGGACAGGTGGGTTGGGCAGGTGGGTTGGACTGGTGGGTTGGGCAGGTGGGTTGGACAGGTAGATTGGACAGGTGGGTTGGGCAGGTGGGTTGGACAGGTGGGTTGGACAGGTGGGTTCGGCATGTGGGTTGGACAGGTGGGTTGGGGAGAAACAACAGCACCTCATAGACATGGTTCTTGGCCCACCCCAAACGTACCCTCAACCCACCCACCTAACCCCCTCCTGTGTAAGGAAGGAGTCACGTGACCAAAAACTTGTCTTAGTGAGGATGGGGGGGGGTTTAGGGGAGAGGAGAATGTGGGGTTAGTAATGGGGGTTTGATCCGAGGAAGAAGAGTAGCTAAGAGATAAGATAAGATTTCGTTCGGATTTTTAACCCCGGAGGGTTAGCCACCCAGGATAACCCAAGAAAGTCAGTGCGTCATCGAGGACTGTCTAACTTATTTCCATTGGGGTCCTTAATCTTGTCCCCCAGGATGCGACCCACACCAGTCGACTAACACCCAGGTACCTATGTGCTGCTAGGTGAACAGGACAATAGGTGTAAGGAAACGTGTCGGAATTTCCACCCGCCGGGAATCGAACCCGGGCCCTCCGTGTGTGAAGCGGGAGCTTTAGCCACCAGACCACCTTCTCATAGTTTGTAAGAGTCACTTGCAATCTTAAATCTTCCTGTAGTATTACAGGGCAGAAAGTCTGCCAGAGTGCAAAACTTTTACCAACCTTCCAGTTCATTCTTACATGAGAGGAGGGTTGTCCCTCTCGTGGTGTGGGGGGGGGATGTGAGTGTGGGGTGAGAGGTCTGAGGTAGTAATAATTGTTATGGGACTCGTTACAGGGAGGGGTTCGCTATAAAAGTGGTCTTCCTTCACTCTCTCAGTCTCTCCCTCGCTCACACTCCTTCACTCTAGTCATTCCTTCCTCATCTCGTCTCTCATACCTTCCAGGGAAGCAGCCAGGATAGATGACTGTGGGAGGGAGGGTGTGGAGGGGTGGTGGGAGGGAAGGTGGTAGTTGGGGTAGGTTGTGTGGGTGGCTGGAGGGAGGGTGGTAGGTTGTGGTAGGTTGGGTGGGTGGCTGGAGGGAAGGTGGTAGTTCTGGTAGGTTGGGTGGGTGGCTGGAGGGAGGGTGTTAGTTCTGGTAGGTTGGGTGGGTGGCTGGAGGGAGGGTGGTAGTTCTGGTAGGTTGGGTGGGTGGCTGGAGGAGAGGGTGGTAGCTCTGGTAGGTTGGGTGGGTGGCTGGAGGGAGGGTGGCAGTTCTGGTAGGTTGGGTGGGTGGCTGGGAGGGAGGGTGGTAGTTCTGGTAAGTTGGGTGGGTGGCTGGAGGGAGGGTGGTAGTTCTGGTAGGTTGGGTGGGTGGCTGGAGGGAGGGTGGTAGTTCTGGTAGGTTGGGTGGGTGGCTGGAGGGAGGTGGTAGTTCTGGTAGATTGGGTGGGTGGCTGGAGGGAGGGTGGTAGTTGTGGTAGGTTGGGTGGGTGGCTGGAGGGAGGGTGGTAGTTTGGTAGGTTGGGTGGGTGGCTGGAGGGAGGATGGTAGTTCTGGTAGGTTGGGTGGGTGGCTGGAGGGAGGGTGGTAGTTCTGGTAGCTTGGGTGGGTGGCTGGAGGGAGGTGGTAGTCTGGTAGGTTGGGTGGGTGGCTGGAGGGAGGGTGGTAGTTCTGGTTAGGTGGGTGGGGTGGCTGGAGTGGAGGGGGTGGTAGTTTTGGTAGGTTGGGTGGGGTGGTTGGAGGGAGGGTGGTAGTTCTGGTAGGTTGGGGCGGGTGGCTGGAGGGAGGGTGGTAGTTCTGGTAGGTTGGGCGGGTGGCTGGAGGGAGGGTGGTAGTTCTGGTAGGTTGGGTGGGTGGGCTGGAGGGAAGGTGTGGTAGTTTTGGTAGGTTGGGCGGTGGCTGGAGGGAGGGTGGTAGTTCTGGTAGGTTGGGCGGGTGGCTGGAGGGAGGGTGGTAGTTCTGGTAGGTTGGGGTGAGTGGTTGGAGGGAGGGTGGTTAGTTCTGGTAGGTTGGGTGGGTGGTTGGAGGGAGGGTGGTAGTTCTGGTAGGTTGTGAGTGGTGTGGTTGGAGGGAGGGTGGTAGTGCAGGGTGTGGCAGGGCGTGGTTGCACACAGTGATGCTCTGACATTTGCAGGTGACCACAATACCTCTGATAATGGTCCTTAACACAGGTTGCTGCCACCTTGATGTCAAGGTCACAGACCAAGTGATACTGGCCCTCTACACACACACACACACACACACACCACACACACACACACACACACACACACACACACACACACACACACACACACACACACACACACACACACAATCTGGAGTGTGAAGTAGTGGAGGATCCATACATAGCTTTAAGAAGAGGTATGATAAGGCTCTTGGAGCATAGAAACTAGTGAAGAGGTGGGGCCAGGAGCTGTGACTCAACCCCTGCAACCACAAATGGGCGAGTACAAATAGGTGAGTACACCCGCACAATATATATATATATATATATATATATATATATATATATATTATATATATATATATATATATATATATATATATATATATATATATATATATATATATATACGTATATATATTATAGGGGAAGTGGATAAAAAGGCTTCAAGGAAGATTATTTTAATTTCTTCCTGAAGCCGTTTGAACATTCCACTTCCCCTACCACCCCATCTTTTCATATTTTTTTTTTTTTACCAATAGGAATATTTTATTACATATATATTGGTACAAAAGATTTAAGAGATACATTGTTGATATAAAGGTGGCATATACGGTACATGTTGTTACGTGTGTATCACCGATTATAAGGCGAAAATCTCATCCAGCTCCTCAGAGCTGGGGGCGTGTGCCCAAAATACAGCAGGCATTACCCCTTTGAACAGCTGCACAATATATGTTGTGCTGAATATGTAAAACTGGTCAATTAGCAAGAACTCATTTAAAATTAAGTCCTTTCTAAAATTTTCTCTTATACATTTAAAGATATACTTTTTCATTTATGTTAATATAAAAATTAATGATTTTATACCAAAAGTACCTTAGGAAACTTACCTAACCTTATTTAACAAGCACAATTTAATTTATCCTAATCCAACTAAATATATTTTATATAAGCTCACAATAATTTAATAATAAAGAAACACAATGAAATATTTTTTTTTCGTTAGTCAGAATGATTTTTGCGAAATTATTGCATACACAAATTTTTGCTTACCATATTTGCCAAGAAATGCATTGCGATTTAAGCTAAAATTGCAAGTTTTACTTATTCAGCACGAGAGATTTATATATACATGTATATATACAGTGGACCCCCACTTAACGATCACCTCCAAATGCGACCAATTATGTAAGTGTATTTATGTAAGTGCGTTTGTACGTGTATGTTTGGGGGTCTGAAATGGACTAATCTACTTCACAATATTCCTTATGGGAAAAAATTCGGTCAGTACTGGCACCTGAACATACTACTGGAATGAAAAAAGTTCGTTAACCGGGGGTCCACTGTATATCTATATATACTGTATATATAGAGTGGTACCCTGAGTTTCGGCCATAATTAGTTCCAGAAGGCTGTTCGAGTGCCGTTACCGAACGATGAAGAAGTTTCTTGGCAAGTGGTTCAGCTATGTTATAGAAGCCGTTGTTCTGGTTGAAGTTGTTGGTTATAGAGATAAGCGATGATTTCAGGATTCTTCGGTATTGAGTGTTGTCTTCTCTGGCAATAAGTCTTGAGTTTCTGTAGTTTATTAAATGGTTGTGTGAATTACGGTGTTGTACACAGGCATCCCTTGTATCGTCAGACCTGCTTGCGTATTGGTGTTATGAAATACGTGTTTGGAGGTCTCTTGATGTTTCACCCACGTATAATTTGCTGAAGTCATTACAAGGGATTGTGTATACCCCTGCAGAGGATGGAAGCTTGTCATTTCTATTACTGGTAATACGCAGGCAGGTCTGTCGATACAAGGAATACCTGCGTACGACACCGTATTTCACACAACCATTTAATAAACTACAGAAACTCAAGACTTATCGCCAGAGAAGACAACACTCAATACCGAAGAATCCTGAAATCATCGCTTATCTCTATAACCAACAACTTCAACCAGAACAATGGCTTCTATAACATAGCTGAACCACTTGCCAAGAAACTTCTTCATCGCTATCCCACATAAGAACACTGTAGAAGGTCTGCTCACAAACTTATCCAATCTCATTTACAAGCTACCCAAGATTTTAGACTCTATAACCCCACTCAGTAGATCATCAGATGCAGCATTCTCCACCTGACCTCAGCATTCTGAACCTGACTATAAATACTCACGTACCTTCCACCCCAGGTAGATCTGTGTGTGACTTGAAAAAAGCCCACTGTGTGGGCGAAACTTTGTCAATAAAGGATCACATTATACTACATGTGTTTATATTTCCATTGTGTTGGTATTTTATACCATTTATTTCCATCCAGAATTACTGACAATATGTAAAGTAAAAGGACACAAGTGCAACTAATGTGACATTTTATTGTGGCAACGTTTCGCTCTCCAGGAGCTTTGTCAAGCAAAACGTTGCCACAATAAAATGTCACAGTAGTTGCACTTGTGCCCTTTTGCTTTACAACTGTGACCATACTTCCTCTTCCCACAACCATGGTACATCCATTAACATGGTTATACTATGTATAGGAAGGCCTCGCTTGTACAGCAGATTAATGTCCAGGATACTGCTGTAAAGTGAAAATCAATGTATTTTTACTTTCAAACACATATAAAACCCTGATAACATGTTTACACTATCATTATTAAGTGAGCAATACAGTGGACCCCCGGTTAACGATATTTTTTCACTCCAGAAGTGTGTTCAGGTGCCAGTACTGACCGAATTTGTTCCCATAAGGAATATTGTGAAGTAGATTAGTCCATTTCAGACCCCCAAACATACACGTACAAACGCACTTACATAAATACAATTACATAATTGGTCGCATTCGGAGGTGATCGTTAAGCGGGGGTCCACTGTATTTTTACTTTCAAACACATATAAAAGCCTGATAACATATTTACACTATCATTATTAATTGAGCAATAGAGCTATTCCTAAAAAAATGCATATGCGGTACACACGTTGCTTACCTTAAAACATTTTTGTACTTAGCATATAGTGAGTGGTGAATATATTTATTGTAGGAAGTCTGAATAAATGAAGAATGGGTATAATAGAAAACTGCTGCATTAGTGAAACATTGTAAGGCAAAGCGCTGTAAAGTGGAGCCCACCTGTACATATATATGATTTTTTTTTAATAACAAAGACAAGTTAAACAGGTTCAAAACATTACAGTGTCGAGCATGGTGGAGTCATTCGTCTATTATCATCTTTATTGCTAAATTGAGTTAATAAACTCATTCAACGTTTCTTTGTTTCTTTTTGCTGTCAGAGCCGTAAATAATAAAACATTATATATATATTACACCTACATCCGACTTATGACCGAGTTCAGTTCCGAGAAACCGGTCGTTAGTCGAAATGGTCGTAAGTCGAACTTTACTACTGAATATCAGCAAAACATTTTTGTAATGACTTTATTTTATTGTTTTATTTTGGTATTTCATGTTTTACTTTACTTTTTATCTTGTTAGTACTGTATTTTATACTGTAAGGTTTAGGATAAACACTGTGTACAACACAAATAGTTGTGATGAATGGTTTGAAAAACCGACAAGTTGAAGATTGAGACACTTATGCAACATATGGGAATCTTTATTCAGGAAACGTTTCACCACACAGTGGCTTCATCAGTCCAATACAAAGTAGAAAGGCGTAAGGAGAGGAGGAGTTTGAGGTAATCAGTCCCTCAGCCTGGAGTCGATGTGTTCAGTCCAGCAATCTTGTATTTCACTCCCATCCTGTTGTGATTAATATTTTATGTAATGCCACTATAATTTTGTACAGTATCCATTTTCTTAATACATATAGAAAAATATATGATTATTGTACGAAATAAATTTATGCCTATAATATATAAGGAGGTTTTGTGGGTGAGGGGCTTGGACTTCCAGCAAGCTAGTGTGGGAGCATGTTAGATAGGAGTGAATGGAGACAGGGGGTTTTTGGGACCTGACGAGCAGTTGGGGTGTGAGCAGGGTAATATTTAGTGGAGGGATTCAGGGAAACTGGTTAGCTGGACTTGAGTCCTGGAAATGGGAAGTACAGTGCCTGAGCTTTAAAGGAGGGGTTTGGGATATTGGCACATGTAAATACAAAACACATACAGTGGACCCCCGCTTAACGATCACCTCCCAATGCGACCAATTATGTAAGTGTATTTATGTAAGTGCGTTTGTACGTGTATGTTTGGCTGTCTGAAATGGACTAATCTACTTCACAATATTCCTTATGGGAACAAATTCGGTCAGTACTGGCACCTGAACATACTTCTGGAATGAAAAAATATCGTAAATGGGGGTCCACTGTATATGTAAATGCAAAACACATATACTAAATGCAAAACAGCCACTGTGAAAGTATAATGAACTTTCAAGTGCTTTCATGATTTCTCATATTATCAAGGCCCTAGATAATGTGAGAAATTTTGCAAGCACTTGGAAGTTCACAATTTTTTTCACAGTGGTTGTTTTGCATACTGTAATATCACCTGTTTACTGTGATCTTATTGCATACATGTATACAGACCCCCCCCCCCCCAACTTACGAACAAGTTACATTCCAGAAGGCTGTTCGTATCTTGAATTGTTTGTAAGTCGTTATTTTGCCATTTTCTGTTGCTATGATTATTATTGTTCTCTCTCTACTGTTGTTCATTGACAACTTAGACAGTTCTCTACAGTATCACTAATGTACGGTTCTTAATACTAAAGCATATTTTAATCATAAATACTGTAATAAAAAATTTCTTACATTTTTAATTGGTACTTTAACTAACACGGCAGTCTGTTCGTATGTCCGAATGTTCGTAACTCGAATGTTCGTAAGTAGGGTAGCGTCTGTATAAATTTACATAAAAAATATAAAACCAGTTAATCTGGTATGCAGGATGGTGTATTCATTATGTTGTTAGTCCCCTGATACTAGAACCTTGTTATGCCTCCCACTACAGCCAGCATTGGAGAAATGTTTGCAATGATTTTGTTGTGTAAAATAGAATTAGTAAAGATGTTGTCTCCGTCACGTCTTGCAGGCTGATGCATCGGTAGAGATGGAACAGCGGCACTTCGTCCACGCCTCACTGGATTATGTGTTTCTGCTTCAGGAGGTCCAGGAGAGAAAGAAATTTGAATTTGTTGAGACGGTGAGTTGCTTTGTAGACTCCATACACTGCTTTAAGAGAAGATAGAGCCCACAAGGCTAGTTAGGCTAGGTAAGGTTTGTCAGGAAACAGGACAAGTGTTTCCTAACATGGGTCTTAGTCATATAATGACCCACAGCTAGAGCTTTTGGTCATCTGACCAAGACCTTCTGCTGACAAGGCTAGTCCATTGTGGATATATATATAGCCTCTCCTTACTTAATGACGGAGGCTGAGTTTTCAAAGACTTAGTCTGTTCCACAATATTTCTTATACTACCATACTGTATACAGAAGTACAAATAACTATAAATTTGTATTATGTTCATCTTTCAAAATTTCAGATGTATATTTTGCAGCTGCTATATTATAATGATATAATATTTTAGATTTATATAGACTGTTTCTTTTTGTTATGGTCAGGACCTCCAAAATGGTCTTGAAAAATCACTTTGCACTTGGTAAGAATTTCTCCTACATTAATTTCCCATATAAATATTTCCTATATAAATAAATTCCTGCATAAATCTTCAACACTTTTCTCACTTTAAGAACTGATTATATTTTTATTTTTTAAAATTTTATTGGTTCTTTATTTCAATAATGGCACTGTAATAAAAACTAGTAACTTTTTTTATGTATTTTCCATTTTGCTGCCATCTAGTGACACTTTTAGAACTACGGTATTTCTTTTATGAGTATTGTTTTTGTTGTATTTACATAATGTCAGAACAGTTGTCTTTCATAACTAATGTTTGTGTGGCTAATAAACCTAGGTGATTTTTTGTGGTTTACCAGATCGTTTTATGTTATTGATGAATGTTTAGTAAACCCTTCATTTAATGGATATTTTCAGAGTCATAGATTTATTTCCACATGATATAATGTTTGTGCAGAATTGGGTCACTTGGCCCAAAAACAATGGACAAGGTCGGCTAGTTACAGAACTGCCTGTTAGTGCTACGAAATAATTTCAGCTTTTTGCTATGGTCAACTTTACTGGCCATCTCCTTCCCACTCTTAATCTGTTAAATCAAGGCTTTAAACCATGGTATGGGTGGGGTTAAAACTCATGACAAGTGAGTGATATAACTCCTGGCCAGTGGCCTAGTGGCTTACACACTGGCCCTGGAATTTTACGACTCACTTGCCATGGGTTCTAACCCCACCTGTTCCATGGCTTGTTTGCAGTCATGTTATTATGATTTCATGAGTCAAGGTTTTACTGTTATTTATTCATAAAATTGTTTTAGTAATGTTCATTTGTTTAGATTTTAGAGGAACCACATTATATCCATAGGAAAAATACAGTGCGTAGTGGAAAGAGACTGAATGAATCTATCAGGTCTTCTCTCTTTCATAATTAACCTATTTATAATTTTGAGAAAAATAGTTTAGTCTTAAAATCCTCTGGTATTTCTTGTAAATACAGTCAACTCTCTTAAAAGCTCGTCTTTACAGTGCACTTGTTATTAAATGCAGTTGAAAAAATTCATTCAGAATTGATGTGCCCCTTAAAAGGCCATCATAGTAAGTGTTATTCAGTTGCATTTGTAAGGAAATTGCAAATGCAATATCCTTACATGATGTCAGCCAGGAAGAATTTTATTAAGTTTGCACAAACAGATAGTATATTAACAAACATTATATATCATAGCTGACAAGTGATATTCACTAATATCCCAGTTAGGGATCTGTATCTGTATATCTATCAGACTAGCTTTATTAGAGAGGATACTGTTACCTGTAGGTACATTATTATTGTTCACTAAAGCAAATATCTAATGTACATTATTTTTGTTTAGGCTAAAAAGAGACAGTATGTTTTTTTGCCTGTAGGACTATTGCTTGAAAATAAATCTTATAGATGTCAATGTTCGCAGCTGTTGAGTTATATGTATGGGTGGCTGACATTCTACCACCAAGGCCACGAGGTTTTCAATGACTGTAGCCCATATATGCGTGACCTTCAAGTTAGAGTACAAAGGGTAAGTTGATATTTTCTGTTTATTTGGGGCCACAGAGGTAGAAGTCTATTAAATTTAAATTCAAATTTTTATTTCTCATTGTGACACAAAAATTATGTAACCGGCATATAATAAAACAATGGTAGGGACATAAGAAAGCCACTAGTATGTAAAGAACTGGTTCCTGCTTACAATATTGTTTATATTTGATTACCTCAGTAGAATTTGGTTATTGTTCATTTTTTATTGTATTTACAAATACGATATTAAGTTTAAGCATTAACATCTCATGGATTTGTATTGTACCTCAAGCCTCAGAGCTGTTTGAAAATTAGCTTAAAGGTCATTATTATTTTCACGTTTCCAGCTACAGTGGAATCTCAGTACTTGAACAGCTCCCTACTCGAACAAAGCTCAGCACTCGACCAAACAAACATGACTTGTCAGAACTTCACTGGTAAACTATTTCATGTTTCATTGCATTTTTTGGTGTTTTTTTTTTTATTTTTGTATAAATAAGTCACCATGGGGCTTACGAAGATTAGTGATAACAGCCAACCAAAAAGAAAATTGGTTGGGAAGAATCTGTTCGAGTATCTAATGGATCGGCACTCAAATAGCCCTCTGGAATGAATTAAATTCGGAAATACCAAGGTTCCACTGTACATAGAACAATAAGGCACAATAGCCATAGTATAAAAATGTTCCTCACAATTATAATACCATAGAAGGTTATGTTATTTTTTAAATTGTATTTCAATAGATATTAGTTAACTTAACATCACATGGATTTGTATTGTATATGCCAGAGCTTGTTCGAAAATTAGCTTAAAGGCTTTTATTCCTTTCCAGTCAGGGTTCAGTACTTGTCCACGGGACTACCAAACATACATGTACTTGTCAATTCATTAAACACTATTTCATGTTCATTGCTTTTTTGGTGTTTTTTATTATTTTTGTCAAAATAGTACATGGGGCTACGAAAAATTAGTGAAAGCCAACCAAAAAGAAATGTTGGAAGATCTGTTCGAGTATCTAAGGGTCGGCACTCATACCTCTGATATTCAAATTCGCATACTCCAGGTTCCACTCGTACCATGAGTGCTATTAAAGGCTCAATACTCATGACACATAAGTTCAGCAAATACCATAACTTAGGCAGGAGAAATAAGCTTTATGTCTCTTTGGTCCAAACTATTGGTATACAACAGGTCATTTTTGTATGTATCCAGGTTTCAGCAAATAGAGCTACTTATAAGCTCTTATGCTCTCTGGGCAGTACTGTCAGGTACCAAACTTTTTACACAACTTTTACTGGGCTACTGATTAATTTCCATAGCTTTTAAGCAATTATGTGTATTTCTCTATGTATGGGCCATTACATACAGACACAAACTTGAGTCCACACTGTAGGGTCATACTACAGAACATAGGTTTGGCTACTGTAGGTGCCATACTTATACGGTAATAGGTTCCCGGCTTACTATAGGCCATACCTGCCACTACACGATCTACTTAGCTCTAAGAGACTACTGTTAAGCCATACATATGCAACAAAACTTAGGCAGTGACAACTTTCCTGTCTACTGTGGGAAAGTATATTATAGTACACATATATTTTGGTTTATGTCGTGAAGCTACAGTATGGGCCATACTTATAAGCAACTTAGGTTCTGGGCTACTGTAGGGCCATACTTATACAGCAACTTAGGTTCTGGGCTACTGTAGGGCCATACTTATACAGCAACTTAGGTTCTGGGCTACTGTAGGGCCATACTTATACAGCAACTTAGGTTCCTGGCTACTGTAGGGCATACTTATACAGAAACTTAGGTTCTGGGCTACTGTAGGGCCATACTTATACAGCAACTTAGGTTCTGGGCTACTGTAGGGCCATACTTATACAGCAACTTAGGTTCTGGCTACTGTAGGGCCATACTTATACAGCAACTTAGGTTCTGGGCTACTGTAGGGCCATACTTATACAGCAACTTAGGTTCCAGGCTACTGTAGGGCCATACTTATACAGCAACTTAGGTTCTGGCTACTGTAGGGCCATACTTATACAGCAACTTAGGTTCTGGGCTACTGTAGGGCCATACTTATACAGCAACTTAGGTTCTGGGCTACTGTAGGGCCATACTTATACAGCAACTTAGGTTCTGGGCTACTGAAGGGTCATACTTATACAGAAACTTAGGTTCTGGGCTACTGTAGGGCCATACTTATACAGCAACTTAGGTTCTGGGCTACTGTAGGGCCATACTTATACAGCAACTTAGGTTCTGGGCTACTGTAGGGCCATACTTATACAGCAACTTAGGTTCTGGGCTACTGTAGGGCCATACTTATACAGCAACTTAGGTTCCAGGCTACTGTAGGGCCATACTTATACAGCAACTTAGGTTCTGGGCTACTGTAGGGCCATACTTATACAGCAACTTAGGTTCTGGGCTACTGTAGGGCCATACTTATACAGCAAACTTAGGTTCTGGGCTACTGTAGGGCCATACTTATACAGCAACTTAGGTTCTGGGCTACTGTAGGGCCATACTTATACAGCAACTTAGGTTCTGGGCTACTGTAGGGCCATACTTATACAGCAACTTAGGTTCTGGGCTACTGTAGGGCCATACTTATACAGCAACTTAGGTTCTGGGCTACTGTAGGGCCATACTTATACAGCAACTTAGGTTCTGGGCTACTGTAGGGCCATACTTATACAGCAACTTAGGTTCTGGGCTACTGTAGGGCCATACTTATACAGCAACTTAGGTTCTGGGCTACTGTAGGGCCATACTTATACAGCAACTTAGGTTCTGGGCTACTGTAGGGCCATACTTATACAGCAACTTAGGTTCTGGGCTACTGTAGGGCCATACTTATAACAGCAACTTAGGTTCTGGGCTACTGAAGGGCCATACTTATACAGCAACTTAGGTTCTGGGCTACTGTAGGGCCATACTTATACAGCAACTTAGGTTCTGGGCTACTGTAGGGCCATACTTATACAGCAACTTAGGTTCTGGGCTACTGTAGGGCCATACTTATACAGCAACTTAGGTTCTGGGCTACTGTAGGGTCATACTTATACAGCAACTTAGGTTCTGGGCTACTGTAGGGCCATACTTATACAGCAACTTAGGTTCTGGGCTACTGTAGGGTCATACTTATACAGCAACTTAGGTTCTGGCTACTGTAGGGCCATACTTATACAGCAACTTAGGTTCTGGGCTACTGTAGGGCCATACTTATACAGCAACTTAGGTTCTGGGCTACTGTAGGGCCATACTTATACAGCAACTTAGGTTCTGGGCTACTGTAGGGCCATACTTATACAGCAACTTAGGTTCTGGGCTATCTGTAGGGCCATACTTATACAGCAACTTAGGTTCGGGCTACTGTAGGGCCATACTTATACAGCAACTTAGGTTCTGGGCTACTGTAGGGCCATACTTATACAGAAACTTAGGTTCCATGGGCTACTGTAGGGCCATACTTATACAGCAACTTAGGTTCTGGGCTACTGTAGGGCATACTTATACAACAACTTAGGTTCTGGGCTACTGTAGGGCCATACTTATACAGCAACTTAGGTTCTGGGCTACTTAGGGCCATACTTATACAGCAACTTAGGTTCTGGGCTACTGTAGGGCCATACTTATACAGCAACTTAGGTTCTGGGCTACTGTAGGGCCATACTTATACAGCAACTTAGGTTCTGGGCTACTGTAGGGCCATACTTATACAGCAACTTAGGTTCTGGGCTACTGTAGGGCCATACTTATACAGCAACTTAGGTCTGGCTACTGTAGGGCCATACTTATACAGCAACTTAGGTTCTGGGCTACTGTAGGGCCATACTTATACAGCAACTTAGGTTCTGGCTACTGTAGGGCCATACTTATACAGCAACTTAGGTTCTGGGCTACTGTAGGGCCATACTTATACAGCAACTTAGGTTCTGGGCTACTGTAGGGCCATACTTATACAGCAACTTAGGTTCTGGGCTACTGTAGGGCCATACTTATACAGCAACTTAGGTTCTGGCTACTGTAGGGCCATACTTATACAGCAACTTAGGTTTCGGGCTACTGTAGGGCCATACTTATACAGCAACTTAGGTTCTGGCTACTGTAGGGCCATACTTATACAGCAACTTAGGTTCTGGGCTACTGTAGGGCCATACTTATACAGCAGCGTAGGTTCTGGGCTACTGTAGGGCCATACTTATACAGAAACTTAGGTTCTGGGCTACTGTATTGCCATACTTATACAGCAACTTAGGTTCTGGGCTACTGTAGGGCCATACTTATACAGCAACTTAGGTTCTGGGCTACTGTAGGGCCATACTTATACAGCAACTTAGGTTCCGGGCTACTGTAGGGCCATACTTATACAGCAACTTAGGTTCTGGCTACTGTAGGGCCATACTTATACAGCAACTTAGGTTCTGGGCTACTGTAGGGCCATACTTATACAGCAACTTAGGTTCTGGGCTACTGTAGGGCCATACTTATACAGCAACTTAGGTTCTGGGCTACTGTAGGGCCATACTTATACAGCAACTTAGGTTCGGGCTACTGTAGGGCCATACTTATACAGCAACTTAGGTTCTGGGCTACTGTAGGGCCATACTTATACAGCAACTTAGGTTCCTGGGCTACTGTAGGGCCATACTTATACAGCAACTTAGGTTCTGGCTACTGTAGGGCCATACTTATACAGCAACTTAGGTTCTGGGCTACTGTAGGGCCATACTTATACAGCAACTTAGGTTCTGGGCTACTGTAGGGCCATACTTATACAGCAACTTAGGTTCTGGGCTACTGTAGGGCCATACTTATACAGCAACTTAGGTTCCAGGCTACTGTAGGGCCATACTTATACAGCAACTTAGGTTCTGGGCTACTGTAGGGCCATACTTATACAGCAACTTAGGTTCTGGGCTACTGTAGGGCCATACTTATACAGCAACTTAGGTTCTGGGCTACTGTAGGGCCATACTTATACAGCAACTTAGGTTCCAGGCTACTGTAGGGCCATACTTATACAACAACTTAGGTTCCAGGCTACTGTAGGGCCATACTTATACAACAACTTAGGTTCTGGGCTACTGTAGGGCCATACTTATACAGCAACTTAGGTTCTGGGCTACTGTAGGGCCATACTTATACAGCAACTTAGGTTCTGGGCTACTGTAGGGCCATACTTATACAGCAACTTAGGTTCCAGGCTACTGTAGGGCCATACTTATACAGCAACTTAGGTTCTGGGCTACTGTAGGGCCATACTTATACAGCAACTTAGGTTCTGGGCTACTGTAGGGCCATACTTATACAGCAACTTAGGTTCTGGGCTACTGTAGGGCCATACTTATACAACAACTTAGGTTCTGGGCTACTGTAGGGTCATACTTATACAGCAACTTAGGTTCCAGGCTACTGTAGGGCCATACTTATACAGCAACTTAGGTTCTGGGCTACTGTAGGGTCATACTTATACAGCAACTTAGGTTCTTGGCTACTGTAGGGTCATACTTATACAGCAACTTAGGTTCTGGGCTACTGTAGGGTCATACTTATACAGCAACTTAGGTTTGGGGCTACTGTAGGGCCATACTTATACAGAAGCTTAGGTTCCAGGCTACTGTAGGGCCACACTTATACAGCAGGTTAGGTTTTGGGCTACTGTAGGGCCATACTTATGCAGCAGGTTAGGTTCTGGGCTACTGTAAGGCCCCACTTATGCAGCAGGTTAGGTTCTGGGCTACTGTAAGGCCCCACTTATGCAGCAGGTTAGGTTCTGGGCTACTGTAGGGTCATACTTATGCAGCAGGTTAGGCTCTGGGCTACTGTAAGGCCCCACTTATGCAGCAGGTTAGGTTCTGGGCTACTGTAAGGCCCCACTTATGCAGCAGGTTAGGTTCTGGGCTACTGTAAGGCCCCACTTATGCAGCAGGTTAGGTTCTGGGCTACTGTAAGGCCCCACTTATGCAGCAGGTTAGGTTCTGGGCTACTGTAAGGCCCCACTTATGCAGCAGGTTAGGTTCTGGGCTACTGTAAGGCCCCACTTATGGAGCAGGTTAGGTTCTGGGCTACTGTAAGGCCCCACTTATGCAGCAGGTTAGGTTCTGGGCTACTGTAAGGCTCCACTTATGCAGCAGGTTAGGTTCTGGGCTACTGTAAGGCCCCACTTATGCAGCAGGTTAGGTTTCTGGGCTACTGTAAGGCCCCACTTATGCAGCAGGTTAGGTTCTGGGCTACTGTAAGGCCCCACTTATGCAGCAGGTTAGGTTCTGGGCTACTGTAAGGCCCCACTTATGGAGCAGGTTAGGTTCTGGGCTACTGTAAGGCCCCACTTATGCAGCAGGTTAGGTTCTGGGCTACTGTAAGGCCCCACTTATGGAGCAGGTTAGGTTCTGGGCTACTGTAAGGCCCCACTTATGCAGCAGGTTAGGTTCTGGGCTACTGTAAGGCCCCACTTACGCAGCAGGTTAGGTTCTGGGCTACTGTAAGGCCCCACTTACGCAGCAGGTTAGGTTCTGGGCTACTGTAAGGCCCCACTTACGCAGCAGGTTAGGTTCTGGGCTACTGTACGGCCCCACTTACGCAGCAGGTTAGGTTCTGGGCTACTGTAAGGCCCCACTTACGCAGCAGGTTAGGTTCTGGGCTACTGTAAGGCTCCACTTACGCAGCAGGTTAGGTTCTGGGCTACTGTAAGGCCCCACTTACGCAGCAGGTTAGGTTCTGGGCTACTGTAAGGCCCCACTTACGCAGCAGGTTAGGTTCTGGGCTACTGTAAGGCCCCACTTACGCAGCAGGTTATGTTCTGGGCTACTGTAAGGCCCCACTTACGCAGCAGGTTAGGTTCTGGGCTACTGTAAGGCCCCACTTACGCAGCAGGTTAGGTTCTGGGCTACTGTAAGGCCCCACTTACGCAGCAGGTTAGGTTCTGGGCTACTGTAAGGCCCCACTTATGCAGCAGGTTAGGTTCTGGGCTACTGTAAGGCCCCACTTACGCAGCAGGTTAGGTTCTGGGCTACTGTAAGGCCCCACTTACGCAGCAGGTTAGGTTCTGGGCTACTGTAAGGCCAAACTTACGCAGCAGGTTAGGTTCTGGGCTACTGTAAGGCCCCACTTACGCAGCAGGTTAGGTTCTGGGCTACTGTAAGGCCCCACTTACGCAGCAGGTTAGGTTCTGGGCTACTGCTGTAAATTGAAACAGCCTTTTTTCACGTTCAAATGCATTTAAAAGCCTGACAACAATATTTACATTATCATATATTGAGCAGCAGAGCTAGGACTGAAAAATACATATACAATACACACATTACTTACCTTAAAATATGCTCATCCTTAGCTTATAGTGAGTTGTGAATATATTTATTGTAGGAAGTGTGAATAAGGAAAGAATGGCTATAAATGAAAACCGCTGCATTAGCGAAACGTCACAAAGTAAAGTGCTGCAAAGTGAGGCCCTCCTGTACTGTTATTTAACATTGTATTAACCCTTAAACGGTCCAAACAGATCGACGTTCAAATTCGTAGCTACAAAAGTAGATCTACTTTTTTTACATATTTTCAAGTATAACAAAAACATAATGTAGATAAAAGTTTTTTTTACACGTTTTCAAATGTAAAACAAAAAAGATCTACATTTTTTTACATACTTTCAGATGTTGAAAAAACGTATATATACGTTTGGACCATTTAAGGGTTAAAAATGTGCTACCCGGGCATGAGTTGTGGCAGACTTTACAAGTTGCCCATATGATAAGTTCTGTTTCTTCTTAGTGTCTCAAGAAGACAAAATAAATGAAATTTTTTTTATACTCACTGAACATCTCCCACCAAAGAAGAAAGTTCGATATTTGAGGTTCCACTGTATATATACAGTGGACCCCCGGTTTACGATATTATTTCATTCCAGAAGTATGTTCAGGTGCCAGTACTGACCGAATTTGTTCCCATAAGGAATATTGTGAAGTAGATTAGTCCATTTCAGACCCCCAAACATACACATACAAATGCACTTATATAAATACACTTACATAATTGGTCGCATTGGGAGCTGATCGTTAGGCGGGGGTCCACTGTATTGTGACTCAGAAAAAGAGGAAGCACATTCACCATCATTCATTCACTGACATCACATTTCACATGACTCTCTGAACTGCAGACAATTATAATTTTTTTTGATATTGCTAAGCAGGCAAATTAATACAGTGGTACTTCGGTATACGTCCAGCTCCCACCTTGAACAATTATGTAAGTGTATTTTTGTGAATGCTTTTGTAAGTGTATTTTTGGGGGTCTGAAATGGATTAATCTACTTTACATTAGTCCTTATGGGAACAAATTCATTTGGTACTTGAATAGATCAGCACTTCAATAGCCTTCTGGAATTAAGGTCGTATACCTAGGTACCATTGTATATAGATCACTATATATGTACATAAAGTACTTTAGAGTATACAGGAGGGCACTGTTTGTATGGCTCTTAGGTTTTGACCTTGTATGGTAAGTAAAAATCACCAGCGGGTGGAAAAGAGCATTTTTTCATTATCAAATGCATCTAAAACGCTCGATAATGTGTTTACACTATCATATATTAAGTGCTAAATACAGCTAGGCATAAAAAACATAAAAAAGTAAAATAAATACACAGTACATGTATATACAATACTTAAAATATAGTGACTCACGAAATCGTAATGACACGATTGCAAACAAACCATACCCCCGGCCGGGATTGAACCCGCGGTCAGAGAGTCTCAAAACTCCAGCCCATCGCGTTAGCCACTAGACCAGCTAGTCACAATAAGATTCGTCCAACTAGGTATATTTCTACACCATAGGAAGGTTAGCATAGGCCACCACTGTGACCACAAATGCAAGTTTTTACATACGAATCTCCAGCTAGTGTGGCCATGACGAACTCTAGCTTAAGTCCCTTCACTGCCATCAACATGTCTCACTAAATCGTAATGTCACGATTGCAAACAAACCATACCCCAGCCGGGATTGAACCCGCGGTCTAGTGGCTAACGCGACAGGCTGGAGTTTTGAGACTCTCTGACTGCGGGTTCAATCCCGACCGGGGTATGGTTTCTTAAAATATAGTGGTAGTTGTCCTTCCCTTATGCAATTCATGTACGAAAACAGCAGAAAAGTGGTAAAAGCAGCGAACATAATGAACAACAACTCAGTTGAAAGCCAATGAAAACGTGGAACACCAAAAAGAGGTGCCGTATATGTGGGGCCATCCTGTATTATGTATACAACATGTGACTGAGAAGTAATGTGTGGAGTGTGGGTGAGGGGTCATGTGGGGCTTGTTGCCTTGTAGCTTGTAAAAGGTTTTTACATTTTAATTGGAATTGTTTGGTTACTTTAACATGCCTTCTTGTATTTATTAAGGGTTTGGTTGTACTTTTCTTGTTCTTTGTTGGCTAATAAATCATTAATGTTTGCATATGTTAAAATGAATATTGTAGTGTTGCCCTTTATGTTATGTCTAAAGTCTCTTATAGATGAGAGAGTGATATTCTTTCTTTGGTTGCAGATTAATAAACTGATTAGTTTGATTTATAATGCTTCTTATTGAGTAGAAAGAATGCATATTAAGAAAATTAGTTCTGCCTTACAATGCTTGTGTTTCAGGTATTGAGCATGTGTTCAAAGCTAGACCCCGTTGTTTCCACCAACAACTGTGAGAATAACACAGAGCCGACCCTAGTGAGATGCCTCGCCAGTTCTCTCATGATGACATTAGTGTTTATCCCTTATATAATATCTTATTAATAGTAAAGTGAATTTTAGTTGTCATTAAACTAAAATACAATGTACATTATTCACACACATGTACACATATGCACATGTACACCCACACACTTACACACACTCACACACACATGCATACATATATAGTAAGGCTCCCATCAGGGTAAGGTGATCTAAAATAAGGAAACATTTACCATCATTCATTCAATAGCTGTCTTGCCAGACATCTGCAGATATCACACTTTTAACCCGTAAACGGTCCAAACAGATCTATGTTCACATGTGTAGTGCTACAAAAGCAGATCTAAGTTTTTTTACATATTTTCAAATATAACAAAAAAGAAAGTAGATCAAAGTTTTTTTACATATTTTCAAATGTAAAAATTTTAAACAAAAAGAAGATCTACTTTTTTTACATACTTTCAAATGTTGAAAAAAAACGTATATATACGTTTGGACTGTTTACGGGTTAATGACCTAATTTATAACCTTTCCACCTATCCTTCAGAGTGCAGGTACTGTACTTCCCACCTCCAGTACTGTAACATTCTCACTCATCCTTCAGAGTACAGGTACTGTACTTCCCACCTCCAGTACTGTTACATTCTCACTCATCCTTCAGAGTGTGGGTACTGTACTTCCCACCTCCAGTACTGTTACATTCTCACTCATCCTTCAGAGTACAGGTACTGTACTTCCCACCTCCAGTACTGTTACATTCTCACTCATCCTTCAGAGTGCAGGTACTGTACTTCCCATCTCCAGTACTGTTACATTCTCACTCATCCTTCAGAGTGCAGGTGCTGTACTTCCCACCTCCAGTACTGTTACATTCTCACTCATCCTTCAGAGTGCAGGTACTGTACTTCCCACCTCCAGTACTGTTACATTCTCACTCATCCTTCAGAGTGCAGGTACTGTACTTCCCATCTCCAGTACTGTAACATTCTCACTCATCCTTCAGAGTGCAGGTACTGTACTTCCCATCTCCAGTACTTTACATTCTCACTCATCCTTCAGAGTGCAGGTACTGTACTTCCCATCCTCCAGTACTGTTAACATTCTCACTCATCCTTCAGAGTGCAGGTACTGTACTTCCCATCTCCAGTACTGTTACATTCTCACTCATCCTTCAGAGTACAGGTACTGTACTTCCCACCTCCAGTACTGTTTAAAATCCTCACTCATCCTTCAGAGTACAGGTACTGTACTTCCCACTCCAGTACTGTTACATTCT